>JAESUZ010004080.1:3000000-3492500 GCA_017311185.1 Proteles cristata cristata | reverse complement strand
CCTCTTCAGGGCTAAGCCTAGAACTCACACAATGTCACTTCTCCCACACTGTGCAAGTCACAAGGCAGATTTCAGTGTGGAGATGTTGACTCTGCCACTGGGTGGGAAGAACAGTCTGTGTTTACCAGAGATGGAAGGAATCGTTGCTAACCATTTCTACCACTGCAGTCAAAGAAATTTGGAAAATCGTAAAACTAAACACAGTAACAGAGATGTGTCTTTATTTGTGTTTTACCTGCAGCGATTCTCAAAGCCTTTTGAATACCCTTGGTCATTATGAGTCTCCAAGAAATCAGTATTGTACACAAAACTTTCCAAACTTACTGAACCATAGAATCACTCTTTTTTTTTGTTTGTTTGTTTGGGTTTTCATCTTGCAGAACTAGTATTACTCAGAATACAAGGTCTGTAATGGTGCTTCCAGCCTGAAAATCATTTGATTTCCAAACAGAATGGGTTTTTCCAGTATGGATAAGATTTAAAAAAAAAAAAAATGGCCAGGTCACAGAGCTCCTAGCTGCAAGTTCCTTTGGTGCTATAAGCTCTTTGGAAAGAGGGTGTCCTCCTTTTCCCTTGGTTCCTTAAGTGCCTCCTTTTTGGCTAATGAGACTCTCTGATCCCGCCCCCTTACTGCTGTGGGTAATTCTTGTCTTGGCTAAGGGTCCAGGCACACCATCCGAAGTAAAAGAAGTGATATGGGAACATCACCCTGGAACTTTGTAGATTGCAAAAAAAAAAAATAAATAAACAATAAACCTCCTGCCAATACCTCCCTGCTTTCTGGAAAGCCAGGCTGAACTGTCTTTACGGAGTCGGACCCACCGCATCAGCAGGGTTCTCCCTGGCACCTGCTCCTCCCCAGCCCCAGCTGGGGTCTGGATGCGGGCATCCCCTGAGCTCACTCTCTACCTGCTGAGCTGCCTCTGACAGGGAGGGACACATGTGGGGGTCAGATCCTGCTGTTTCCCAGTGCACTGGAAGCTACGTATCACCCCAGGGAAACTCTTGATGAGCTCCTAGGGTCCCGCAGGTGGGGGCTGAGATGAGAGATCCCCATGGGGACACGGACTCCTGTAAGCTTACAGATAGAAGATTTCTCCCTCAGGGCTTGATCATCGTCATTGGTGCAAGATTGTCCAGTGAATGAATTCCCACGTTTAGAGGTGGGGCCCCGGAGCACCTCTTGGAAATCAAGTGACTCACACACACATAAAGGTGAAAATCACCAAGTTCTGTTCTTTCCCAGGAGTAGAATGGCATAAAGACCAAAGAGAAATCCGGGAGGCACCAGGAAGAACCGAACAGTGAAACTGAAGGCTTGGGATAAATGATTGTTCAGGTTTTCTCCTGCTGCTGACATTCTCTTTCCTGTTTCATGACCCATCTCTTCAGAGCTAGAGGGGTACATAGAAGAGAAAACAAGTCACTTTGGTCACTTGGTATTTTTCTTTTCTTTTCTTTCTTTCTTTTCTATAATTACTTTGTTTTTTTAAAGTGGGTAGGAAGGTAAATGGAGGAGAGGAGTAGGAATAGAGCCAGAAATTATCTATGGGTTTTCCTTATCTGTTTTGTACAGATTTCCCTATGGCCATTCTACTTTTTGGGGGGATCTTAGAAAAACACAAAGAAATAGAAAGAAAATAAACTTGCTTGTAATCCCATCACCCAAAGATAGTATCTAATAGTTGAGTATGTTTCTTTTCAGAATTTTAAAAAACATAAAGAAATGTTTAAATATGTGTGTATAGGGGCGCCTGGGTGGCTTAGTCGGTTAAGCATCCGACTTTCGCTTGGGTCATGATCTCACGGTTTGTGGGTTCGAGCCCCACGTCGGGCTCTGTGCTGACTGCCAGCTCAGAGCCTGGAGCCTGTTTCAGAGTCTGTGTCTCCCTCTCTCTCTGACCCTCCCCTGCTCACGCTGTCTCTCTCTCTCTCTCCTAGAAATAAACAAAAATATTAAAAACATTTATTAAATAAATAAATAAATATGTGTGTATATACATATATAATATACATATAATATATACACATATTTGAACCTTGAATAACATAGGTTATTCAACTGTGTGGGTCAACTCACATGTGGATTTTTTTCAATACAGTAAAGTGATAGAAGTGTATTTTCTCTTCCTAATGACTTTCTTAATAATATTTTCTTTTCTCTAGCTTACTTTGTTGTAAGAATACAGTATATAATATTTATCACATACAAAATTTGTGTGAATCAACCATTTAAGTTATCGGTAAGACTTCCAGTCAACAATAGGCTCTAGGTTAAGTATGGGGAGACTAGAAAGTTACACACATATTTTGGGGTGAGTA
The DNA here is from genome assembly GCA_017311185.1 of Proteles cristata cristata. Lineage (NCBI taxonomy): Eukaryota > Metazoa > Chordata > Mammalia > Carnivora > Hyaenidae > Proteles > Proteles cristata. The sequence goes on along the minus strand of JAESUZ010004080.1, from coordinate 3,490,178 downwards.
GGGGTCTGGCACCCCTACCGTATCAACTCATTGTTCAAGACTCAACTGTGTACTATATTACTGGGAGCATATGTACATACGTACATACACACATACGTGTACTTTTAACAAAATTGACAGCATGCTGTATGTATGATGTTGTGTCCTGTTTTTTCACTGAGAGAACATGATATACTGGGTGTGTAATATTCTATCTGCATCCATACCTCTTCCTACCTCATTTGCACATCTGTCACACATAATTGTGCGTAAGCCCTCGCATCTCTGATTACTTCATAAGGCAGTGTCTCAACGATGAAATTACTTGAGTGTATGAAAGATATACTCAGTATGTCATGAGAAACACGGAGAAATTTACACTTGAGAAACATTGTACTAAGTTCTATTCTATTTTTTTTTAATGTTTTTATTTATTTCAAGGAGAGAGAGAGAGAGACAGCGTGAGCAGGGGAGGGTCAGAGAGAGAGGGAGTCACAGACTGAAACAGGCTCCAGGCTCTGAGCTGGCAGTCAGCACAGAGCCCAACATGGGGCTCGAACCCACGAACCGCGAGATCATGACCTAAACGAAAGTCGGATGCTCAACCGACTAAGCCACCCAGGCACCCCTAAGTTCTATTCTAACAACAGTGCCTATTTCATCATTGCCTTCATCTGTATTCACAGATTATTTTATTCTTTCCAATGCGGAAAAAACAAAGTGGTATTTGGCTTTTGCACAAGCTAATTTTTATCTCACTGACTAGCAGTAAGAATGACATATTTTCATAGGTTTTTTGGCTTCTTCAATTCCATTCACTAATTATGTACTTAGATGTCATTTTCCATATCTTTTTTAAAAAATATAATTTACTGTCAAATTGAGTGACGTCTAATACTAATAAAAAGGTCTAAATTTGAATATTAAAAAATTATGTACTTGGATTCTTTACCTACAGTTTTTAAAATATTTCTTCTGTTTCATTAATTTTAAGAGCTTTTTTTACATGGAAGATACTCGTCTTTTTCTTCAATATTCTATTTTTCTCAAATTGCCACTGCCTTTTAAGTTTCATATGTAATCAAATTCAACTTTTTCCGTTTGTTTTTGCCTACTTTTAAAAAGTTCTTCCTGGGGCGCCTGGGTGGCTTAGTCGGTTAAGCGTCCGACTTTCACTTAGGCCATGATCTCGCGGTTCGTGGGTTCGAGCCCCGCGTCGGGCTCTGTGCTGACTGCCAGCTCAGAGCCTGGAGCCTGTTTCAGTCTGTGACTCCCTCTCTCTCTCCCTCCCCTGCTCATGCTGTCTCTCTCTCTCTCTCTAGAAATAAATAAAAATATTTAAAAAAAAAAAGTTCTTCCTGCTCCTCAAATCAATGAAATGTTTAAAATGTTTCTCCCATTTTAGGGGCGCCTGGGTGGCTCAGTCAGTTAAGTGTCTGTCTTTGGCTCAGGTTATGATCTTGCGGTTTGTGGGTTCAAGCCCTGTGTTGGGCTCTGTGCTGACAGCTCGGAGACTGGAGCCTGCTTTGAATTCTGTGTCTCCCTCTCTCTCTGCCCCTCCCCCACTCATACTCTGTCTCTTTCTCTCTCAAAAATAAATAAACATTAAAAAAACAAATGTTTTCCCCATTTTATAACCTGTTATTGTATGCAGCAGTCTTTAGTCCAACTAGAATTTAGTCTGTTGTGTGATTGCAGGGAGTGGGGTGACTTTTCCTCCCAACTGGCCACATGTTTGCTTGCTGGTATTCCCTTGCTCAAACGGCTGGGGAGCTTTCAGAGATGTTTACTTTGAAATTTTAATCTGTATATTGGAATTACAGCTTTAATGTATATTAATTTTGAATACAGTAGGTCCCTTCTCCTATCTATGCTGACCACATTGTTCTTCCAGATGAACTTTAGAACCATTCTATCATGGTTGAAGGGATGTATCTTAAAACCAGGAGCTATTCTGAAAACAAGAAACATCTTTACAACGTACCAATTGCCATTCAAAAGCTTGGGGTTTGTTTGGAAACTTTGTATCCTCTGAGTGCAACTTTTCTTCCTATAGATTCCAGGCATGTCTTGGCACTGTTTTTGCTTAATGACTCTGTTTTCCACTGCCACGGAGATTTTTTTTAATCCTATTATCTTTTTCACTGAATATTGCTGGCATTTGGGAAATCTGGTTTTGTTGCCTATTTATCTCCTATCAGACAATTTTGCTGAACTTTCTTATCAATTCTAAAAGATATTCTGCCAGTTATCTAGGGTTTTCTAGGCATATAATCATATCATTTGCAAATTTCAATAAGTGCACCTTCTTTTTTCGGTAAGAATTCCACTTTCTGTTGTGTGTTCTATTGTTTGCACAGTGAAAGTAAGCATCCTTATTTGGTTCCTGATGTTAATGGAAAATCCTTCTCGTATTTTACTATTAACTATGATGTAAAATGTGTGAGTTAGTTAGGTATCCTTCACATGAAGAAGAATCCTATTGTTGCAGGTTTCCTAAATATTTTAAAAGCAGAAGTAGTGTTTGTTTTTTTTTTTAATGTTTTACTTATTTCTGAGAGAGAGAGAGAGAGAGAGTGTGAGCAGGGTCAGAGAGAGAGGGAGACACAGAATCTGAAGCAGGCTCCAGGCTCTGAGCTGGCTGTCAGCACAGAGCCCGACAGGCTCGAGCCCGAACCGTGAGATCATGACCTGAACCGACGTCGGACGCTCAACCGACTGAGCCACCCAGGCGCCCCCAGAAGTGGTGTTTAATATGTCTACTGGGGGCCTGGTTGGCTCAGTCGGTTGGGCGTCCGACGTCTTCAGGTCATGATCTCGGGGTTCGTGGGCTCGAGCCCGTGTAAGTGCTGAGCAGCCAGCTCAGAGCCTGTGTCTCCCTCTCTCTCTGACCCTCCCCTGCTCACACTGCCTCTCTCTCTCTCAGAAATAAGTAAAACATTGAAAAAGATTTTTTAAATAATTATGTCTAATACCCTTTTAGCATCTTGTTAAGAGTGGCACGACTTTTACTATTATATTCCATCGATCATAAAATACATGGTAATTTCAGAGACGCTTAAACATGAAAAGGAAAAGGTACACCTTACAATTGAGATAGATGTCCTAACGTGCCCTACTATCTGTGAATAAATTGTCTTTTTTATTGTATTGTTGAATTTGGTTTGCTCAACTTTAATTCAGAATTTTAAAACTTACGTTCGCATATGATATCATTTTATAGCTTTAAAAAATATATTCACAGGTATTTGGTTTTGATATTAGAATGTCTCTTGTTCCATAAAACAAATTGGTTAGCTTCCCCCTTTTTTCCTTTGTGCAGAAAATGTTTATGTGGTATGAAAATTATGGTTCTTGTCAGATTAAAGTACCACATCACTAAAAGTTTCTTGTCTCAGATTCTTGTTTAAATAGTATTTTAAGAAATCCTTTATTTCATGGTTATTGAATTCTCCAAGCTTTTGTTTTTTTCTTGAGTCAAAGTGGAACCTTCATAGTTTTCTGAAAAATAATCATTTCCTTTGAGATGCTTCATTTGTGGGCAAAGAAATGTACATATCATTTGCTTAATCTTTAAAGAAATGTCTGTGTCCTTTAATTCATCCCTTTCTTCTCTTTGACTTTATTTATGGGTTTTTTCTCTTATTTACTTTATTATTTAATTTCTAAGTGATTTGTCCTTTTTTCAGAGAAACAATTTATTGTGCTAACTTTTGTACTTTTTATTTACATTTAATCTTTCATTCTTTTGTGTGCTTGTTTTACTTGTTAGATTTTTAAATAAGTTCTCACAGGGACTATTGATAGGTTACTTCAGTTTTTATGCTTTGCCATTATTTCATTATTATTACATTATTGAAGGTGATGACCAGACTTATGAAGAAGACTGGCCCTGTCACATCCATTTTGATACATAATATTCTCATTTTTTGTTATTTTCTAAGGAATCTGTAATCATAGTTTTTATTCCATTTTAACTCATTAATTAATAAGAAGTATATAAAATGGCTTTTAATTTGCTAGCTAAGTTAAGATTTGGGTTTATTTATCTCTTTCTGTGTATATGTCTCACCCTTATGTTGTTAGTGTTACTACACTGTAGCTGAGAAATTTTGTCCTTGATTAGGTTTTGAATTATTTTTGGTTTTGAGGGGTCTATTGTATGATCAATCTTATGTATGTTTCATGCATATTTGAAAAGAAGATGCAATCACCATCGGTTGGGTATAAAACATTGACTATACAGATTAATTCCATCCTTTAAGTTATGTTCCCCAGATTCTTTGTGTATTTATTTCTCCTGTCCCATGACTGGTAAATACTAGAAGTATCATTCCTCACAGGTAGATTGTTGTTGAGATGTTGTCACCTCACTCTGTCTCCTATTTTTGCTTTCTATCACTCATGACATTTGTGTTATATGTTACTTTCATTGTACATTTCACCTTCCATCATTATAAGAGAACTCTTTCTGTCCCATGTGACACCACTTGCCTTGCCATCTACTGTGTGTGAAATTTATATTGCCACCCTGATTCCCTTTGGTTTATACTTCCCTAGTAAATCTTTTCCCCTTTTTGTTGTTAGAATTTCTGTATCATTTTGTTGTACTCAATTCATAATTGGATATTTTAAGCCCATTTGAAGGTATTTTAGTTTTTATAAAAGCAAATCATTTATCCTTATCTCATAAATATGTTTCATCCTCTGTCTTGATGTACATTTTGGCTTCTGTTTTGAAATCTTATTGATTCTCTTCTGTCTTTTTTTTTTTTTTTTACCAGAAATGTACTCTGCAATCTTCTCCTTAACTTAGATGATATACACACACTTTATTTTTTTACTCCATATTTTTCTACTTATTGATACTTGGATTCCTTCGACTCTGATTCAGAGGACAATTATTGTGCATTTAATGTGTGAAGTGTCCCCAACTATCCTTTTTTTCTAATGTATTCTTGGGTTAGACACAATTATTATTGATATTTTCTTCCAGTGTTGCAGGTGGGTTTACAAAAGTTATTTAAGCCTGATTACATTCATTCACCTATTTATTCAATAAATACCAAGTGAGCATATCCTACAGAACAGGCACTAGGGATACAACAAAATCCCCAAACTCAGGAAGCTTAAATAGATAATAAGTATGTCATAAACTTCAAATAAATAAACAATGTAATTCCAGCTAATGCGAACTGCAATGAAGGAAAAACCCAAACACAATAATGTAATAGAAAGGCTAGGATGTCCTTAGCTTAGGCAGTCAGGGGGGAAGCCTGTTTGGATAGACAGTATTTGAGTGATCACCTGAATGATGAAATAGAACCGCTCATACATAGATCTGGGGAAGAGCTCCCAGGCTGAAGGAGAAGCGAAGGTCAGCTCAAAGAGAAGAAAACACAATGAGACTAAAGCATGATGAGCAGGGGAAGGGGGGTTCAAGATGATGTCAGAGAGATAGGCAGAGTCTTGTAAGACTGTGTAAGTCAGGGTTCTCCAGATAAGCAGACAGAACTAATAAGAGAGAGATAGAGTTTAGATAGGTAGATTGATTGATTGATATTTATCAATAAATATATTGATCAATCAATCAATACATATAAATCAATATATTGATTTATAAAGATCAATTTATTAATAATGAATTTATTATTGATTTATCTATATATTAATCAATCAATATATATAAATAAATATATTGATTTACATATATATATATATATAATAGAGAGAGAGATGGAAAAACCAACCAACGACCTAGCCAGATTGATTGATTGATATAAATAAGGATAGAGTTTATATATATAAACTATAATATATATAGAGAGACAGAGAGAGAGAGGGAGAGAGAGAGAGAGAGAAGAAAGAGATAGAGATGGAGAAACCACCCAATGACCTAGCTCACGGTAATTAGGCAAGAGTTTCCTCTTACTCCCTCATACTTCCAGAAGTCAGCCTTTTGTTCTTTTCAGACCCTCCTCTGACCACCCACCCACATTAGGGAGGACAGATGCTTTACTCAGTCTATTGATTTAAATGTTAATCTCTTCCAGAAACACCCTCAAAAACACAGCCAGAATAATGCTTGAACAAATGTCTGGGCACCCTGTGACCCAGTCAAGTTGACACATAAAATTAACTATCACGAGGACATAAGAAGAGGGGTAGACATTATTTTAAGCATGATGGCAAGCCATTGAAGGATTTTAAGCAGGAGACTGACATGATATGATTTACTCATTAAAACAAAGAACAAAAACTCAGATACTGTGTGAAGCACTATCAAGATGGCAGCAAGGGTGTAAGGGGGAATAGAATTAGGGGTCTATTGCAATAGCTCCAGAGGGAGAGACAGAGATGAGAGGTTGCCAGGGAGGGAAACTAGAATAGGGAGTGATGACTTAACAGGTAGGAGTTTTCTTCTGGAATAATGAAAAAGTTTTAAAGCTGGAGACAGAGGGTGGCTGCACAGCACTGTGAATATACTAAATGCCACTGGCTTGTACCCCTTAAAGTGGTTAACTATTACACAAATTTTACTTCAGTGTTTAACAAAACACCCAGGCATATTATCAGACAGTTTTGGACATGGGAATTCCAAACCCAGTCTCACTGGACCAATGTCAAAATGTCAGCCAAGCTATTGCTTTCTGGAGGCTCTGAGGGAGGGCATTACATTGCTTTCTGTGGCTTCAGGACACTGCCTCCATTTCTTGTTTATGGTCCTTTCCTCACACCACTCCAATTTCTTGTCATGCCTCCCACTGTTCTCTCTAATTCTGATTCTCCTGCCTTCTTCTATAAGGACCTTGTGATTACATTGGGCCTATCTGGATAACGCTGGATAATCTGTCTTAAAATCCTTAGTCACATCAGCCAAGTCCTTTCTACCATGTGAGGTAACATATTCATAGGCTCCTGGGATGAGGACGGAGACATGTATAGGGCACCATCATTCAGCGTACCGGAAAGGCTAATGGTCAAAATGTGAGGCTCTTAGGGCATCTGGCTGGCTCAGTCAGCTAAGCATCCAACTCTTGACTTGAGCTCAGGTCATGATCTCATTACTTACGAGATCGAGCCCTGCATTGGGTTCTGTGCTGACAGTGAGGAGCCTGCTTGAGATTCTTTCTCTCCATCCCTCTGTCTCTGTCTCTGTCTCAGTCTCTCTCTCTCTCTCTCTCTTTCTGCTCCTCCCTTGCTCTCTCTTTCTCTCTCAAAATAATAAATGAACTTTAAGAAGCAAAATAAAGTAATAAACACGGGAGTCTTTGCCTACAGATGACCCTTAAGGTCATAGGAGCAAAGTGTGAATACCCACCATACCTCTTTTATATCATGACTTCCTCATTATCAAGGGGTTATTTTTTTAATCTCTTTTTAAAAGAAAGGCACATTATGGTCATATTATCTAATCTCTCTAGCACATGACTATAAAATTCTCGAGTTACAATGTTTTACTTCAAAAGTTTCCCCAACACTGCTCTCTTGCTTTGTGTCATACACTACAGCACAGCATAAGGATGACAGCAGCAAAAATGGGTTCACCCGGAGGCAGGGAAACGAACTTTTCCCCCACGAATGCATCCAGCGCCCCTTCTTTACTAAAAGCCTGCCAGGGTATTTTTAGGAATGGCTCTCTTAAATAACATGATCTGATCTGACAAAAGTCTCTGATATGTACTACCAGGTCTTTTCATCCAGCGGGAGAAGCTCCTTATGTATATCTCCAATAACAGGTTCTGGAGAGGCTACTCTATGATAAAGTGAACAAGAATGATTAGGTGTTAGTGGTCATGGGACACACTTCACATGGAAACAAAAACATAATAAGCAAACAAACAAACAAACAAACAAACAAATAAGCTATACTTCCAAGCAGTGATACAGACAGTAAAGGGGAATGGAAAGGGTACAGATCTAACTCAGTTTCATCCTTATTGTTGGCTATGTTAAGCTTAATTCTCACCTTTCACCCTCCACATCTGTAGTTTTCTTGTTTTCTGTCTTATTATTTTACAGTCAGGAACACTGAGGCACAGAGAGGTTATATTACTAGTCCAATGGCATATGGCTACTGTGAATGGAGTCTTCCCAGGGAGTGCATCTTCAGAGTCTATACTCTTAATTCTTTCTATTTATTTTTGAGAGAAAGAGAGAGCGTGTGTGAGTAAGTGAGGGAGGGGCAGAGAGAGGGGGAGACAGAGGATCCAAAGCAGGCTCTGTGCTGACAGAGGGTCTTGAACTCAGGAACCATGAGATCATGACCTGATCCGAAGTCAGACACTTAACCAACTGAGCCACCCAGGCACCCCATCCCACCATGATTCTATTCTATATTACTGTTCTACTCACTGCTGTGTCCATTTTTCTCTCCATTTGGGACCGGTGGTGGGGACTATCTGACTTGTCTTTAGGTTTTTTGCTTCAATCTTCTGTGTCATCAGTTTTGCTATTTTCTATCTTCAGTGAGGATTTCCATTCTGCAATTGTATATTTAGCTTTTTTGTGGATCTCATTAGTATCATTTTAGGCTATTTCTTCCTCATGGTGTTTTGTTCCTGTTTCATGGAAACAGAAGCAAACTTCAAGAAGTTTCTCGATGTTTTATTCCCCATCATTTGTTACGCCATTTGTTTAATATGTTCCATGCTGGGTTTCTTATGCTTTCTTACCTTAAGATTACAAAAGACATATTCAGACATGGTGTTCCCCAGCATGTGCGGTTTGTATAGTTTCCTTCACTCCATTTGCTGACACTTTGGTTTGGGAAAACTCCTTCCCAGGTATCTAACTAGTGGGCAGAAGGATGTACACAGAGAGCCAGAGCTCCAGTACCAACAGATACCCATGTACGACAACCCTACTGCACAAATGTCCAGGAAAACCCTTCTTTAATTCCCCAGCTTATTGACTCTAAAATGAAAAAGTACCCCCCAAATCAGACTCCAGCATGCAATGCTATGGGGCCCTTCTTACCTGCAGAATTTTGCTTACTGAGATGACAGCTTTCATGTAATAATATCCACACCCACCATCCTTATTTCCTTTCTTCTCTGTGGTTTTATTGGAGTTTCCTTCTCTCAGGGGACATGGAAAAGAGAATTATTGAGTGAGAGGGGAAGGGAACCACATTCAGAGCATCTCAAAGGACAGTAAAATGGGAGGAGACCATGCTGGGTGGCTCCAGTTCCAGCTGCTCACAGCAGCCTCTACTCTGATGTCTGATGCCTGTGTGGTCATGGTCATTAAGTACTTTGAGTGTCATTTCTGGATAGAGACACATTCTACAGGAGATCAAGCTTGCCCTGTTTTGCTGGCAAAATGTGCTTCAGCCCCCTAATTGTGGTTCTCATTTCAGTTTTATAGGACTTGTAAACTCTGTGAGCACTCCCACGGATTCTGATGGTACATTGGCCTTCATCTTGGTTATTGGTGCGGTTCATTCATTCCCCAAATAGTAATGAGAAGCTACTATGGGCCAAGCATTCTGCTAGGGCCCTGGGGCTACTATCCTAAGTCACAAATACATGACTCTGCTTCCACACATTTCCATCTTTTCCCATGCCTTCACAGCTTGCAATCTAGAAAACCCTTTAGAATTGCTGTCCAGAAATTATTTTAAGCTGAACATCATAATGCTCTTTTAATGAGAATCATGAGCAAAGTAGTCTGGGAAATAGAAAAGCATTGGACTTGAAATCAGACTCTTCAGTTCTCATCTTTGCTTTGCCACTGATATCTGAAGACCTTGGGTGAGTCCCTTAACCTCTTGAGATCTTAGTTTTTTAAATGTAAAATGAATGGGTTGGACCGGAATCTCTCCAAGATTCCTTCTAGCCATAAAATCCTATGTTCCCAAGACAAATGTTCTTCCCATTAATGTGGGTGTCTCGGGAGCCATTTTTTATCAGTGGATCTCAAACCTTATGTTTATCAATACAGTAGTCTGATTCTCCTGACCCTCTTTATACCATTCCTAATAAGAAATGTACCAACCATATGTGAAACACATGGGGTCTGTCCAAAGGCCATGCAAGATACATAAATTTCACAAGTGAAAGATGCAAAACACATGTTGACACATCTCAAATCCACATGTACATTTTGGTTACGGTTTAATGGTACTTAATTTTGAGGGTTATTCAGAAGTCTGTTTAAGGTACTTTATAGAAATGAGTTTTATATGGGGCCCAAGAGATCCCTGTACACAAACAACTGAAGCTGCCCAAATTTCTGTGAGATGTACAGAGCAGACGTCTGAAGATGGTCATAGGACTAGACATTTCACACCTTGGGGCATCTTGGTAAAGTCCCAATAAAACAGAAGGCTAAGTGAATATCAAACTAGCTGTCTCCAGATTACACTCTCGCCTATAAACTCACAATGGAAAGACACAGCTGGACCATCTGCTTTGGCCATCAGCGCCAACTTGGGGCCCTCTTTCAGAGTTCTGCATGTGCTGGCCACACAAGTATAAGTTCATGCCCTTCATGCAGCCTGCGGAATTTCTACTCATTCCTCAGGACCCCGCTCCAACATCACCTCCTCTGTGAAGCCTTCCCTAATCCAAACCAGTGGGCTATTCCTCCGTTTGTGTCCCTTACTTTTTCTCTCTATCTCATTCTACACCTATCATTGTACCTGTCTGGCTGAAAAGCATTTGATTGGCTTTCATACTGAGTAATTATTGAGTTATAAATGTGCTTTTGTGATTATTGGAATCCCTAGTGCCTAGCACTATGCCTGGTGTGTTTGTTAATGATTCCATGAATTAATGAATGAACATCCATCAACACTGAAAGTTTGAATTTCAGGTGGATCTGTAATCTTGGAGGTTTCAATGGGAGCAGCCAAAGTCCATACCCTGCTTCAGACTAGAGACCTCAGCTCTACAAATTTCCCATCAAGGAAGAACCTAAACTCTATTTGAAAAGAAGAGTATACCAGGTCACGAAAACATAGTAAGCACTTCCTACAGTGTCCCACACCACCCTGCATCCAGAAGAGTTTGCAAGGAAAGGAAAACACAGCCTGGAGATGTGCCCTCAAATTTCCTGCTTACTGTTCCAGTTGGGGAGTAAGTGTAGGCACATGATGCAGAGGATGAGGGATACCCAAGGAGGGACAGACCAAGGTGTGACCAACCAGGGTCAGCCAGCAGCAAAGCCAAGAAGCCAGCAAAGCATCTATAGGTATTGATAGCCCCCTTTATCTTCAAAACCTGAATTGTCCAACACAGCAGCCACTGGCCAAAGATCTAGGGGGCTCGTTGAACGTGGCCAGCCCAAACTGAGATGTGCTGTGCATACAAAATACACACCAAGTTTCAAAGACTTAATTCAGAAGGGAAAAAGGTCAAAGTATCTCATTTCATTATTTTTTGTCTTGACTACATAGTAAAATGTTGAAATGACACTATTTTGGATATACTGGGTAAAAAAACATGTATTAGTTACATTAAATTTGCTCATTTCTTTAAACTTTTTTACAATGCGAATACTAGAAAATTTCAAATGACACAGATGGCTCCCTTTTATGGCTCACATCACATTTCTTGAAAATGGTGCCTTTCTAAAGCATTGTTTTCCCTCCAATCCCAGCCAACATCTCATTGGCTTAGAGGTATCTTTCATCTTGGGGGTACCAATTGGGAAACTCTGGAAGGAGAAAATATCCCCAAGAAGTGTCTGTTCTCATGGTAAATTGACATATATTCATGGAGGCAGGAGACTTTTCCCAGTAGCCAGCTCACTAGACTTCACGTCAACCACCATTGATTCATGGCTTCTTCAGTTCTGTCTGAATTTTCCCTCCCCAGGAGTCAACAATTATAAAGAGGGACTGATATTTTCCACAAACACATACTGATAGGAGTAAGTGACCCAGGCTAAAGGCAACAAACTCAAATGTCTACAAGGGCCAGGCAGGTAATTCTTTCAATATTCTTTCAATTTCAATAGCCTTTCAACCAAAGGTATTCTTTCAATAAGGTCATGCTTTCTCTGCCTATTAAACACACAGGAATTTTCTTCACTTCTCCAGAGACATAAGTCCTCTTCCTGTTCTGTTTTTGTTTTTGTTTTTGAAACATCTGATGTTATTGGCCAAGCTTTCATTTTTCTGCTTTTCCTATAAAAAGAAATTTCACTCAACTCTTAACTCAATTTAGAAATGTAAAAAAACAGTGCAAACACAATGATAGATTGCAGCTGACACTGGCCTCGGGTTGGGGCTCAGTAAGGAGTTGTGGGGGACTGCGGAGAGGTGGGGAATGCGGCCCTACCCACAGGAGCAGCCTTGACTCCCGGCCAGTCAGTAAGTGCCAAGTGCTAACACTTGCCCCTGTGGTCAGATCTGAGTTTTCAAGAGACATCGGAGATCTGGATATTTATATGAAATCTCCCAATTTCAAGTGTCTCCAACTAATTCAAAAGTTTTTAAAACACAGTGAAAGCCAGAACTCTGTGATCCAAACAAAACAATAGCTACAGATTAGGTTGAGCTCATAAGACACCAGTTTTCAATCATTGGTCCAGGGCTAGACATTCCCTGCCTCCAAGAAAAAAAGAAAAGAGTATTTTTTTGAACACTTACCATATACCCAGAACTTTACATTCTTGTCCTCATTTGATCATCCCAGTAACCTTGGAAGCCTCACTTATATATTTATGAGATCTATTTTTAGTCTCATTTCCACAATGAGACTAGAACTCCCTCCAACCTAAGGGAAGCTTGAGTGCTCCCTAAACCTGTCTTCCTACCTGTGCTCTGTGCTCACTCCCAGCTGGGAGGCTTCACCCAGCCACCTGCTGTCCACACTGACTCCTCCTCAGTCCACCTGCCATTCACTCCTGATCTCCTGGGTGCTCACTCCCTGTGATGCATTCTTGGCAATCAGAATGCAATTATGTTTTTGGCGGCTCTATCCAAGTAAAGCCGTGTTTCTGAGCCCTCAGTAGGAAGCACAAGGACCCCTACTTCACGCAAACTCCATATCTGTTTGTTGATTGCAATATAATATCATCTCTTGGTTTGCCCACTCTTCCAGCCCCTCTTTGGGTGTGTTCCATTCACATTCTTCACCCCTTCACTTGAATTGCTCACAGTGACTCTATTGCAACAGTGACAGGAGGGTTGATTTCACCCAAGATCCACAGAATATGAGAACAGGTACTGGGAAGGGGTAGGGTTGAATCCTTACTACGAGCCTGCATTTGCCAGAGGATCCCGGGGCCCAGTGGGAGGAAGGAAGGGCTGGTTCAAAGTGGAAAGAGAGCTCAGCCTTGCAGACTTTGGATCCCAACAGGCTTGTCAGGACTGAGGTCCTCTTTAGTCGACTTCTTCCACTTCCGTAACATTCCAGGAATGTCTCCACTCTCACTTCAGCACAATGAAATAACTGTTGGCTAGACTTGACAGTCTCCATTTAGGCAAAATGGCATCAAGTTAGACAAAGCTCCTCCCCTCCTTCTCCTGTTTAGGTTGCCAGCTACCCTCCCCAGGGAAGAAAGGGTGGGGCTCTAGCAGGCCACTAAGGAGTCCCCATGAGGGGAGGGAACATTGCAATAACCAGAATCTCATATATTCCTGAAGCAACTTATACTAGTAACAAACACTACCATGTCCCTTATTTTGTTTCACGTTGACAGTAGCCCTGTAATTAGCAAGCAGATGTTATTATGCCCACTGTACAGATGAGAAAATTATAGATCATGAGGGTAAGTGAGTCGCCTGAGTCATAAGGCAGCTCTGACACTTGAACACAATCTTGTGAGTCCTTAAGTGGTATCCTCTTGGATTTTTCTCTTCCACAGTGATTTTTAATCCTTCTAATTTGAAAACTTCTATCCCTCTGTAACATAAAATTGAAAACATATTCAAATGCAGGAAGAAGAAAATAAATCGTAGTTTTAGTCTTACAACCTAAGAGAATTATGAGTAGCATATTGATACGTATTTTTCCTTTCTTTTTTCTGTGTACTTTTTTTCCCACGGAATCAATATAGTATTTATATGTAATTTATCTTATATTTACACGGCAATCTTCTTAGAAGTTTCTGTGTCATTAAGTATTTATTAAAAACAGAGATTTTTAGTCATTGCAAATATCCTATCCAACAGAGGAGGTTTTCCCTATTTGGACATAATTTCGCAATTAAAAATGATACTGCGATAAACATCCTTATGGGTGAATTTTGGTCCACATCTCTGAATACGTTAAACAGTGAAATTTTTCTTTAGGAAACATAGTGAACCAAGCAATTAACCAGTAAGCATTCCAAGGCCATGAGCTGAAGCATCTCATAAGTGTTAGATGCTGGAGATGCAGGGATCAAAAGCCATGGGCATTTTTTTCTCAGAGGCCGACTCTTTACACTTTTGCTGCCAAACTATTTCCCACATCTGATCCTTCCCCACTGCCTTGCTCTAGTTCAGTCCCGCTGGGTCCCCACCACCACCGCTCTGCTCCAAGCCTCGGCCCCAAAACCCCCTCTGCACGGCAGTCCAGATGAGCTCTCTAGAGCTGTATCTAGGCTATTCTGCAAAGGAAAACCCTTCACTGAATTCCTAGAATCTTCCAGGAGAAAAAAACCCAGATTTCCTTAAACTCTGACTGTGTAAAATTAGAATAAAAAACATGTTGTGGCACACAGCAACCACTCCATAAATGCCCTTTCCACACGCATTTCCATGCCTCTCACTCTCTAAACCAGTTGGTGCCCATTATCTGTGTTTCTAATGTTTTTCTTCCTTCTGCTGGCCTAGAAGTCCCCTTACCACCGGTCCCCATTGTATCTCTCTCCAGCTAGCTGCAACTTCCAGTTTAGGCCTCTTCTTCCTGGGGGGGGGGAAGCGTGTATGGAATGTTCTAGATGAACTGGTTCTTTACATTTACAAAGGAATCAAGCCCTAAACCTATAATCAAGCCAATCTCCAGGGAAAACCCTGCCCAGAGACCCTTAGAGATGCTGCTAATGATTTCAGACAGCACTGTCACTAAAATTTAGGAAATACATTAAAAATAGAGTTTGAAAACCATCTCCTCTTTTTTGAGAGACAATCATCTCCCCACCATCCCCTCCCCCTCCCCACCATCCTTTCCTTGATTTTTCAGCTTTGCGTGGGGCCACCCGAGTTCTGAAGGCTCTGCCAAGCAGCATCTCATCAGTTCTGGTCTAGGGCAGCTTGCGGTCATCAGGCTGAATAGAATCCTCAAGCTAGCTCCATTTCTATTCCTCCTTAAATGAAAAAACAAAAAAACAAAACAAAACAAAACAAAAAAAGCAAAGACACAATGTCAAAGTATGCTCTATGTGTCGAGGCAGAAGATGGTGACTTCTACAGAAAGAAGTATGCCCTTCCTCTTGCGTTTTCTCTCTGCATCGAATGCTCCACCGTCTCAGCAGCCAGAGGTCTGTGCCTTGGCTATGATCGCTGTCTATTTACAGTTCACATCTACTCTCTGCTTGGATTCTTGCAGCATGGTGTGCAGGAGTGAGACGAGGCATTATTCTCTCTATAAGAGATGGATGAGAACTCTGAACCTTTGAACTGTGTTAGTGGCTTGGCCGCAGTTCAGAAGTAGAAAGAGGCCAAGTTGGAATGTAGACCCATCACCTTACCGAACAAGTTGGCACTTTAGCGTTGGCCTGAGACTTCCTGGTCTTTGGGGGCAACGGCCCCTCTTTCCCTGCCTCCAACTTCGCCTCCAGAACGGTACAGAATTGAATTTCACATTGGCCTTCCTGGAAAAGCCATATGGATGCTGGAGCAAACCTCTCAAAGAGGAAGGCTAAGAGATTGGTCATTCTAGAAGCTGGCATTGTAGATGTCACTCTTGCCCCAGCAGCCCTTGCAGGTGAAGGAGTTTCCTGAGCATCTGTCATATTGCACTCCCCACCTCCCTGCTCAGAGCATTCATCACCTCAGGCTGAGACTTTCTCCACAAAATTCCTGCTGCTCCCTGTCTCTGATCTTACCTCCTTCAGCCCTTCTTCCAGTTAACTTCATTTTTTCCTCCTCTCTGCCTTATTTAAAATACCAGTAGTTGGGGGCGCCTGCGTGGCTCAGTTGGTTGAGCAACCAGCATTAGCTCAGGTCATGATCTCACAGTTTGTGGGTTCAAGCCTCACATTGGGCTCTGTGCTGACAACACAGAGCCTGGATCCTGCTTCAGATTGTATGTCTCCTCTCTCTCTCTCTCTGCCGTTCCCCTGCTTACTCTCTCTCTCTCTCTCTCAAAAATAAATAAACATTAAAGAATTTTTAAATGAAAAGAGAACAAAACAACAACAACAACAAAAAAAAATCAGTAGATCCCCATCCTCTGCTCAGGAAACAGACATGTTAGCCTGGACTGAAAGTTGTCCCATCTGCCATGTGCCCTTACCCCATCATGCTACCAAACTCATCTCCATGCCTCCCACGCAGGGGCTGAGAAGTTAGCCTGTCCTCACTCTGAGGCTCCACTCACATGCTTTCCTCAAGGCCCCCAAGTCTTTCACAAGCCCTGCTGCCTTCCCGGAATTCCCAAACCCCAGACCTTCAAGACCCACTTCAAGTCCTACCTCCACGTTTCCAAGGCTTCCCTACCTCTTGCACCCTGATGTCCTAAGGAACTGGCCCACTGCTCTCCTTATGTCGACCCTGACCTGTAAGCTGCCATACATTTACTGTAATGAGGCAGTTGTGTCATGTTAGTCCTGGCTCTCCGATTTGCTAACAAACTCCGTGAAGTCCACAACTATGCCTTAATGACTTCTTGGAGAGCCCCAAACCAAGATGCTCACTACCAAGCTCAGAGTAGGTGCTCAAAAGCTCCTCGTGGATACCTGGATATCAGGACCATGACAGCAGATGTAAAAGATTGAGGAGTCAGCTGGAGGTCGGGAAATCTGGCAGTTAAGAAGCCTTAGGAAACTCTCTTTCTCCTTCTTAAGTGCATGCTACTCATTTATCACAAATAGAGACAAGATAACTTCAAATACTTCTTCAAGCTCGGTGGGTCCCTAAATGTATGGGGTAGATGCAAACTCTTCTGCTAGGAGACAAAACGAAACCCTGGGAGGGCCATGCATTAGAAACAAAGTCATTGAAGACTTGCGTTCTTGCCAAATGTTGACCATGTCTCCTGCAATTCCACTGATTTTTTTCTAAGCTCCCGCAGACCCAATGGCCATAATGAGATCCACACACTTGTCAGGTGCCGAAGTCATTTGGCCTTTGGCCTCAATCTCACGGGCCCCCAGCACATGGGAGTTGGCCACGACTTTCACACACGTGTTCCCTCTTACTAATCTTTCAAAAGGAAACACAGAATTGTAAAGTTTACAGAGAGATGGGAAGGGAGAAGAATGAGAACTTGAAGGATAGTTTTCCAACCAAGAAAAGAACATCAGAAGCATGGACCATTAAACCAAAAATCCGATCTGAATTTGGGGGGCTATTTTTGTGAATGTCTAGGCTGTCGTGGTTACAATGCACACAAACACACACCCTCCAGTCCCATCTGCACATAAATACAAGGTTTATAAGTGAAGCACATTTGTCAGGCACCAAAACAGTGGTAATTAGATTCACGGGGTATGTGCATTACAGAAAAACCAGAATGCCAACAGCTGAAGACGTTATAAAGTAGCTGATCATCACCAGCACCATAATTACTTTTGAGCCCAAGGAATGTACGCCAGGCCTCCTCAGACTTGTCTTAATATCAGGCAAGGAAGCACCATAATTATATTTCATATCTGGGGCCAACCCAAGAAACATGTACAGAGGAAAACATCAACTCTACTCTCTGTGCCCTCTGAGGTGAATTCGGGTACTTGGACTTGTTGCCTTAGAGAAAAACAGTAAATCTTGATTGCTGAAATTAAAAAGAAAAAGGTCAGGAAAATATTCACACATGTCAACCAAAGGGGAAAAAAAGTTCCACGGAACTTAGTGAAAAAACTAAATGAAATTTCAAGAGGGAAAAGTCTATGTTGTCACCAAAGCCACAAATTAGATTAAATTCGTGAAACTAGGTAAGTAGATGGGAAAAAGGTCAAACCCTGTTATCAGAGAATATAGGACATTTTCATCACAAACATAAAGGATTTCTCAATTGGATTCTATATAATTTGAAGGAAAGTGCCATAATTCTCTTTTTTTTAGCTTTATTTTTTATTTTCTTTCTTTCTTTCTTTTTTTTTTTTTTTACAAATAGTTTATTGTCAAATTAGTTTCTGCATAACACTCAGTGCTCATCCCCACAAGTGTCCTCCTCCATGCCCATCCCCCCCGCCCCCCACATCCATCAGTCCTCAGTTTTTGTCAGCATTCAAGAGTCTCTCATGGTTTGCCTCTCTCCCTTTCCCCCACCATTTCCGCCCTTCTTCTCCCCTTGGTCCTCTGTTAAGTTCCTCCTAATCCTCCTATACGTGCACACATATGATATTTGTCCTTCTCTGCCTGACTTATTTCGCTCAGCATAACACCCTCAAGGTCCATCCATGTTGCTACACATGGCCAGATTTCGTTGTTTCTCGTTGCCATGTAGTATTCCATGGTATAGATAAACCACATCTTCTTGATCCATTCATCTGTTGATCATCAGGGAAATACAAATCAAAACCATTAATTCTCTTTTGATTCCAAGCCTCTCGAAGCAGTAAGGAGAGAAGGGTTATTAGTCCCTGTTTGCCTGTTGATAAACCTATCATCCTGAGCCATGAAGCGACTCAGCCAAGATCACACAGCTGCTCACCAACAGAGTTCAACTAAAGCCTTAGCCCTCAGAGACCTGATCACACATCCATCTCTCTCCTCCTCTGCATCACCCCTTGGGGTTGGAAGCATGCTGATTTATTTCTTGCTTCCGTAAACTCTTGGCTAAAAAAAAAAAAAAAAAGCTAATGCACTCATATTGGATTTGGATTCAGAACAAATTTTTTAGTCCAGCCAAGCAGTCTAAAAAAGCACTTTCACCTACTTAATCTGGGTTGAATCTAAAG
This sequence comes from Proteles cristata cristata, assembly GCA_017311185.1. Lineage (NCBI taxonomy): Eukaryota > Metazoa > Chordata > Mammalia > Carnivora > Hyaenidae > Proteles > Proteles cristata. The sequence goes on along the minus strand of JAESUZ010004080.1, from coordinate 3,471,200 downwards.
ATGCTAAGAATTTCCCATAAGAAGAATTTAAAACATGTTTTGTCCAGCATCAAGTGTAAGGAGGCAAATACATCCCTAAACGCTGATGCATTGAGCCTCTAATAAAGTGTTAGAGTAATTAGATCTTTGAAGCCACTCCACCATGGGAGTCAGGGGTCTGAACCACAGATTCACGACTGATTAGTTATGCGACCTTAGGCAAATGATTTAACCTGACCAAGCCTCAGTTTCCTAATCCAGAAAATGTGACAGTGCCTACTGGTTAACATAAAAAATTGCCTGACACGTAATAAGTACCAATGATTGTTAGTCCTGTCCCTTCCTTGGTCTAGCTTTCTTAAAATTTAGCTTGTTAAAATAGTAAGGATGCTTCTAGGGTCCTGGTGCTCCAAAGCCATTGACCTTTGCATCAGTTGATTTTCAATTCAGAATTATTATGGACCCCACCCATTCACTGACAAATATTTATGTTCACCCTCTAGTCTAGGTACTAGTCTTAGGGTGTGGAACAAAATAGACATAGCCTCCTTGGAGTTTGTGCTCAACAAATTGGACAGCTTCTTGACTTTGGTCAGTATTTCTGCATATGGAGGGGGTATGCTTAGTGAGCAAGTTCACCTGTGAGTCAGCCTCACTAAACATGATCTGGTCCACTCACTTCCCCCCAGGCAAAGACCAGCCCCCTTGTACACAGAAAGGTATTGAGCAATTGCTTGTGCTCCTTTGCAGCTACTAAGGCAGTCAGATGACTCTCTGCTCCAGAATCATCCTGGGATAGTATCCTTGTCCAAAGCCATGAAAAACCCCCGTCCACCATGCTGAGAGGGAGGTGACTTGGTATATATGACAACTCACCTAGAAGTCAGGTTTGTCTGTCCCTCAAAGCTTGGCTCTGACTTCTTCTGACTGAGATACATTTCCAGCACAGGAAAGGTGGTGACAACTTAAGTCACCTCAAAGAACCCAGCCACATCTTTGCCAACAGCGTGCCCCTTTCCTCTCAGCCACAGACCTTCCTTCCAAGTGGCCATTTTGAAGGAAAACAAAAGGCCAGCCAAGTCTGCCAAAGTCCCTTGGACTCCCACGCTCTCCTAGATTTTCTGCAGGGTTCAGGCCCCAGCCTAGGGTCCTTGGGAACACCCCACACCAAGCAGGATACCAGTGGAGGGCACACCACAAAGTGTGTGTGTGGCTGTGTGAGCAGGTCCCCCCCTTTTCTTTTACATTTTCATTTCCCTTCTCACTGGCTCCTAACAGAATCGTTTTCTGGTTTTGAAAGGCATCTGCAGGAATGCAGAGAACAGAACGGTGACTCAGAAGATGGTGATCAAGTCATCTGCTTTGCATTGTCGAATACATTTTTCACATGTTACTGGGTGAAACTAGCAATAAAGGGCACCAAATGCTCGAAATAGAACAAAAAGCGATAAAGAAAAGAAAAGAAAAGAATATATATCTTATTTCCTCTAGAGAAATCTGCTTTGATTCGAGACATTGGTGTTGTAGGAAAAATCATTTCGCTTTGAACAGCTCTCTTTCTGACTCACTTTTTGGAAAGAATGTGCTGAACAGATAAAACCCCCTCACCCCCTCCCGAAACAGCACTGCTGAAATCTGAACACCCTAAGTCCTCCTTGTTGACTTGTGAAAGAGATCTCTCTATATTCATTTGGACTCTGTGCACGTCACATGATACCAATACATTCCAAATGCTAAGATACAAGATTACTACTTAGCCGTAGAACAAACCAACAGGAATTTTAATCAAGACAATATCCAATAATGAATAAAGATGGAATGTTTTTGGAGGAGTTCCAGGATACACATTGGGGAATTTATAATCTTGCTCATCTTTGAATCTAGCAAAAATATTTTAAACTTTTCTGACCATGCCATTTCAGGCTGAATCCAGAAAGCAGCTACTATCTAAGGTATTAAAGCATTTCATCTACACAGACATTGAATTTCCAAATCTAGGCCAGTAATTGATACCAGATTAAGTGAAATATGAATCAGTAGACAAGTTCCTTTAAATGCAATGTTTGAGCTGTATTATTTTATGATACAAAAGATAAAAAGAAATCAACATGATAACGATCAGTATGGGACAAGTTTACTGTTTTCAATATTGTGAACTTTTAGGATTTATCTTTGTTTACTATTTGTATCCAGACCAGATTCATTTGTAATAGTTTATCAAATTGCTTCATTAAACCCTTCTCACCTAGTGGTGGTCAGATATTTAGCATGAGTCTGAAAGCTATCTAAATCAACACTAAATGTCAAGGAAGTTTTGGGATTTTTTACAACCATCACGATCAGCTGTAACTCACCTGAAATGTGAATTTCAACATGATTTTAGCTGTTTTTGAAACAGTAAGAAGGCAGTATCCCAGTAATGACATTGAGAGATAGTTGAGAGATAGTGTCGTTAAGCTATTCTTCCTGTTGTGGTGGTGGTGGTGGGGCGTCCACACTCACCCCACCCCAAGCACTACCACCAAATGGAAACAAAGGAGACTTTCCTTTCTCCATGCTGCTTGGACCCCTGGGTTTTGGGGGCTTTGAAAAGGACCAAGTGATGCTTGGAAGAAAGATGTGGAAGGTAGAACATAGATTAAATGTGACATGTTACACTATAGGAAAGGTATTTTTATAGAACGTGTACACAGTAGATCAAAGACTTCCCTGCACTTATTTTTGTCTTCACACACCTACTAAACCTGCATTTCTGCTGATGAGTGAAATTCTAGCTCTTTGGTGATCCCGGGACCCCAAATTGATACATCATCCAGCAGCATTAAAATGTTGCTTTTGCATGGTTAAAAGTGTGGGTGAACGATTTCACTGGGAGGAATGAGAGTGGCAGTCATTTAAAGCAAATCAAGACTAAACCAGGAAAATGAGAAGAAGAGCCTGTGTAACTGCCCTGTCGGTCATCTTAGTATTCCTGCTGAAGGGGAGACTGGAACTGAGGTCTGGGTTAGAAATTCTCCTGACGGCTGGATGCGAGTCTTAAAGAATCTTCTCCCAACACGCCCTGAGTGAGCCTCTGATTTGGGCGAGGAGGGAGAGAGGACTGGAAAAGTATTTCTGGAGCAATCTTGGATAGTGATTGATTGATGTCTGCCTTTCTCTCTCTCTCTCTCTCTCTCTCTCTCTTTCATGAACACACATGCATGCACACACACACATGCACGCACACACGCACGCATGCATACTTTATTTATTTGTTTAAAGAATTATCTTCAAAGCCCCTCCAACATTACAGATTTCGTCTGTATATCCTGACCAAACATTTCAGATAGAACCTAGGACAGGCAGTCGGAGCTGAGAAGCTGAATAACTCTGAGCCGTAGAACAAACTCATCACAGAAGAGAACTGACAGTATTCCCAAAGAATAGGAGAAGCTAATAGAGTTATATATGTTTTAAGAGGTAGATACAATCACGTGTGCACAATATAAAACAGAAGGTTTCTAATGATTGAAAAAGGAGGGGGAAAAGCTATTTGGTAGTAGCTTGGTGAACTTTGGCTGAACTTCTCTGTTTGGCAGGCTTTGGTGTGGACAGTCTAGGATGAGGCATTAGGGCTCGCATCTGAGAAGTTGACATCAAGCAGACAGCAAGACATGATATCTTATTTTCCTGAGCCATGCTGACACAAATTGAACTCCCCTTATTATTTTCTTATGCCAGTAAAGTTGCACTTGGAATTTAAGCATTTTGTGTGCAGATGTTGAAGGCTGGGGTGGTTTAATTTAAATAATTTGCAGATTGTTTAGTAGTACGCCAAAGACGGGAGTGTCCTTCATCTGAGTTCAATTTTGTGAGCTTTGGTTTCTGATCTCCTACAAGGTAAACCCAAAGCAGCTCAGGTTTGGGAAAACCCAAGCACTCCCAGTCCTGGTTCTGTTAATTGCAGAAAACGGAGAGGCCCCAAGGTTCTTTGTAATTTGTTCAACTCTGTACCTTTTCGTGGTTCTCCACTTGAGAAAAAATCGAGCGCCTTAGAAGGATTCACTGGGGGCTGGGAGGAGATGGGCTCACATGAAGTATCAAAATTAAAATCTAGATGTAATGAGGACTGACTTGTTATAAAATAACTCATTCCCGTCTTTCTGGCCATAGAATCGCTGGATTTCCAATTTTTCTGGGCCATGGCAATTATGCATTTGCACTGTTTATGCAGCTCCCTGCCCCCACCAGACATTTCTTTCACTGATGTTTATTTACCCAGTGTTTCTACAGATTCTATGTGACCTCCCCGGAGCCCAGGCACAGATGCATGATTGTATTCCCATTTATATAAGAGTCGAATGCCTTCATTTTCCAGTGAAGGATTTGTTTGCCCAGCCAGGCTCCACGTTCTAAACAATATGAGGGAATGCTTCTTGGAAGAAAGTAAGATGTCAGAGTACATTACAACCCCCCTGGGGTAAATGGAGAGCATTCATAAAAGACTAAAGAATTGTACTTTATAATGAAATGTACCTCGTATAATTTATGACCCAATACTCAAGGATGAGTTTTTCTCTTTGGCAGTGTATGTCTGTATGTGAGACAAGAGAGTGTGTGATTGTATAAAATTCCTAATAATGATCTGGGGAAAAAATGTTCTTTCCAGTTTGGGCAATGACCAAAAGCGATTTGCACTGGTCTCCATGAGTTGCTGAGAAAAACGTGAGGTCCCTCTTCCGCCAACTCCTTCTGTGGTCAGTGTGTCGGGCAGGGGGTCATGGCCTTGACTTCAGATGGGGAGACCTCTCTCTCCCCACACAAGGGAGTCAGGAGGCCGGGATATGCATGGTGTATATGTTTGAACCAGGTTAGGGGGAAGGTCCATCTTGCTCCTTTATTTGGGGCTGTCTCAGACCCCCCCACACCAAAATAGCCTTCCACAGGGATGTACTAAACTCCAAGAGATGAATACCTACCATTGGAGCTCAAAGTTGTGGGTTGTTAGAGCCTCCACTTTTCCCTTGTGATGGACAAGATAAGAGTCGCTCTGACCAAATCCTTTTTTTCTTTTACAGAAAAGAAAATACCAATAAAATTCTTTTTCACTTTTTTCGCTTTAGCTCTCATATTGAAAAATCTCACAGGGGTGTCATGTTGACCTTTTGTATAGGAATGGAAGCATCTTCCAGGCAAATGCAACCTGAATGGCAGGAATGAGAGTTACTCATGAGATTTTAGAGTCGGAAGTGGTTGTAGAAACTCTGCTCTAAGCTCTCATTGTTCAGAGAAGCAAGCTGGCTGCCAGAGAGGCAATGTGACTTAGCCGAGGTCACACAGCTTGTTCATGGAAGAAGAAAGCCCAGCAGCCAGGGCTCCTGACATTCTGCCCAGACCTCAACCCACCACATGACTTGACCTTCCCCTACTTCTGTGGGAATCCCCTTTCTCCCCAAATCAACACAAAAAGAAGGAATGGTGTCTCTGCACCACATGACAAAATAATGTCCACAGATTACTAACGCAGCTTTACAAGTGACTGGGTCTATAAACCCTCTTTCTTGCCGCCTCCCAAGCCAGAGACACCCAAACAAAACCCTGCGGAGCCAAAGCACCAGGATGAGGAGGAAGAACTCCCACACCCAGAACCATCCTGGCCAGAGCCCCAGCTCCCTCTCCCTAATTTCTGAGTTCCTCAGAAAGGTGAGCCTGGGGGAAACTTTTATGGGCACTCCTTTTATTAAGAATGCAATCCAAGGAAGTAGAAATGGAGGGATATGGAGATTAAATCCAGAAAAGAAGGGTGGCCACATGAGGGGAACATGTGTTACCAATAGGAAGGGGTCACTTCACTCTGCCCATGGAACTCCAGTCCCAGAAGCCAGGTACACTGCTCTCCAGGCCACCTCTGATGGGTGAAAGGGGGACAAATGCATTCACTGGGTCCCATCACCCTTATGTCAGAGCTCTGCCTCACAGGCCCCTCCACGCTTCCGGGTTGTGCACGTGTGTGCATGAGGACCGAGCAGAGTCCCAAGACCTCCTCAGGAGGGAAGCTCTGGGACTGGAGTCAAGGATGGGGACCACCTGTCACAGGCGCAACTTGCCAGAGGTGAGGCACTACAGGGCTGAGTCCTGCCAGTACTGGAACAAGAGTAGTATATGGAAGGCGTATGATATAGCTGGAGAAATAAATGATCCCCTTTAACCTCCCGTTCCAACAAATAAACAAGAGTTAGTGATAGAGATGATGACACAAGGACAAAGATCAAAATTCCAATTCAATCCTCTTCCCGTCAGTTATGTATATTCAGTGAACACCAAATAAATGTTGGTTGAATAAGAGAAGGTTGTGTCAAATTGATGATTCGATGACTCACCAATAGAAAGTGAAGAAAAGCGGAGTGCCTGGGTGGCTCAGTTGGTTAAGTAGCCAACTTTGACCCAGGTCATGACCTCATGGCTCACGAGTTCAAGCCCTGCATCAGGCTCTGTGCTGACAGCTCAGAGCCTGGAGCCTGCTTCAGATTCTGCTTTTCCATCTCTCTCTGCCCCTCCCCTGTTCTCTCTCTCTCTTTATCAAAAATAAATAAATAAGACATTTAAAAAAAAAGAAAGTGAAGCAAGGCACATGAATTCACAAACACAAGATGATACAAAGTGGATTGGTCTTGCCCTCTACCTTTACAATTGCTTTTCATTGATAACCAATGCTTTAACATGACATGCATCCGCTAGTCACTTAGCAGGTGCCCAAGTTCAAAACAATTGGTATAACTGATGTCATCAATGTTCCTCAATGAAAAGTAAATCACCAAACAGCTTTTACCTTAATCAAGGTCATGAATTGAATTCCCAGGAACCCCTCCCACAGAATCTCCCTTACTTATTCCTCAGCCTCCAAAGTACTTTGCCTTGACCTATGTAAGAGAAGCTTGGGTTTGATTCATTTTATAGGTTACAGTTCGCCAGCAATTATGCAGGAGAGAAAAGTTCAAAAATGCTTGACAACTGCAAGATCAGCTGATTGTTGTTGTCCCACCCCCTCTAATGACCTGGGGAATCCAATAAAATAGTTGTTTACAGGAGTAGAAAATAGTTTACAGGAGTAGAAAATAGTTTACAGGAGTAGGCAAATGTGCAGTAGGCAAATGGTGGGTCAGTGAAGGCATGGATGCTTCAGAGAGATTTCTGTGGGTTCTGGAATGATAACTGGAGCAGATACTTGACTCTCATTGGTCTCAAGAACCATTGTGCCTTCCCCAATACCACCTTTGGGTGCCTCAGTCCGGTAGGAACTCGGAGTGTGGGATCTGTGGGGGGCTTTCAAAGATACCCAGTGGTGAATGCAAACTGGTGCAGCCACTGGGGAAAACAGTATAGAGGATCTTCAAAAAGTTAAAAAATAGAACTACTCTACCATCCAGTAATCCACTACTGGGTATTTACCCACAGAATCCAAAACCCAAATTCAAAAGGATACATACACCTCTGTATTTATACTGGTATTATTTGCAATAGTCAAATTATGCAAGCAGCCCAGGTTTCCACCGACTGATGAATGAATAAAGAAGATACATACATATATATGGATATATATGGATAAAGAAGATGTGTATATATACCTTCTTAATATATAATTCATTATATATAATGGAATATATAATATAATGGAATATTAGTCATAAAAAAGAATGAGAGCTTGACATTTGCAGGGACATGGATGGAGGTAGTGAAATAAGTCAGTCAGAAGAAGACAAATACCATATAATTTCATTCATATGTGGAATCTAAGAAACAAAACAAACAAGTAAAGGGGGTAAAAGAGAGAGAGAGAGGCAAACCAAGAATCAGACTCCTAACTATAGAGAACAAACTGATGGTTACCAGTAGGGAGAGGGTGGGGGGGTGGGTGAAATAGATGATGGGGATTAAGGAGTACCCTTGTAACGAGCACCAGGTGATGTATGGAATTCTTGAATCAGTTGTACATTGTACACCTGAAACTAATATTATCCTGCATGTTAACTAGAATAGAATAGGCTAGAATAGAATAGAATAGAATAGAATAGAACAAAGGTACCCAGTGGTTTAACTACTGGGTACAAGTTGAATTGTATCCTTTAAAAAGAAGATATGTTGGCGCTCTATCCCCCAGTACTTAGATCTGACCCTATTTGGGTGGTGGGGTCCTTATAGAGGCAATCAGGTTAAAATGACATAATGAGAGTGGGTCCTAATCCAATGTGACTCTGTCCATATAAAAGAAAGAAATCTGGATGCAGACACACACACACACACACACCCACACACACACAGAATGACAGAGACAGACAGATAGAGAATACCATGTGACAATTGAGACAGAGATCAGGCTGATGCATCTACAAATCAAGGAATGTCAAAGATTGCCACCTAAGCCACCAGGAGCTAGGGGAGAAGCATCGAATAGACTCTCTCTCACAGCCCTTAGAAGGACCCAACCCTGTGGACACCTTGATCTGGAACTTCTAGCCTCCAGGATGGTGAGGCAATACATTTCTGTAATTCGAAGCCACCCAGTTTTTGGTATTTTGTGAGAGCACCCCTGGGAAACTACCATATGACTTATATTATTGTTTCTCTTTTACTGTGGAAATAAATGGGGAAACTGAGGCCCATGGATGAGAAGTGGCTTGCCAGAGGTCACAAAGCAAGTTAATGGCCGAATAGGCAAGAGCCTCCCTTGCCTATGGTGCTGGCGATCCACGGGGCTGACCCAGGAGAGCCATTACTGTGTCTCCAGTCCCGCTGAGCTCAGCCTAAACACAGCGCACTGTGAGGCTGGCAAATGAAGGCCCATGGAAGAGGAGCATCGTTTTCCCTGCTTTCCCTTCAAAGGAAAAAGAATTAGCCCTATGATGTTCCCTAGACAGGACAGAGCTAGAGCATCTGACAAGCAGCAACCTCAGACCTCTCCCTCAGAGTCTCTCCTGTTCCTTCCCCCAAATGGCTGACAAACGGTCAGCAAACTCACAGCGACGTAATGCCTCATGCCCCTATCCCCGCCTGCCAAGGAAATGGCTGACCTCTAGAAACAGAAAGATCGATCTGTGCTGGAGAAGACAGCTGGAAACAGGGGGAGCACAGAGGAGGTGTGGATTGGGGGTGGAGGACAGCACAGATGGCCAGGGCATATTGCTTGGCATGCCCCTTGTGCGTGAGGGGCACTGGGCTCTACTGGCTTGGAAACTAAGAGGCAGGCACCAGCTCTATAGACAAAGTGACTGGCTGCCCTTGGCAGTGGCACCTTCCTTAACAGGTAGCTCCTGGGGCTCATGAGGCTCACATGAGCACTCTGCCAGGAGGTCCTAAAATGAGTTGGAGTGTCCCCCCACCAGGAGTACACAGGAAGAGTTATAATTCACGCTTTCAAATAACTCCCAACCCAACAATCCCCGTGCACTTGGCGTGATGGTGCAGTTGAGAAGGCATGGCTTTCGTAGACCATCTGACCTTGGTACAAAATCCAGCCCCAGCATTTAAAAGTTTGGCTGAGCTACCTTCAGATAGACAGAGAGGGGCACTGCCCAGATCCTACTTCATAGAAGGATTCTGGCAGGTCACACCCTTCCTGGGTTACCACACCTGGTGACTGGTCCAAGCATGGCCGTTTCAGCCGACGTGAGACAGTCCTGATGGGCAAATGCTGTCCTGTGTGGTTGAGTGGTTGCTGGACCTACGTGGCCATTCGCCCTCTCCTTCTGCGCAGTTCTAGTTCATCCCTTCCTTTTATGGACATCGATCCGCAATAAATATCTGCAGCTCAAACTCCAGCATCTACTGCTGGAGAACCCACACACACCTGCCTCATAGAGTCTTGCTTGACCATTTGTGAAAGTCAGAGTAGCCGTGTGTTTCTGTGGAGCTGCTGGTCAAGAGAAAATGAGACAGCAGGTATAGACCTTCCAGCCCCATGGCCAGCACAAGGGCATACTTATTAATGTTAGTTTCCTCTCTTGTCCCCTTCTGAAAGCCCCCAATGCAGTGCGGGAGAAACAGTTTCTCAGGTGTCCTCTGTCCACTGATGCTCCCTGGACCCCAGAAAGGGGCAGAGGATGCCACTTTGGAGTAGCCACCCTGGCTGCCTCCACTTCAGCCAGGAGATGTGAGGGTGGACCGTTCAGGGAGAGTAGAGATGTAGAGATGGATTCATGTGTTCAAGACCAGAAATGCATGAGTGTCTGCTGAGTTCAGCCAGATAGCTGCTCACTTTTAAAAATAATTGATTAGATATTGCTCAACTAAGATGTAGCCTGACCAGAGCTCCTCTCTGAATTGGACTGAAGACTAAAGAAGCTTTCTCTATCCAAATAGTAGCTGGAGGATTGGGGAGCAAGCTTTCCGGGAATGCCCCCTATAAAACTGGGTCAGGGACGGAAAGAAAGAGCCAACCAAGAGAGAGAAAATCCAGCATAGAAATTCCCTTGCACGGTAGTTCTCTGGGTAATGTCCAGCCCAGTTTAATAATGAACCAGAGTTGCCATCTGATAGCTATTAAAGCAAGGGAGTTAAGAGAATTATTGGTCTTATTCAAATTCCACGCGTCCTCAGGGCCAGTGCAAGAATGAAAAACGGAACGAGTGTTAGCATCCATGTCCTGCAATCTCAGAGAAGGAGCCCAGGCCCCAGGGATCTGAGAATCTTCCCACTGCTCTCCCACCCCCATGACTGGGGGCTGCTCTGAGGAAGGCTTCTGGTAGGGTGACCTTGTCGATAATCCAGCGACATTTAACTTGGAGAAAATGTGCCCAAGCCCCTGCTTAAGATTGAGAATCGTCATGTGAGCCAGGACCCCACAATAAGGGGTGATCCCACCTAGGGAGGGGTCCTTCCCAGAGGTCCAGATAGAGGAATGTATCCTTGAAGTGCTTGGAAGACGTGGCTAGGCACTAACTAATCCCATGAGGAGGCGTTGTCCCTACAGCAGCCTGGAGCAGGCAGCGGCCACGTTAGGTAGGAGGGAGTCACAGACTGTGTGCAGGGAGTCAAGTCTGGCAACAAGAAAACATTCCAGACAGAAACCCAGAACTGGAAATCTTGCTGGGAAGAGACAAGGCTCTGTCATCGTCGTCGTCCTCACCTCTGGCCTCACAAGAGCTAGAGGCACCGAGCAGTTTTGGGGATGAGGTTAGAGGCTGAGAGTGGAAGGAGGGGTTTGCTAGGGAGAATTCCTTGACCACTGGAGGGGGAGTGGTTTCCAGAAAGTCAGCCAGGAGAGTCCCGTCAACATAGAGAGGATCATCTAAAACCCGCAGGGCTTGAAATAAGGCGCTCAGAGCGCCCAGGTCCTTTCAGGAGACTGGCTATAAGGAGAGATGGAAGAAATGAGGGAAACGGATTGGAGACAAAGTGAAGAGAGAAGAGAAAGTCAAGGTTCCTATAAATAACCCGGGAAACCACAAAATAAGTTTTTAAACAGAGGTATGCGGTGGTTTCCTCGCATCCCCCAAGAAATACAAACTTTTTGATGGCCCCAGCCCCTCCTGGTATCCTTGGAAACACATGGAGTGAGGCAGTCAGGAAGGAAACCGGCATTTGCCCAGGACCTTCCATCTAGCATTGGATACCACAGACACCTGAGAGGGGGCCACTACCCCAAGTGGCCAGTGAGGGAACTGGCATTTAACAAGACGGAGTGCCTCGGGCAGTTTCCTGTGGCTGAAGAGACCCGGAGTGGGATTTGAACCCAAGCCTTCTTCACAGGTTCAAGACACGGGAGGCTCCTAACCCAACCCTGCCCCACGCCCCGTGGGCTTTCCGCTACAGAGAGAGGGTGAGCTGCACATGAAAGTGGCTCACAGACCAGAAGCGTCCCTGCAACAAAAAGAGCCACGCCACATCCGGCCGGCAAGAACCACGAAAACACATTTTCTTCCTGGTGCCCAATGATGCCAGACGAAGCAGACGAAGGTGTGTGGAGACGTTCCCTCTCCCGGTCGGGAGACCCAGGAGGGAATTGGCTGAAAACATCTGGCTCATGAAAACCAGGGTTCTAGAGGAAATTCCAGCTGTCAGGGAGACCCTGCATAAATGGCAGACAAGGATCTGAGCATCTTGTTTTTGTTCCGCATCCCTTGCCCAGGGCTGCCCAGTGACCTACGTCCCTAGAAGGATTTTTTTTTTTTTTTTTTAGTGTGAGTGTAAATGCAAGTCAGGGGAAGCAATTAGGCAAAGAACAGCTCAGGTATGGGGTTCTGATGGGATATAACTACACGGAGGGACAGGCTGAGCTGAGACGCTACCTGGAGACGGGGGGAGAGACTGGGCATCGGGAGGTAGAGCTGGGGCAACCCCGAGCGTCCCCCTCACAGAGGCAGGGGGCAATCACTCACTGTCAGGGTGTTTCCGGGGGGCAGAAACACAGACCTACGGGCTGTGCCTGCCCATAATTACCCACTCCCTTTCCTGCACTTTTAAACTCATGTGGTAGGTGTTCATCAGTAGCTCATTTCCCGGGAAAGAGCCTGACTTTTCAAAATTAATATGTGCTTGTTAGCTCTGCCCTAAGTCAATGTATCATGTTAATTACACTTGGCAATAAGAAATCACGCGTTGGGGAAAGCAAGTTAGTGCAGGAAGCTTGTTATGACTGATGAGTGTCGGAAATGTTTCGGGGAGGCAGCTGTGGGGCAATTGTGGGGCATCCTCTGGGCCCAGAGCCAGAGTGCTCACTGATGAGTGCACACTGCCATTCACCTCCGAGGAGGGACCTGCCCTGTGTTCACTGGCCCTGAGGATCCCTCGGGAACATGAGGGGAGGCACCGTCTTAGATGGCGGGTGTGTCACAACCCTGCACAGGGGAAAGGTCCGTGCGTAAGCAAGCGAGGGATCTTGTGTTTGCACCGCAGACACTGTTCCAGCTTTTCCCCCAGGGGGCCCCCAGCTGGGTGGGCAGAGAGTGGGCACCAGCTGGGTGACAGGAGGCATGGGTGGCAGTGACACGGAGATGCCCATTTCCCTGAAGTTCCCTCCCTCCAGGAAACCCAAAGATGAATTGCACCCTGCAGAGGAGATCACTGCCTCCACTGGGCCACCCTTTCCATGTAGCCTTCTCTCTCTTTCCTTGTTCTGGGGAGGGTACCCTCCCCTGTGGCTCTTCAGCTCTCTCACTGCTGCTTGGAATTAGTCCCTTAATTAAGTTCTTCCTAAATGATCCCAATCTAGGGGTTCCATTTGCTCCCAGCCAGGACCATGACTCACCGCAAGCTTTCCTCTTCAGGGCAGGCTGATGGGAGAGATCGGGGGTGGAAAAGGGCTGTCACCTCCGGTCATATCACAGCCTGGAGGGGCCTGGGCAAAATGCCAGTCAAGGCCACTGCCAGGGGCCTTGTGCAGCCACCAGGAGCAGGCCCCCACTCCCACTCCGGGAAGGGACGGGAAGGGCGGGCCTGAGGCAGCTCACAGGGTAAAAGACGCTTGGGGAGGGAGAGAAGGTGGTACTGGAGACACGCCTCCCGCGTCACCCTGTCTGCCTGCTCTGACCTCCTGGCCAAGTTCACCACACCTCCGTTCTCAAGCCCTCCTTCCTTTGCAGCCCTGAAGTCTGGCCCCCAGGAGAACTTTATTTCTGTGTCATCACATGGCTACATCGGCAGAGGAGAGGAGAAAAAGAGAGGCAGAAAGGCTGGCAACATTGGAGGGAAACAATTAAGGACTAGAGGTGCCTGGGTGGCTCAGTCGGTTAAGCGTCTGACTTTGACTTGGGTCATGATCTCAGTTTGTGGGTTTGGGTCCCACGTCGGGCTCTGGGCTGACAGCTCAGAGCCTGAAGCCTGCTCTGGATTCTGTGTCTCCCTCTCTCTCTGCCCCTCCCCTGTGTGCTCGTGCATTCTCTCTCTCTCTCTTTCAAAAATAAATATTTAAAAAAAATTTTTTAACTAAAAACTGAAATCAGAAATCCGACAAGTAGAGAGCATATAGTGCAGAGTAACCAGCTTGGGTTGCTGTTTCTCTCCTAGAACTGGTCCCATCTAGGCAGAATGGACCCTGGCCTGAGTGGCAGGAAGTGAGGGGATGCTCCTGAAAGACCCCCTCAGGCTTTGCAAGATGCCTACATTGATTCCAATAGAGATTCCCCACCCCCGTGTGGGTCTTGATTAAAGTCAAGTAACACTTTAAGAGAGTGCATTAGAAACCTTTCTCCTCGATCCCCCAGAATTCTGAGAAGAGGGCCTAGCAAATGCCTTTAGTGGAAGAAGAAGCCCAGAGAGGGGTGTCTGGTGGGCAGGGGCCCCTCCCCCACCAGGGTTTTCTGTCCTCTGTTTTTCTAGAGGCAGAGAAGTTCTGGAAATCACTGTTCTAAAATGTACCATTAAGATCTTGCATTGGTTGAGTTTACAAGAGTCTACATCAGAGTTTAGGAACAAGGTCTCAGGACCTGGAGGTATGGTAGTTTTCAAACATGGCCACAAATTCTTTGAGATTTCTCCCATGGAGAGATGGTCTGTCCCCTCTGCCCTTGAGCCTCAGTGGGCCCATGACTGGCTTGACCTACTGTGATCTTCAAGGCTGGCTCACAAATGGCCTCTGGCAGCCTATTTGTTCACTGGACCCCTCCTCCTTTAAGATGGCGGCCCCTGAGTAAGAAATCTAGTGACTGGAGATGCCATGTTGGAGGCCCTCAAGCAGGCATTCTGGTCAGCACCCCCAGACGGGCATCCCTCAGCCAGGCTGGCCAGCTGCCGCACACGGGAGGCAGAAACCACTTACCCGAGCCTCCTTTAGCCCCTTCAGTGTGGTGGCTTCCATGGAAACAGATCACTGGAGCGCTTGAAAAGGAAGAAGGTATTGATGAAGGAAGAGATGAAGGAGGGGCTTCAACTTCTCTGAAGGCTCTTTTGTTCCATTCAAGCTCCCTGTATGTCCTGTTTGGGATCTGATCTCATCCCTGTCCCCAGCCCCAGTCTGCCCCACACCTCATTAACCTTTGCCACCGGCAGTACCCTTAGCACGTGGCAGCGTGGCTCCCACCTCCCACCTTTCCTGATACCCAGGATGCCCTTCGCCACCCCCTGTTCTTACCACATAAACCCCCGTTCGTGCTAAACTCAACTCTTGTGGCCCCTCTTCCAGGCAGCCTTCTCGGGACTCCCTACCTCTGCTGCTGCTGCTAAAATGTGTGTTCGCCCCTGTGGTAACACTTATCATCCATCCATCTTCTCTGTGAGCCTACGCCCACCAAAGCCTCTCTGTCCCTCTCTAGTCCAGTAGGGACACAGTCACGCTTGCTTCATATTTGTTCAAGAAATGAGTGAATATAGTACTTCAAGTTCCGTCCTCCCAACTGTGTGTCCTTTAGGCAAATTCCTTAGCCTCCCTGAGCCCAGCCAGGTGGCGTTGACATGATATGGGTAAAGCGTACGTGGCGGTAGCCACCATGAGTGCCTCAGCCCTATTTACTGACAAACGTGCATTCCATTGATTCAATGAGTTAGAAGGTGGGAAGCGTAGGGCTCATAAACCCCTGCTTCTAAGGGGGCCTCCAGTATTGCATGCAGGCAGAAAGCAGGGGGAACAAGGAGGCAAAGAAAGGGGAAGGGGCCCAGAGCAGCCCTCCTAGAGGGCAAGTGTACCATCCACCTGGAGCTGACTTCAGGGGACCAACTTGGCCTTGCCTACTAGAGGTGCGGACATGAACTTACCCTTCCAGCAAGAGGCTGTGGTCAGGCTGCGACCCACCTTGCATGTCCAGACATGAGGGTCATTCTCACCAGCAACTTTAGGGACTTCACTCATTTCCCACTAATTGCCTGTTGTACTCGGGTGCTGTTTTTCTGATCTTTCAGGAACATACTTCTAAACTCACTCAGCTCTCTGCCCTCGTGGTCTCTGCAGTCACTCGCCGTTCCATGCAGGAAGGGTGCCGGGCACTAAGCATCACCTCCAGGTTCATAGGGCCAGGAGACAAGTGGTGAGCCGAGCATGAAAGGGAATCCAGTGAGCCCTGTAGCGGGATCTCCTGAATCCTAGTTACACTCAGGACAGGCCACCGTTCTAGCAGCTAATGGGTGAAATCTAACCTTGCTGTCTGCCTCTATCTTCTTGCTGCACTGTAACTCCCCAAAAAAAGACACCAGTTTGCCTGCCTCATCTCTGGACACACCCTGCATATGTGTGTTAAGTGAATTATTCAACTATGTAGCAAGAGACATCACTCCTACCACAATTGTGTCTTTGGGTCTTTGAAATACAAACTGATCTGTATGTATCTTGATTATTGAATACCACAGTTTCTACCACAGAACATAAAAATGAAGGGTGAGGGGGCGCCTGGGTGTCTCAGTCGGTTAAGTGTCCAACTCTTGAATTTGGCTCAGGTCACGATCTCTTGGTCTGTGGGTTTGAGCCCTGAGTTTGGGCTCTGCACAGCATGGAGTCAGCTTGGGATTCTTTCTTTCTCTCTCCCTCTTTGCCTCTGCACCCCCCTTTCTCAATATAAATAAATAAACTTTTATTTGTTTAAAATAGTTTATTGTCAAGTTGGTTTCCATATAACACCCAGTGCTCATCCCTACAAGTGCCCTCCTCCATGCCCATCACCCCCCTTCCCCTCTGCTCCACCCCCATTAGCCCTCAGTTTGTTCTCGGCATTCAAGAGTCTCTCATGGTTTGTCTCCCTCCCTCTCACCAACTATTTTTCCCCTTCTTCTCCCCATGGTCCTCCATTAACTTCCTCCTAATCCTCCTATACGTGCAAACATATGGTATCTGTCCTTCTCTGCCTGACTTATTTTGCTCACATAACACCCTCAAGTTCCATCCATGTTGCTACACATGGCCAGATTTCATTCTTTCTCATTGCCATGTAGTATTCCATTGTATAGATGAACCACCTTTTAAAAAAGAAGAAGAAGAAAGGGAGGGGGGGTCACTAGCCCTCCAGTGTACACCATGTGCCCATACATGATACATAATTATATATCACATGTGTGCATAACATACATTATATCATGCAATCTTCCCAACCCCCCTGAAAATCCCCATTTTACAGATGAGCAAACTGAGGCATGAAACCCTGAAACGATGTGTTCAATGTCACCCAGAGACTAAAGAGTGGCAAAGCTAGGACTCAGACACTGGTATGTCTTCTTCAGGATGTGTTTAAAGCACTGAGCCATGTTGTCTTTCCAGAGAAGACAACATATAAGCAAGTTTGACGGACCCAAGTAGACAGAATCTGAAAAGTCAAGAAGGGGTCAGGAGAGAGCTTCAGCTCCGCTGAAGAAGCCCAAGGACCAGGGCTGAAGCTGTTGGTAGCTTAGTAGACATAGGGCATTGGCCAATGGCTTGGGGGTCCACTCAATGTCAGGGCCAATCGTCCTACATCTACATTGCTTTCAGGCCCAGGGGTCTCTGTGTCCATGGGGGTTACCAAAGCCAGAGGGGGTCAGGGGCCCACAGAACACTGTATTCTAGGATGAAGTAGGGTTTCAGAGTGAGTCTTATTTCACTCCCTTTCTATTCGGAGTCTTTTATCTTCTTGAACCAAGAATTTGATTATTCCCTTCCACAGAATATTCCAGCAGCACAGTCTGAAAATAAGGGGGTATCTAGAACTGTTTGACCTTGGGGAAGTTCCGTAACTTCTTGATGCCAGTCTTCCAACGTCTGTAAAAAGGGGCTCATAATGGTATTTACCTCACAGAGTTGTTGCAAGAATTAATCTAGTTAATATCCTCAAAGTGTTTAGAATAATGCTTACCACATAAGAAGGACAATATGTGTGTGTTCTTATTATTATATTTTGTTTCTAATTCTTTCATTTTTATGGATTTTAAAAATAATTAATTGCTGCATTAGTAATCATAAGCTTCTCAAAACACAGGCTAATTTTAATGGATATGGTCATGACCTATTTTCAAATAATAGCTGCTTTAAATTGAATAGTCTCTCTCTTGTAATTTGACAAGTGGCATATTTTATTGATGTTCCAAATTTTGTGGGTTTTCTCTAAATCATGCCTAACATTATTTTATTCAGAGGGTGAAAAGTACTCCATCTGACAGACCACTAACTACACAATTGCTTTAAAGCAAATCTTAGCAGGTGGGGTTTTTTTTGCTTTTTGTTTTTTGGGGGTTTTTTTATTTGCCAAACCAGTCAAGGTAACATGTGTTTTCTGATGTACAAGAGAAAAAAAAATGTTCTAATAGCTGTACTATCATTTCACAGCTATATGAAAGTTGAAACACAGGGAGGGAATATGAATTCTTGGTTGAAGGAAAGGAGATCCACGATTCTATTTTTAGTACAGAAAAGTTCAGACTAGCAGCTCTGAAATGATTATATCTGCTACCTTCCAAATTACTGTAAGCTACAGGATGGAGTAACAGAGAACAAGAGCTTCCTTCATATTAGCATATATGTCATGTTTAATCAATCAGAGAAGGACTGTAATTACTTTGCTCTCTTTCTAGCAAACTTTAAAGAAAGGGAGTCATGAACTTATAAAGTAAATATCATCCTGTTTGGATAGTTATAGTTTTATAGGTAATTTGTTGCAGATTTTATTGATAACTTGTAATTATTTCCTTTTGGGCTCATCTTCGATCCTACAGGCAATTTCAAACACAAACATAAGGGCCACGGATGTAAAAATGGATTGATGTTACAAGCTGATTATTGTAATTTGCTTCGTGCAACATGTATTTGTTTACTGGCCAATGACTTACCTCTCCAAGCAAGGGTCACCTGAGTGGAAGAGAGCAATGGTCAGGAAACACATGTTCGTGGACCTCTTTCATCAGTCAGGGGGCTCATCATGGTTTTGGGGGGGTAGGAAATATGGAGTCAGGTAATTCTGTATTTATAGTCTGGCATCCATTCTTGGACAAGACATTTAATGTTTCTGAAGTTTCATTTCCTTGACTTTAAGAAAGGAATATTAACACTATCCTCAATGGATGTATTTGCAAATGAATTGAGAGCCTCCCCCCCTCCCCCATACACACACATAGACACACACACACACTGGTAGTACCTGACTATAGTCACTTATAATAGTCACATAAGATCTGACTTCTCTTGCTAAGTGGATCATCCTTTTCTCCTTTCCGTTCATGTTTCGACATTGTGACTTGCTAGCTCTCAGACTTTGCTGCCTCTAAGCTGGGAGAAGCATCTCTGGAGCATAATTCCTTCATCCCCTCCTACCTCTCCAAGGGGAAGTAGCAGCCTGGTGGATACTTCCCAGGCAGGACTCTGAGAGCCAACATGAACTGCTCAGCAGTTGAGTTGGAAAATTGGGGGTAAAAAAAAAAAAAAAAAAAAGATGGCTGGCTTGAAGACTTGGCTCATTGAGACCCTCTGTACCTTCTCAGATGCTCAGCATACACTGAATCCACTCCACAGATTTCCCCACACGTTAGGAACCTGGGACGTCTCCAGCAAAGACTCTAGCCCAAATCCTCAAATACACCTACAACCTCACATCACAGGAAATGGGCCAGGCCAAATGGCTTCTCTCAACCTTCTGAAGCCATGCCCTGTGTTGAAAAATGAGAACTCATTCCCCAGGTGATGACACAGTTTGGGTGCGTCCACTTCTGAGCTGATGCACTCGTTGATGAGTTATTCTTGGCGAGAGGACTCTTCCATATTGAAATCATCATTCAGCCAGAATCTCCAGACCATATGAGCCCTTCTTGCCTGAAGTAGATTCTACCCCCAGACACCTGGCTTGCCCTGTCTGCGGAGCTGAAAGACCAATGGAGTGGAATTCAGAGACCCGGCTTTCACTCCATCCTAGATGGGAGACCTGGCCAAGTCACTGCTTGACCTCTGTACCTTCCTTCGCAAAGCAGAAGGACACATTGTTGTCTTCCCTATGTCACCAGGATTTGTGAAAGGCTTTCAAAAGTGCAGTGTGGGGCTCCTGGGTGGCTCGGTCAATTAAGCATCTGACTGTGCTGGTAGTGCAGAGTCTGTTTGGGATTCTCTGGCTCTCTCCTCTCTCTCTCTGTCTCTGACTCTCCCCCACTCCCACTGCCTCTGTCTCTCTCAAAATAAATAAACTTAAAAAGAAAATCAAGTGCAGTGTTACATGACTATAAGGAATTCATACTGTCAATCATTCCTCTCTGGGAAGTATCTGTTGTTCACCAGCCATATGCCTTCTTACTTAGGACAGCCTGATGAGGCTACCTGCCCTTTGCCAGAGATACCATGTTTAAAAAAAAAAAAAAAACACAAAAACAAAAACAAAAACAAAATTTAAAAAAACACTTCTTTTTGTTTTTACCCTCCACAGAACACAATGAGTACCTATTTTTTAAATAATAATGAGGTGCCCCAGTGTCTTAGTTGCTTCAGCGTCTGAATTCAGCTCGAGTCATGATCTCATGGTCCATGAATTCAAGCCCCACATCAGGCTGTGCCTGGAGCCTGGAGCCTCTTCAGATTCTGTATCCCCTTTTCCTTCTGCCCCTCCCCCCTCGCACTCTGTCTCTTTCTCAAAAATAAACATTTAAAAACTTTTAAAGTTATATTAAAATAATAACAATCACCCAGGATCAGGCACATACTAGATACCTGATTTAATTTTAAATGGATTAAGTTGAATTGATTTAAATCAGGCTGGCCAAGTACATTAGGGGAACAGGCCAGGTCTGAGGGCGATAGGGACAGAGGTGAGTTGAGGGGTATGTACCCGAGGGAGGGGGCAGGTGCTGCTTCACACCAGCCAAATGGGGACAAGCGGGAATGTGGCCCAGCTTTGCAGGGTAAACTGGCTTTTCCAAAAGAACCAGCATCCAATTTTTACATGAAGTGAGCTGATACCAGACTCCCATTTTCCCAAACACTGTGAGAACAAACATGCGCAGGCCAAGCACAAAGGTCCAAGGAGCACAGGTGGCCAGGGGGGCACAACCTGGGATTTATGAATTCAGTCATGACTCATTCTAACAAATAAAAACAAACACAAAGATTCCCATTACACCCAGTCCTAATTCCTCCAACAGTTCATTGGGACAACGAACGTCAGCCCTGCCCCCTGAAGATCCTGTGGGCCCTCAACCCTCACAACCCCCTGTGGGAGGTGCCAGAATGCCCCCCTGATGGTGACAAGCATCAGCCCATGCCACACACAACTCAGGAACTGCCACGGAAGGAATGTTTGTGGCTCCCCCAAACTCGTATGTGAAATCCTAATGCTCAATGGGATGACATGTGGAGGTAGGGCTTCCTTTGTTTTCCCACGCCCGCCCCACCCCACCCCCAGGTGAAGAGGCTGTTCCTCATCCAGAAGGTTCTGTTGATCACGGCCACCTGGGCGCCAGCTGCTAGTTCTTCCTCCGAGGGACCATCTTAGAGGCAGTGGACACCTTTACCTGCTGTTACCTCCACATTCCCACCTGGGAATTCACTCTCCTTTGGGGGGGCTTGTCTTCTCCTTCCCCCAGACATCCAGTGCCAGCAGGGGCTGCACATGCCCATGTCCCCCACTCCTGTCTGATGGAGACCCTCCCCAGGGGTTTTTCAAGTCAGTCCCTCTCTGGGGGCCAAGTGTCTTGTGATGGAAGATCCATGAACGGTGAGCGGCAGTGTCTGGCACCATGTGCAGGAAGCAAGGAAAGATAATGAAATAGCCACAGAAAGATGCAAAATGACAGAAAGAAACAGACAAGGAGAGTGAATGTTGGAGGCTGCAAACTCCCGATAGACCACATTCCGGGGCCTTTCTGCATTCCTGCCCACCAGCTTGGTTTGCCACTCCAAGTCATCATTTCATTTTGTGCAATACTCCTTGTTGTTGGAAAAGCCCCTGCCCCTTTTCTCTAACCTAGCATGAAATGGGGTTTTGCACCTTAGAACCGTAAGAGACTCAATTAGCTTTCTGAGATGTTAAATGCGTGTGTATGTGTGAAGAAGATGTGGCCTCTGCCCTTTGGGAGCTCACACTCCAGCGAGGAAGAAATGCAGGTGCACAGGTAACTGCAGTGCACAACTCAGGTAAGGATGGGGGACTAGAGTGAGGATGCCTGATCCAATACCCGCAGGCGGGGCAGAGGCTCCTTGGAGAAAGAAACATCTGCACTGAAGGATGCAGAGGAAGTAGGTGAAGAAGCTGCAAGGCAAAGAGTGTTACTGATGGAAGAAACAGAATTTGCAAAGCCCAAAAAGTGAGAATCACGGGGCACTGTTAGGGAACGAAAAGTAACCGCAGTTGGCAACAGGAGACTATGGGGGGACGGGAGCAGGAAAGACAAATTGGGGGATGTGGGCAGGAGCCAGGTTGCTGGGGCCTTGTAAGTCCTACACAAGTGTGTGGACTTCTTTCTACCTGCAAGGCGAGCCACAGAGACCTTAGGCAGGGAAGTTACTGTCAATCATACCTCATGACCCCAAGATGGCTGCCACAGTTCCGGAAATCACATATTCTCTCACTCCTATCCCAAGCAATAAGGAAGGGAGTGGGTGGAAAAGAGGCTTCTCCTCTGGAACTTCTGTCCTTTAACTGAGAAGAAATAGTTTTTTCCAGGTACTCCAGGCTTTCCTCTTCTAGCTCACTGGTTAGACCCAAGTCAGATGACCATCCCTCCCTCCAAGGAAGGCTAAAAAAGAGAGGACCTGACTTTTTCAGTCTTTCTGCAGGAGGCAAGCAAGGAGGAAAAAGTCTGAGGTTGCTCTTAGAGAGGCAGTTAATGATGTCTAGCACCCAGCAGAAAGTTTCAAGGTCTTTTTTTATTTGTTTCATTTGTTTTTTAACAGCTTTATTGAGATATCATTGAGATATCATATTATTACCAGAAATAAACAAATCAACCCAGTGCATGTTTATGTATGTGATTTGATGAACCTAGATATACATGCACACTTGTGATACTAACACCATAATCATGGTAACAAACATACCATCACCACCCAAAGTTTTCTGGTGACCTTTTATGGTATTTTACTTTTATTTCTGAGGTAAGAACCATTTTAAGATCTACCGTTTTAAGAATTTTTTGGGGGGGGTAAATAATTTTATTGTTTTATATTTATTTTTTTAAGGAGGCTCCAAGCCCAGTGTGGGTCTTGAACTCACAGCCCTGAGATCAAGAGTCAGTTGCTGTACTGACAGAGCCAGCCGGACACCCTTACCCTCTTAAGTTTTTCAATGCACAATACCATATTAACATTGACACTGCCGATCAGACCGTACAGGAAATCTCTAGAACTTATTCACTGTGTATGACTGAAACTTTATACTCATTGAATAGCAATCCCCATTTCCCCTCCCTCGGGCCCCTGACAATTACCATTCTATTCTGTTTCTATGAGACTGAGTTTTCGATATTTCCTATAAGTGGAATCACAGTATTTGTCCCTCAAGGATGGACTTATTTCACTTAACATCAGGTCCTCCGGGCTTATCTGGATTGTAAATGATAGAATTTCCTTATTTTTAAAGGCCAGATAATGTGCCATTGTATGCATACACTACATTTTCATTATCCATTCATTTATTAATGGGCATTGGGTTGTTTCCACATCGTGGCTATTGTAAATATTGCTGTAATGATCACAAAGTGCCCCTGTCTCTTCAAGATCCTGATTTCATTTCTTTTGCATATATACCTGAAAGTGGGGTTCCTGGGTCATATGGTATTTCAATTTTTAATTTTTTTGCAGAACCTGTATAGCATTTTCCATAGCAGCTATACTAATTTACATTCCCACCAACTGGAATTAGAATTCCAGGACACAGGATCTCAATTTCTCAGCATCCTCACCAAAACATGCTTCTTCTTTTACATATAATAGCCATCCTAAGAGGAATGAGGTGTTAGCTTACTATGGTTTTGATTTGCATTTTCCTACTGATTAGTGATGTTGAGCACCTTTTTATATATCTGGTGAAATGTACTGTATGTCTTTTTCAGAGAAATGTCTATATAAGTCCTTTGCCCATGTTTAATCAGTTTGTTACTTTGCTATTGAATTATAGAATAATTCGGGTTTTGGACACTAACCCCTTCTCAGATAAATGACATGCATATATTTTCTTATTCCATAGGCTGCAAGAAGGACATACAGACCAATGGAACAGCACAGGAAGCTTGGAAGGAAACTGGGACTTATACCGTCCAGTTTCAACAAGGGGGCCAAGAAGACGCAATGGGGAAAGAATAGCGTCTTCTACAAATAGTGCTGGGAAAAGTGGGTTTTCATATCCAGAAGGATGGAACTGGGCTCTGATCTTATACCATAGATAAGATCAGCCCAAAACGGATTAAGGACTTAAACATAGCCTGAAAGTGTAAAACTTCTTAGGAGAAAATATAGGAGAAAACCTTTTTGACGTTGGTCTTGGCAATGAGTTCTTGTGGCTGTGGACACCAAAACCACAAGCAACAGAACCAAAAATAGAAGAGCGGGACTAGAGCAAATGAGAAAGCTCCTGCAGAGCAGAGGAAACCGTCAACAGCGTGCAAAGGTCGTTTTCCCTGGTGAGGAAGCTAGAACTCCAGGCAGGTAAAGTGCCCTGGCAAAGTTCAGGCAACGGTTGGTGGCAGAATCGGGGCTGGGACTCGGGACTCCTGGCTCCCCGCACTGTAGCCTCCCCACTGAGCCTCCCCACTGGCGTCGTGTACCCCCGGCGTTTGAATTGATCAAGGCACATCACCAACACGTGCTCTCTAGGATCAGCACCTCTCAGAGCCCCTGACCCACCTGGAATGAAATCATTAATACTGTGGGTATCAGACGACAGCTCAGATTTGGAGGGGCTTTAGGTACGATTTCGGGGCTCCCGAGTCTCCCTATTGCCGCCATGTCCCCCTCGCCTTCTTCCCGGGCTTTTGCCCCAGAGAGAAAGTAAGGATCCAGCAGATGGAAAGAAGGAAGGCAGAGGAATTACCAAAATGGGCTCATCCTCCCAGGCTCCATGACTGTCTCTTAGCCCACAGAGATTTACCCACAGTCAAACTATGAGCCCCGGCCGCTTGGGCCATAGGCATCCGTTCTCACCTCAGCTCTGCCCTTGCAATGGTGGACAGGCTCAAGCCTCGGTTGTCCTGTCTGGAAAATGGAGACTGGAACTGGACATCCATAGGGGTCTTTAAAGCTTAAAAATATCAGGTTGCGGGGTGCCTGGGTGGATTAGTCGGTTAAGCCTCCGACTTTCGCTTGGGTCATGATCTTGCGGTTCGTGGGTTCGAGCCCCACGTCGGGCTCTGTGCTGACTGCCAGCTCAGAGCCTGGAGCCTGTTTCAGAGTCTGTGTCTCCCTCTCTCTCTGCCCTTCCCCTGCTCACGCTGTCTCTCTCTCTCTCTCTCTCTCGGAAATAAATAAAAAACATTAAAAATTTTAAAAAAATATATCAGGTTGCATTTTCCCTCCCAAAGTTTTAAACCCACTGGTCAAATGGATTTCTAAAGGATGTGTGTGGAGGGTCCCCAGACTTCCTAAGCAAATGGCCCCTGTCCTTTGAGCGTCTTCTTGAAGGGACCCCTGCCACTCACTGCCTCTGACTCCTCTTAGAATGCCCCGCATTGTTGCCACATTCCCTCGCATGACCACAGGCTCAGGTCCCAGACCGGGAACAGGCTCAGGCTCGTGCCTCGCGCTCCTCAGCACTGTGCGGAAACCACAACCATACCAGCCGACGTGTGAGTCTGGGGGATTCTCCCCCTCTTCAGACGTCAGGGATGGCGCAGGAGCAGAAGAAGGAAGGAGAGGTAAAGGGCCAGCCTGCTCACACCTCACTTATTTGTAAGTGGCCCATGTGGTTTCACTTTGCACCCACTTCTCCAATGGGAGTCTGCATGTTAGCACCTGGAGACACCTGTCTCCAATTAGCCCAACCATTTCCCTAAGAAAGGATACCCCCAAGAAGATGGGAGCCCAGCAGTCTCCCCCGGCCCACAAAGAGAGCTGTGGCTTTGTCCTCGCTCTCCAGCAAAGCAGAATAGGAAGAAGGCCAGAGGAGGGAGGTTTGGGAGGAGGGAGCAGAATCACCTCCCCGGCCCTGAACCTGCACTCTGGCCCGAGAACACCTGGCAGCCTTGTGGCTGCCGGGCACGGAGATGTTTGGCATTCCTCAGTGGCCACGCTGGACCAGAAATGGAAGCCAGCCTACTCGGAGGGTTTCAGAGGGCGCTGGGGCTGCGGGGTCACCTTTTGGGGCTCTGGCTGGATTTCATGGTCCCGGCTGTCTGGATGATTTGGTGAGGATTCCAGCCCACTGGGCCTCCCGCTGTAGGGGTCTCACCCAGCTGCGGCGAGGCTGCCCGTCGCTCGGCTGGGCCTTCAATAACACTAGAAAAACAAAACAACCCCTCCTACCCTTGGCTACCTTGAGAGTTCCCCCTTAACACAGTTGATTGACTGAAAGTAAATTACTTATTCTCACATCTTCAGCAGGAGATCAGACTTCCAATACAGAGCTGATAGGCCCTCATCCAGAGACTGGGAAGGGTGACTTTGTACGACCGTGGGCCCACACTGTAATTCTATTTCCAAAGTGAACGCATTGATTAATTCTTATGATTGGATTTCGAGGTCCCTCAGCAAACAAGTCAGGAAAAGTCCTCACAGCTCAGCCACTTAGGTTTTTTGGTTTTTTAATTCATGTACCATAAAATTGAGATATAATTCACAAGCCATAAAATCCACCCCATTTAAAGTGTACAAGTCAATGGTTTTTAGTACATTCAGGGTTGTGCAACTATCACCACTATCTAATTTTAAAACATTTCTATCACCACAAAGAGAAACCTGTTAGCAGTCACACTCTCCTCCCCTCCCTATGCCCCCCCAGCCCCTGGGAACTATTCATCTACTTTCTGCATCTACATTGCTGCCGATTCTGGACATCTCATAGAAAAAGAATCACGCGGCATTTGTTTTCCTGTGACTGGCTTCTTTCGCTTAGCTGTACGTTTCCAAGGTTTTCCACATGGTAGCAGGGCCTTTTAGGGCTGAACACTGTTCCGTTGCATGGATGTATGACCCATTGTTTATCTACATATCAGTCGATGCACATTTGGGTCGTTTCTGCTTTTTTAAGTGATTATGAATAATGCAGCTATTTATGTATAGGCTTTTAAAATAATCTGGGAGGAGTCCTTTTGTCTGACCTCTCTTTGAAAAATAACAAGGCTAGGGGCGCCTGGGTGGCTTAGTCGGTTAAGCGTCTGACTTTCGCTTAGGTCATGATCTCACGGTTCGTGGGTTCGAGCCCCACGTCAAGCTCTGTGCTGACTGCCAGCTCAGAGCCTGGAGCCTATTTCGGAGTCTGTATCTCCTTCTCTCTCTGACCCTCCCCTGCCCATGCTGTCTATCTCTCTCTCTCTCTCTCCTAGAAATAAATAAAAATATATATATATAAAAAAGAAAAATAACAAGGCTTAAAACATCTACCATTGTTGGGGTGCCTGGGTGGCTCAGTCGGTTAAGCATGTGACTTCGGCTCAGGTCATAACCTCACAATTCTGTGAGTTCAAGCCGCACGTCAGGGTCTGTGCTGACAGCTCAGAGCCTGGAGCTTCCTTCAGTTTCTGTGTCTCCCCCTCTCATGCCCCGCCCATGCTCATGCTCTGTCTCTCTCCATCTCTCTGTCTCTCAATAATAAATTTTTTAAAATGTTAAAAAGAAAAAACATCTACCGTTGTTTCTTACCCACTAAATTTTTCCTGTATAATTGTTCAGAGGTAATATGCTCAGGGCTTGACACCAAGGTCACCAAGGTGGGCCCTCAATCAATCAAAGCAGTGGCGCTAATTCTAAATGAAGGTCATTCGAGGGGCGCCTGGATGGCTTAGTCGGTTAAGCGTCCAACTTTCCCTTAGGTCATGATCTCGCGGTTCGTGAGTTCGAGCCCCGCGACGGGCTCTGTGCTGATTGCCAGCTCAGAGTCTGGAGCCTGTTTCAGTCTGTGACTCCCTCTTCAGTCTCTGACCCTCCCCTGCTCATGCTGTCTCTCTATCCTAGAAATAAATAAAACATTTAAAAATAAATAAATAAATGAAGGTCATTCGTGAGCCTGAGCCAAGGTGAACCAGGTCACCTGGGACAGACAACCTGAAGTACCATCCACACCTTGAGATGGGAGTATTGTCCAAATTCCGGAGCCAGGGGACTGACATTATATCAGAGCCCTGGTCTATTTGAGGGGTTCTTTGGGATGATCCAAGCTGATTCCTTATTCTCATAGACAGTAAAGCCGGTTAAGGGAGGGAGCTCTGGCCCCCCGCCTCAGAGGACCTGGGTTACAGTTCCAACTTCACACCTAAGTAGTCACAAGATTTTCTTACCCAAGACCCTGTCTTTCAGAGTTTTGTCTTTGCCATCTGTGAATCAGACATCCAGTGTGCACATGCACGCCCACAAAACAATCGTGGTGGCTCCGTCCCCTGTTAGTGACTGGTCTAGACATATGCTGTGCTGCCCTGCTTTGACAAAAAATAACCGGTTCATGAATCCTGGGGACCAGATCTGGAGTTACTAGGGAACACTGGAGTCATATTGAAATGGATCCTACCCCCTCCCAAGAATACAGCTTGACACAGAAAGTGGAATCCGCTAGTAGGAGGCTGCATAGTGTGGGATTGTCAAGATTGACCCCCTGAGAGAACCTGACCCGTGATGAGGGAGTGCTTGGAGAGGCCCAGCTAGAAAGTCTCTTGGAACCCCTAAAAATACCCACTGAAGCAAGAGGCAGCTGCAAACATCTGTCAGACGCAGACAGCTTGAAGTCACCAGGCGTTGGGCGAATAAGAGATTTCCTAGCCTTCTTCCATTCCTCTCTGCCCCCCACACACGGGATCTGTGGGGACAGCAGCCAGTGGGTAGAGAAGGAGAGTCACAGGAGGAAAGCAGTCCCATCCCTCTTCTGCCCATAAGCTGTGCTGGAATCAGGTCATCTGGGGGAAGAAGACTGAATACCTCAACTATGTCTGGATTACAACAACATAGGACTTGGTCAGTTAAAGTTGAAGACAGAGGCCATGGGTCTTCCCAAGCTGGCTTGGAGGGCAAAGGGGAGGCAGAGGGGGAGGATCCCACTAAGCAGCTGTAAGAAACGAAACTACAGTGGCTTTGGCATTTACAGTACTGGCATCTCCTTGGGGTGATGGAAATACAGCAAAGGACCCCATCCAAGACTGGGCTCCCAGACAAAGAGCCATTCCGAAAGACTGACATTAGATGGGCCTGAGTCTGCCTTTCCAGTCTGGCTCTGACCCTGGGTGAGAGTAATCACTCTGCTGACTCTCCTCGAGCCCTTGCTTTTTTTTGTTGTTTTTTTTTTTAGTCTGGCAAATGGGCATGAACCAGTCTGCCTCACGGGGTTGTGATACTCCACCTGTACCTATGCACGTGAATGAAGAGAAAGTATGTTTTGGATGTATAAACAAAACTGTTTCGTGTGGCACCTCTGGAGCTAGGAGCAGGATTATGTGGCAAGAGAGGGACACTGATGGGGAAGAGGAAGCCCCTTTTACTCTACACTTCTGTACAATCGGGGGGTGATTTAAATGGGTGGGAAGGGGGAGCTCTTTGTGTGTGTCTTTCCCGGTGGTTGTGACGCACGTAGGGTGTGCTTGGCCCCAAACACACCCTTTTCATATGTCTTGTTGCTTGGTCCTTACACGCATGTGATGACACAGATCTTAGTGTCATCCTTTATTTTATTTTTGAAGACAGTAAGACAGAGAATACCAATGTGAGCAATGGAACCGGGGTTAAACCCCAGTGGTCTGTTTCCAATGCCTGCAGCCAGAGACAATGTTTGTAAGTTTTATACACTGGTGTCTGGAAGAGTGCCAGGGACATAGGATGCCATCAGTAAATCGTTTGAATGAATGAATAAGTCTATACATTACAAATCTACTCAATGTAGAAAGCCTGGAAACCCCACGAAGAGTGCAGAAGAAAATCTAAACTCTTCATTATCTCATGATCCAAAAATAACCACTGTATTTTTGTATTTTTCTTCTGACATTTTCTCTGAAAATAGTGTTTAAAGGGGAGCAATATTTACATAACTGGATGTACAACATACGTATGCTTTTCTATGCAGCTCCTTTCGCTGAAATGGTAACAGGAGTCTTTTCCCATGTAGTTCAAAATTATTCAAAAGAATTGTTTTAATCATTGCATGATATTTCACTACATTGTTATATTCAAGTTTATTTAACCATTCCACTATGGTCAGATGTTTGAGTCGCTTCCAAGTAACTCTGCAATAAACATCTTTGTATGTATAAATCTTTGTCCCAGTTTCCATTTCCTTGGCTGACGTTTCAAGAGGAGGAATTACAGGTCAAGTATTAGGAATATTTTAAGTCTCTAGGTACATACAGCAAAATAGTTTTCCAGAAAGGTAACGCCAGTTTTCCTTCCCAAAAGAATGTGCAACCATCTTATTCCTCTCTCATCAAAATTGAGGCCCATTCCTCTCTCATCAAAATTTTAATCAAAATTAAGAGCATTTTGCCAGTTTGATAGGTAAAAATTAAGATCTTCCCATTTCTATATGCATATTTATTATTTGCAAAGCTGAACAGTTTCTATGTTCATTGCCCCTTTGTAGTTCTTCTCCCATAAATATCCTGTCCTTAGTTTATTTTCCTATGTAGTATTAATGTTTTCCCATTTATTTCCATAGCATGCTTTATTATTTATGCAAGCTGAACAGTTTCTATGTTCATTGCCCCTTTGTAGTTCTTCTCCCATAAATATCCTGTCCTTAGTTTATTTTCCTATGTAGTATTAATGTTTTCTTATTTATTTCCAAGTGCTTTTTATATATGAAGAGTATCGATCCTTTCTCAGATTTGTTTCACTGAAATTTGCTTTTGATTGACAGAATTCCCTGTCTGTACCTCTTAACGCTTTTCTCTAGTTGTCCACAAATCAGTTATAACTACTCTTCCAGTGACATCTCTAAACTTGTCACTGTACACAGTCTGTCAGAGAATAAGCCATCAACAAGGACACATGTTGTCAGGAGATAGCTTCACGCATCACTCCAAACAGGGAGTGAGGTGCCCAGCTCGCTGTGCTGGACACAGTTTCTACCCCGTCACCGGTGTCGGCTGCCCGCCTGCTCGCCTGCCCCGGGGCCAGGCCAGGACTCTGACACTGACTGCTCTGACAGGCGTGCACTTGAAGTGGCATTTTACCAATCGCCAGCCTCAGATCACAGACCTCTGGGCTCAGCTGCAGGTATCGGCAGTCAGGAGGGAAACCGTGACAATGATTGGTGACACAGGCGCCAACAGATGTTTCTGTCCCTTACAGTTGCTGATCTAACAAGTCATCTCACAGCTGGTACAGCTCTCTTGGGCCCCACGGTTGCAGAGCTGAGGGGACGGAGCTGGGGAACTAACCTTTTCCACTTTCTGAGGCTGACAGTGGGGGTGAAGGCCAGGGAAGGGTAGCTTCCGAAGGCTTTAACCAATAGGGTAAAGGTGATGTTGGCATGGCCGCCTAAAAACACAAAGTTCCGGGGGCCTGCATGACACACGCAGTTCATTCCTGCATTCACCCAAACCATGCCTACCACACAAGACTGGGGTTGGACGTAGCCTTCCCAAACATTTTGCAAGAGCTGAATTGTAAAGGATAATTGGGAGCTCTGCAGGAAGGGCATCCCAGAGAGAAGGAACAGCATTTACAAAGGCCCAAGGAGCAAGAAAGAACTGTATGTTTTATTGTTTCAACAGAATAACTCTCTTCAATGCAGCTGAAGTACATCTGCTCACTGGCACAGTAAAAGGCACCTCTCTAAGTACAGCACTTATGACCTATCCCAGGGGACCTGAAAGCCAGCAAGGTGATCCTACCGGCCCCTGGCAAAGTCCTCGCCTTCCTTTGAGATTCAGCTCCGGGCCCACCCTCCTTTGACATGCCTGCCTTGTGCTCCTATCTTGGGGGCCCACAATCCCCCAGACT
This sequence comes from Proteles cristata cristata, assembly GCA_017311185.1. Classification (NCBI taxonomy): domain Eukaryota; kingdom Metazoa; phylum Chordata; class Mammalia; order Carnivora; family Hyaenidae; genus Proteles; species Proteles cristata. The sequence goes on along the minus strand of JAESUZ010004080.1, from coordinate 3,439,315 downwards.
TCTCTTCTCCCACCCTTCACACGTCAAGTGCTATGATTTCTGTGTATGTGCTGACTGGGCTGGAAGCCTCGGGGTCCCTTGAGAAAGCCTGTATCTTGCTCGGTGTAAATCCCCGGGGCTGACAGAGCCCTGGGTTTGCAGAAAGCCTTAGAACTCTTGTTGTTCAAGCCCATCAGTTTGGAAGAGAACAAACAGGTTCTGACAGGTTCTAGCAGGTTCTCCTGGAAAGAGGCGATGAGGGGGTTCAGACTCATGTCTATCGCTACATCCACCACTCGGGGTGACCCCATGATCTTCTGTTTGGGGAAAATGGGGGCCAAGTTAGCAGCCAGACAGAATGGGCCCAAAGGCTGGGAGCTGGTGAACTCTGGAGTAAATGCAAACTCTGTGTAGATGAGAAGTGACACGTTCAGGAGCGTCCCCACCTGCTCTGTGCAAGGTCCCTTAGCTTGGTGGCAGGAAGGGATCAGTGTGCCAATATTATGGGTGTGGTGGTGTGTGTGTATGTGTGTACGTGTGCATGTGGTGTGAGGGGGTGTGTAAGTTGTGTGTGTGTGTATGTGTATGGTATGTGGGGTGTGTGTGTGTGTGGGTGTGTGTGGGTGTGAGTACTCCATGGACCCTATCAGTCAGGAAACTCATGACCTTCAATTCTAGGAAAATTGCCAATGTTGATTCTTTGAAAATTCCCCTTTTATTTTCTCTAGTCTTTAGTTTTGAGAGCTGATTAATAAATTGTTGACCATTCTGTCTGATCTTCTAATTTTCTCATTCTCTTTCTCCTGCTTCCCATCTCTATGTTTTCCTTGCCTTGTCATTGAAATGTCATCAGTGTTTCCTCCAAAGTTTCTATTAAACTCTTTAATATGTTTCTACCTTTAATTTCCAACAGCTCCTTCTTAGTCTCTGAGTGACCTTCTCTACAGCCTCCTGTTCGTATTTAATAGATCCAACCTACCTCAGCTCTCTGATGACATTAAGATATTATGGTCTTTCTCTGTTTCTATATTTTCTTCTGTCCAAAATTCATAACAGAAGCTTTCCTTCAGTGGGGTGCCTGGCTGGCTCAGTCAGTTGAGTGTCCAACTTCAGCTCAGGTCGTGATCTCATGGTTCGTGGGTTCGAGCCCCGCATCGGGCTCTGTGCTGACAGCTCAGAGCCTGGAGCCTGCTTCAGATTCTGTGTCTCCCTCTTTCTCTGACCCTCCCCTCCTCATGCTGTCTCTTTCCCTCTCAAAAATAAATAAAACATTAAAAATTTTAAAAAGAGGGGCGCCTGGGTGGCTTAGTCGGTTAAGCGTCCGACTTTCGCTTAGGTCATGATCTCGCGGTTCGTGGGTTCGAGCCCCGCGTCGGGCTCTGTGCTGACTGCCAGCTCAGAGCCTGGAGCCTGTTTCGGAGTCTGTGACTCCCTCTCTCTGACCCTCCCCTGTTCACGCTGTCTCTCTCTCTCTCCTAGAAATAAATAAAAAAAAATTTTTTTTTTTAATTTAAAAAAGAAAGAAGAAGAAGAAGGTTTCCTTCAGTGTCTGCTGAGCCCTGGCTGCCCATTCATGCCCACGTGATGGGGACTGGAAACATCTGGAATCTCTATGCACAGGGGCAGGCATGTTGACAGGAGAGCTTCCTATAGGTGAGAATGTGGTAGGTCACCTTTGTCATTAGGATCCTCCAAATGTCTAGTCTTAACTGGTCAGTTTCCTTGGGCACCAATCCTGCCCTCTTGCAAGGGAGCACAAATCCTGGAGGCAGGTTTTCAGGGGGCCCAGTGGCAGAAAGGGGAAGGGGAAAGATGAAGTCTCCTGTTCAGAATGTAGGCTTGCCCTCTTTCCCTTGTTCTTAATATAGCACCCCCTCCTCATTGCGCTGGTGTCCCCGGCCGTAGAGATTCTTTCTCTCTTTTTTCCAGAGTCATCCTCCATTGTGTCTCCAGTGCTGACCTCCATTGTGTCGCCAAAGGAGGGCAGGGCTGGTTATTGTCACGTGGCACGGGAGAGAAAGTCTTGGGGTCCACCTGCTCTTCGTAGACTTCAAACTGTCTTACTGCTTGACTCTCCTGACCATCACCTTCAGGGATACTCATTGCCTCCAACTTCTGGGAATTTCTGAGATAAGCTTGCTTCTTGTTGACTCCCCCTGCTCTCTCCTCATTCTGGAGAGCTAGGTCTCCGCCTTCCTCCTCTGCTAGGTAAGTTTCTACATGTCCACTTTCCATCTCCAAAAATGTTGTGGCCATCCACACCTCTCGTGCTATCATCTCTTCTCTCATTCTCTTTGTCCTTAGGAGTGTTTACTTTTCAATTCCTTTACTGTAGTTTGTTAGGATTTTGGAAGGAAATATATTTAAATGAATACATTTTGAAATGAATCTTGAAATCTGCCTTGTTTGTCTCTAAGTACTTTATTTAAGCATTCATACTAGAGAAGCCAAAGAACCCACCTAGAATATTTTTCTTGCCATGGAATTCAAGAATAATCCTCAGACCAGAGATGAAGAAATTCCGTTCTCTTCATCATAAACATCAAATCATCAAACAAGTATCAAACACTTGTCACATGCAAGGAACAGAGCGAGATGCCGGGATGCAGACCCCTGTGCTCTCAGCCAGTTGATGGGAGGCAGACATGTAAAAGACCCAGTGTGGTAATCGAATGCGCAGAGATAGAAAGGTGCAGTGACATCAGAGAGCATGAACAAGTCTGTGTGCTGTGGGGAGGAGGCTGGTGGCAGGGGTGGACTCTCTCCCTGTGAAGCTCCAAGATCTTCTCCAGACTCCTACATTTCCACACACTTATAACATGAACACTTCCACCAACACCAATACACAGCCTCCTGCAAGAGTGGTATAAAGTTCCTGGGCTCTGGTATGCGGTCAATAAATATAGATCAAGTGAAAGATCTAGTTCTAAAGGACCACCCCCCAACACATTAGCTGTGTGACTACAGAGGTGTGTAGGGAGTGATTATTTCTATTAAGGTAGGTGACAGAGGCTCCTTTCTATATAGCTCTCAGATATGTTTACGTATATTCACCTACTCGTGCAAATATTCTTTATCTATCTATCTATCTATCTATCTATCTATCTATCCATCCATCCACCCATTCACCTAGTTGTCTATCTTTCTTTCTATCTACCTACCTATCTGTCTATATATCCACCCATCCACCTAGTCATCTATCTATCTATCTATCTATCTATCTATCTATCTATCTATCTCTTATAGACACACACACACACACACACACACACACACACACACACTCCTGCCCAGAGCTTCTGAGCCATGGGAATTTACAAGACAGAGGTCTGCAAACCCTTCTGAATGCATGGAGTTCACAACAAAGGAGAAGTCAGTAGAAGGAAAGAGATTGCCAAGAAGGACAGGATTTGGGACACACACCAGCCAGGGACAGGCCCCAGCAGTAGAAAAATGAATATCCCGCCCAGTGAATTCTCACCATACACAAGCCTAAGAAGGAAGGGGGGTCTTCTTGGTGGGGGAGGTGGCCGGGCATCAGAGACAATGAACTGCTGTCTTGGAAAAACCAACAGGTTGCTCCTGACAAAGCAAAAGGTGCCAGTGGGGAAATTGATTTGCAGGAGCACATGTGCTTGAAAGGGATAACTCAGAGCTTTTGAGCAGGAATTGGAGCAACAAAGAGAGGAAAGCGTGGAGGTTTCTGATAGAGAAAGAGGCAGCTGGGGACTCCCAAGCCACCAAGTGCCAAGAATGGAGAGTGCACTAAATCCTGCTGTGACAAAGGGGTGGCTTAATATCAAGCTGCTATCAATGGCAGCAGAGAGTGTGTGCCCCATGCCACTGGGACAGGGGGATGGCAAGGGTGAGGCTCAGGGCAGATAAGGGAAAAGCAAGTGGTATCTACTCTCTGTGAGGGAACCCTGGTTCCCCTCAGCCCACTATGAAGAGAGACGGTGGTCAATCCAAAATGAGAGTGAAGGGAAACAAGGGCTCAGCATCTTGGGGAACCTTTGGGGTGTGGTGCGCTTTTCTCACATTACCCTCAGCATCGTACATCATTGCACAGGTGAGGTCCAGAGACGCTGAGCATTTTGCCTAAGGTTGCACAGCAAATCACCTGCAAAGTCAGCACCAGAATCCAGATCTCCTGACTCAGTCCAGCATCGATTCTCCCAGAATTTCTGCCCCTCCTTTTGTCTAGCAACGCAACCCAGCTTTGACAGATCCTGGAGTCCTATGACAGCAACGTGCCCTGGCTGTCACTTGGTCCCCAGGCTGAGTGTAGTTCCATAGACAAAAGCTGGACATAACTCCACCTTAGAAGACACAGGGCACAGGCCATGATGGTAGACTCATCTACCCCCTTTCATATCCCTAGATACTCCCTTTGACTTCACCCCACTTCCCTCCACCATCTGCCTTCTTTCAATCAGAAAATACTCTGCTGATGCGTTGTCACTCTCCCAGCAAGTTATCTCTCCCCCTTACTAGACTTTACCTGCCTTGTTCACTGTGGTTGGCTCAGTGCTTGGGCAGTGCCTGCAGCATCACACTCAGGACTTATCAGTAAGAGTGGTTAGATGAAGGAATGAATGAAAACTTAGCTCTGAATGCCAACTCCACCAATTATTAGCTGTGTGACTTTATCAAAGTGACTTAACCTCTCTGAACCTAGTTTCCTTAGCTGGAAAATAGGGATAGGAAGAGCTAACTTCAGGGCTCAGTCGTGAGAATGTGTTATCATGGGGACCGCAAACATGGCACCCAATGTGTCTAAACATGATACACAGTGCCTCTTACTGTCATTGTTGGTGCCTGCTCAGTTGTCCAGCCTGGCCTCATATTGTGAGTTATTAGAAAGATGTCAGGGGTGCCTGAGTGGCTCAGTCGGCTGAGCGTCTGACCTTGGCTCAGGTCACCATCTCGCAGTTTGTGAGTTTGAGTCCTGCAGGGGGCTCTCTGCTGTCAGCACAGAGCCCGCTTCAGACCCTCTGTTGTCCTCTCTCTCTCTGCCCCTCCTCCACTCACTCTCTGTCTCTCTAAAAATAAATAAACGGAAGGAAGGAAGGAAGGAAGGAAGGAAGGAAGGAAGGAAGGAAGGAAGGAAGGAGGGAAGGAGGGAGGGAGGGAGGGAAGAAAGAAAGGAAGGAAGGAAGGAAGGAAGGAAGGAAGGAAGGAAGAAAGAAAGAAAGAAAGAAAGAAAGAAAGAAAGAAAGAAAGAAAGAAAGAAAGAAAGAAAGAAAGAAAGAAAGAAAGAAAGAGAGAGAGAAAGAAAGCCAATGACCTGAGACATGGACTTTCATCCCCATCCTGCCAGGAGCCCATGTCAGGAGCTGTTCTAAAACCATCCACCCCCCACTCAACAAACGTAGCATCATAGATACCAGCCTCTGCCATGAGCACACAGGTGCCCTCTGGTGCCTCTGCTTCAAAGGCAGGCTGCCCTACCTCTCCCTGCAACCCCCGGCAGGCCAGTGGCATCCGGAGCCCCCATTTCCCACTCTCTGAGGCGGTGCAGGGGACCATGAGACTGTGTAAAGGGCTCCCCTCTGCGTAGTGAGGGAGGGAGATCTGGAGCCAGGGCAGCTGGCAGAGGCCCGGGGTAGCTGTGGGCCTCTCTTCTAGAACGAGCAGAGCTGCAAAGCACCCTGGAGGGGAGAAAGGAGCTAACTCTATTATGGCCATGATCTAAATGGCCCAAGAGAATGTCTCTATTCTGAAGCAGCACCCCAATGGAAGGCTGTATGTTAAGAAATCTCAATATTCAAACAGTACCATTAATCTTAGACAGTCTCTAGGAAATGCTGCTAAATTTAAAAACTTCTTCCATGCATTGACACATCCATCCACAAATATTTGTGGAGACCCACTACGCGCCAGGCCGTGTTCCACCCTTAATGGTGGTGAGTACGTCACTCCTCCTCAGGGAAGAGCCATGTATTAGAGGGATCCAAAGGCATCTCCACCCCCTAGAAACTTAGCCTAAGATGTCCACCTAGGAGGTGACACCAGGTTTGTTCACTGAAAGGCATCCTGAGGACTAAAACCCCAAACCATACCTCGGCCTGAAATGAGTGGATTAGAACAATGTCTACGGTATGCATGTTGGAAAGAATAAAATGCTAAAATTATAAAGAAATAATGCAGAGATGATCTTTAGAACGTTCTAGATAATCCTTGGCAGATAAGCAGAATTTTTTTCTAATCATTCCACATTTTGTTTTACTAATATAATCTGATCTTTCAAATATGTTCAGCCATGAAGAGACTTGCTGAAGTCTGAATCTTGACCTAAATGGATGGTGGTGAGATTTTTAGGGAGAGAACCCAGGGCACAGTCCACAAAAATGAAACAGGACTGAGAAATACTTTCAAAGAACATATATGATAAGTACATATGCATGTACATTAATTTTTCAGGAAATACATAACATGAGTGATTGAAATTATGTCTTTTTTGCTGGTTATTTACTTCTCTATGTCGTAAATCCTATCTTCAGAAAAACATATTTTATTTTATTTTTTTTTTGCAACATTATAAAACATTTATTATACAATTAGAAGAAAGGACAATTAAAATTTCAGAAAATAAAAAAGAACCCAAATGATATTGTTTATCAAAACAAATGGAAACAGTCAAACTGTTCAAGGGTCAATGCAAAGCTGTATGTTTTTCAGTTTTTAAAGAACAAAGTAATCAAAATTAAGTTAAGCTCTACATCCATGAGGTTTATGGAACTGGAAAAATACCGGAAACTAAACCTAAGAAATGTTTATAAAGGAAATACAAAGAGAAAAGTAGAAATGAATTAGAAAATAGAAAAATAATAGATCAGATTTTCCTTTTAAAGTAACAAAAAATTTTTTACAAAGTAGCAAATCTAGTCAAGGAAAAAAAGAAAGATGCCAAATTTATAAAATCAGGAGGACAAGGGGCGCCTGGGTGGCTTAGTCGGTTAAGCGTCCGACTTTCGCTTAGGTCATGATCTCGCGGTTCGTGGGTTCGAGCCCCGCGTCGGGCTCTGTGCTGACTGCCAGCTCAGAGCCTGGAGCCTGCAGAAAAACATATTTTAAAAGGGACCAGGAATGAGGAAATTAATAATAATTTATAATAGACAATTTAAAATAATATGTAAAAAATATATGACGTTGCTTAATTCATTTTTATTTTTAAAAATTTTTTACTGTTTTATTTATTTCTGAGAGAGAGAGAGACAGCATGAGCATGGAAGATCAGAGAGAGAGGGAGACACAGAATCTGAAACAGGCTCCAGTCTCTGAGCTGTCAACACAGAACCCAATGCAGGGCTCAGACTCACAGACTGTGAGATCATGACTTGAGCTGAAGTCAGACACTCAACTGACTGAGCCACCCATGCGCCCCACTTAATTCATTTTTAAAAGCTTAATTCCAATATAGTTGGAATTCTAATATAGTCGGAATAATAGTGTACTCTTAGTTTCAAGGGTACAATATAGTGATTCAATACATCCATCCAATACCCGGTGTTCATGACACATGACTCCTTAATCCTCTTCACCTATATCACCCATCTCCCTCCCTAATCCCCTTCACCTACATCACCTATCCCCCTCCCTCCTGCCCTCTGGGAACCATCAGTTTGTTCTCTATGGCTAAGAGCCTGTTTCTTGGTTTATTTCTCTCCATTTTTTCTCCTTTGCTTGCTTTTTTTGTTTCTTAAATTCCACATGTAAGTGATATCATATGGTATTTGTCTTTCTCTGACTTATTTCACTTAACATTGTTCTCTCTAGATACATCCATGTTGCTGCAATTGGCAATGTAGCATTCTTTTTTTATGGCTGAGTATTATTCCATTGATTTTATAAACACCACATCTTCTTTATCTATTCATTTATCAGCGGACACTTGGGTTACTTCCATAATCTGGCTATTGTAAACATTGGGGTGGATGTGTCCCTTTGAACTTGTGTTTTCATATTCATTGGGTAATTATCCAATAGTATAATTACTTGATCATACAGTAGTTCTGTTGTTAAGTTTTTGAGGAGTCTCCATACTGCTTTCCACAGTGGTTGTGCCAGTTTACACTCCCACCAACAGTGCACAAGTGTTCCTTTTTCTCCACATCCTCACCAACATTTGCTGTTTCTTGTGTTTTTTATTTCAACCCTTCTGACTGGTGTGAGATGATAGTTCATTGTAGTTTTGAAGTGCATTTCCTTGATGGCGAGTGACATTGAGCATCTTTTCATGTGTCCATTGGCTACCTGGATGTCTTCTTTGGAGAAAGATCTGTTCATGTCTTCTGCCATTTTTAATTGGATTATTGTTTTTTCAGCGTTGAGTTGTATAAGTTCTTTATGTATTTTGTATACTAACCCTAAACAAGCAATATGTCTATAGCAACATTCCTAGGGGGCTTGCTTTAAGGAGAACTAAGTGCTCAGTATTGTTTCCCAAAAGAAATAAAATATTTGGGAGCCCAGGTAGCCCTGGGTTTGAATCTCAGTCTTGGTATACTACACACCAAATTTTGTGTGGTCTTGGTGTAGCTGCTTGACCTCTCCGAGCCTCGGCTTCCATGTGTGTAAAACAAAAAGCATGATTCCTACCTACCTTTTGTATTACTATTAACATCAAGTAACATAATATCTATAAAGTGCTTCATATAACAGTGGTACATGCAACATAAATGTACTCTTGTTTTAGTTCCTGTTACTGAATAACAACCCCAAAATTCAGGAGCCTAAAACAATAATTACTTAAATTTGCTCATGATTTTGTGAATCGGGAATTCTAGGAAAGCTTGGCCTAAACATTGCCTCTCCATCATGGCCATCTCTGCTCTGTTAGACTCACTTCATGGCATATCGTATCTCTCAGAGCAAAGCAGACACTGCAACAGGATCAGACAGAAGTTGAAAGGCGTTTTCTTACCCCCTTTCAAAGCCAGTAGAATCACTTCTGCTTAATTCTATAGGTCAAAGCTGCCCCAGTCCAGCCCAGGTTTGAGAGGAGGTGACATAGACTCCATTTCTCAATGGGAATAGCATCAAGAAATTGGAGGTCAGGTCAAAAACAGCCACAACTACATTAGTCCTCCCTTATCCATGGGGGATGCCTTCTAAGACCTTCAATGGCTGCCTGAAATCATGAATATTACTGGATGCTGTATACACTGTTGTTTCCTATACATACATACTCATGATAAAATTTAATTTATAAATTAGGCTCAGTAAGAAATTAACAATAATTAATAATAAAATGGAGCAATTATACAACACATCCTAGTCAAAGTTGTGTGAATGTTGCCTCTCCATCTCCCTCATAGCATCTTATTGCCCTGCACTCACTCTTCCTCTTGTGATGATGTGAGGTGTTGACACATCTACGTGATGAGGTGAAATGAGTTGAGTGACATAGTATTAGGCTGCCATTGACCTTTTGACATCTGGCTCCAGACCACAGTTAATGGTAACTGAATTCACAAATAAGGGGGAAACTGTGGGAATATATTCATCCATGATTACATTCCTCTCCTAGAGCCAGTAAATGGCACGATGCACCCCCCTCTGTCACAGGGGGGTAAGTAGGCACGGGGCTCAAGGGAGTGTGAACGATTACAATTTGTGACGAAATCCTGGCTTCCCGCCATTCTAAAATACAGTGTGCTAACAGCACCTTTGACGTACAATGAGGCCAACAGAGAAGGAGACGATCACCACTGAAAATATAGTTGGTTACTCACTGTTCCTAAGCGAAAAGGACACAGCAGGCCACAGGGGACCACAGGGAGGAGCAGCAGGGTCAGGAGCAGGAGGAACCGTGCACGAGTGCCTTTACTGTGGTTTCCACAGGAAGGAATGGATGAGTCAGAGTAAGCGCGTTCAAGATTGGCCAGTCTGGGGGCGCCTGGGTGGCTCAGTCGGTTAAGTGGCTGACTTTGGCTCAGGTCATGATCTCACAGTTCATGGGTTCAAGACCCACATCGGGCTCTATGCTGACAGCTCAGAGCCTGGAGCCTGCTTAGGATTCTGTGTCTTCCTCTCTCTCTGCCCTCCCCCCTCACGCTCTATGTCTCTCTCTTTCAAAAAAAAATAAACATTTAAAAAAATTGTTAATAAAATGAAAAGGATTGGCTAGTTTGAATAATCTCGGGTGGACTCTGGGTGCAGGGGAGGGGTGTCCCTAGTTGTCTGGCCAGGGAGTGAGTAGTGTTTGGTTAATAGTGGTCAAGTATCAGAGCCTGATAAAGGAGGTAGTTGGAGGTGTGGACTCTGGATGGATTGGTTTGTATTTAAAAAGTATTATGTCAGGCGAGGTGTTTATTATCTAGGACATGGCTCACCCTGGGAGGGACAGTCCCTCCAATGTCACCTAAAATGCTGGAGCATCTTAATAAAAAGCCATGGTTAACCTGTGAACTGAGGCTGCGCATTCACTGGTTGGGAGATCATGGACTGGCCTAAGCGGCCCAGGTCGGAACGCCCATCCCCCGACGGCAGAGGGAGCAGGACACTCCTCCTTGAGGGGCTGCTCCACTCCCCTTGTCAGAAGCAGAGCCTGGGCCTGTCCCTCTCTAGCCATCCCGGCCGGCATTATGTTCCCATGGACGCAGCCCGTTAGGTCCCTGCCACCCCCCTGCTGCCCTTTGCAGTCATAACAAAGCTAAGGCTGAGAGGGAAGCCCTTGTCGTAAGCAGTTCAACGCGGTGTGACAAGAGGCTTTCTAAACATCATCTCATGTGGCCGGCACTTCAAAACCGCCATCCCTCACTCGAATCACGCCGGCCCTTGATCTAGTCTTAAATGAGCCTTTTGGTGCCAGCAGCTTGTTAGACATCTGGTTCCACTTGACTTTGCAGGGGGTCGCTGAGGGTGGGGGTGCCGCTACCTCAACTAAAACCAAACCCTCAGACTCAGAAACGCGCACCAAACCAGATCGCATGGAAAGGCGTTTCAAAACAGTGAGGACAGACCAGACCACGGAGAGAAGACAGATAACCAAAGGGAACCCACCTCCATGGGGCCTGTCCTGGCTCCAGACCTGGGCAGAGGCAGGCACAGCCGCTGCACTAGGAGGTGCCCAGGCTGGAAACCCACCCTGCTGCTCTCCGTCCACCCCTGGGCCCCTCCACCCCACCTTGTTGCTAAGTCAAAGCTACTCTAGTCTCCCCTGGACCCACAGAGCCCTGCTGGCTGGCCTCACCCCCTTCTAATGGGTGCTTAGTTCAGCAGCTAGAAAGCATTTCTAGCAAAAGAACTAATCTGAGCCTTTCTTAAAAATGGAAACTTTCCAGGGCCCCTGAGTGGCTCAGTCAGTTAAGTGTCAGACTTCAGCTCAGATCACGATCTTGCAGTTTGTGAGTTTAAGCCCCTCATCGGGCTCAAGGCTGATAGCTCAGAGCCTGGAGCCTGTTTCCGATTCTGTGTCTCCCTCTCTATCTGCCTCACCCCCCCCCCCAAAAAAAATAAACATTCCTTAAAAATTGAAACTTTACTTCAAAATGCAGATATAATCAAGACCATCCATGAATCTCAAGATGAAGATAAAAATGGTTCAGTGCCTGCACAGCCCACCGGTGTGGTCCTGGCTTGCTGCCACAGCTCCACCGTGCTCAGCCTTCCCTTCCCAGCCTTGGGCTCCAGCCCCAGGGCCTTTGCACACACTGCCTCTGCCCCCCCAACACCCCTTCCCTTCACTAGCTCTGCATCACTCAGGCCCCTGCAGTTTCAGTCCTCACATTCCAACTTGGCCTCACCCCCAGGGATGTCACTGCTGCTGACACCCACTCATGAAACAGATTTCTTCGTTCCAAGCTCTGGGTGCATCTGTGGCTTTTACAGCCAGCACTCTCTCCCCAACTGTGTTCCTGGGTGATTTCTTGTTTAATACTCATCTTCCCTACTAGACTGAAAGTTCTGTAAGACCAAGGGGTGTTTCTGTCCTTCTCACTACCTAATGCAGTGCCTGATACACACTTTCAACTTGATAAATGAAACTGATCATGAAAAATGAGTACGTCTTGCAGGCGACCATAACGACAAACTGTGGCACATCCACCCGCTGGCACATGCTTCCCAGTGGTAGAGGTGTGTGGTCATCAAACGTTCACTTTATCTAATATGCAGCCTCTGGAGACTTGACTGTATGGGTACATGAACATGGGCCTGGTGCCTTTAGTAGGGTCAGGATGCTGCCTTTTGTGTTTTCTGTGATATCTACAGAGCTTAGGTGTTGGGAGAGGGGAAGATCATAGTGCTATAAACAAAGAGAACAAAGAAACAAACAAAGGAAGAAACAAAGAAAAAGGAAAGAAAAAAACTAAAAGCTACAATTACACAGTCTTAAGAAACTAAAAATGAAAAGATAACCTACATCATAGCAGGTGGAGTGCAGAACAAAGCTGCTCTCATAGGTCAATGCATAGCACTGAAGAAATAAAGAAGAGAGCAGTCATGTCAAGGAGTTGGGAAAAGAACAAAAATCATCCCTAAGGGTAGCAAGAGTGAAGAAATACTAGAGGAGGAGAATTAAGAAATAGAAATCTGCAATGAGATTGTCTGCCACCACAGACAACAGCCAGTCCTGAAACTCACTAGGTGAATAGGTGATCTGGTCAGCTTCCCAGATGCCCACCCTCCTTCCTCCTCCTTGCACTTTCAGTTTTTGGATGTCCTCTGGGTCACTTGTCTCTTCAGACCATCTCCCAAGAAAGGATATAATAGCCATTCATTATAAGGAATTCATACCTGGTAGCAATTCTACAATGTTATCTGGGAGCAAGGGACATTTTAATGGGAAACAAACTAGAGATAAAACTTAAGATAGAAATATAAACCACCAGTTAGACCTAATGAGCAGGCAGAAGAGACCTTGACTTGGAAAGAACTGAAAAGCATAGATCAATGAGGCCATAGCCCACGTGTTGTCAGTTGCTGGACTTTTCCCCAGTGAGTCAAGGAAATGAAAATGGCTTATAGGTGAGTGAGTTCTGTAAAGGGGAAAGGAAGCTAATGTTTCTGAAGCTGCTATTACGTGAAACACTGTGCTAGAAACTTTATATACATTTAATTCAATACACAGATCAATGCCAGGAGGAAGGCATAACTATCACCATGTTGTAAATGAGGAAAGTGAGCCTCAGCAAGGACAGACCACTCCTCTGAACCCGTGCAGCTCTGAGTGGCCGAGTCGCCATGGGAGCCTTTGGGGAGACCATTCTGTCCTTGAGTCCTCACTGCAGATACCAAGAGCCAGCTGAAATCAGGACCTGAGACTGAACCATTTGGGATAGAACTGAAAGAGAGAAAACAAAGCTAGAAAAAACAGAACAGGTTGCAAGGATGGGGGTCCAGCACCTAGAGTCTCTGAGTAGTTTCATCCCCACATTTGACCCCAAATAAAACAAAACATTTTGTTGATTCCAAGTTGTAGGTTTTATCCCCACAATGTAACATTCCTAAAAGCAGGATGCATCCTAGATTTGCTATCAACCAGGCAGAAGTATCATTTTCACTATGTTCACGTGATCATAGATCTTCAAGCTGTCTCACTTCAGCTGTGAGAGCTATTGCTACCCCACAGTTTAATTACTGTTTATAATGTCCTCTGAAAGTTATGATTCAGCATTGAAATAAAACCCTGGGGACATGCAGAAAGGCACGGAAACAGAGCACAGGTTTTGTTATCAGGGCAGCAAACAGCACCAGAGCCATGACTGCAAGGCCATGTTCTCTTGCAGACCAAAGGAACTTGGGTGCTTGGGTTTACCAACTCAGGACACCACCATACCAGTCCTGGACTACCCATCCCTGGACTTTTTTTATGTGAGAAGTCAATCCCCAATTTGTTTAAGCCCCTATACCTGGGACTCCATTGTTATCGGCACCACAGGCTCTTGCTGACTGACTAGCTGCTCAGAATCAGGCTACGAAGCAGTGGTCTGGGGGGTCAGGTGCAGCCCAGAATGCTGGAGGTGACCTGGGGTGCTAGCCTGCACCATGATGATGATGATGATGACGATGGTGATGATGATGATGGAGAAATCTATTGCCAACACTTATTCCTGCAGGCTGAGGGAGAGGATAGAAGATGCACACTCCAGGCCGAGTGGGTGTCTCGCAGGTGGCCACTGCCCCTCGTTGTGCCCCAACCCCTCTACTCCACCTGCCTGATGCCTGTGGGCGTTTGGATTTGCAACCCCAGCCCTAGATAATCTTTGATGTTCTCTCTAACCCCAAAAGCCTAGTAAGGAATTTCTAGAAGAGTTTTGAGCAAATTACAAGGTAGTTGGATAGAGTATGTTTTCATCTGATCACAGTAAGTTGTTTTTGTTTCCTACCTGAAGCTAACCCTACTGAGATAGCTGATTTTCTACCTTCCCCTTGCAGAAAGCCCTCCAGACTTAAATCCTAGCTCTGCTGAGAGACTGTGGGTTTCAGAATTTCTGACTTCCCTCAGGCATCTTGGCCCTTCCTGTACCTGTTGCTTGTTTGATGGAGTAAAGATCGTGTATCACAACCCATGTGTGGGGGTGTTCATGTTCATTCACCTTACCCATTTCTAAAAGGCTTGTTTTCCACTTCCTGTGGCTGCACTAGCCCTACCCATCCACTCCCCCATTCCAATATAGAAGCTCCATTCCTTCATCCCCTTGGCCGGGGGTTCTTAGACTCAGTACTGGTGACATTTTCGGCCAGATAATCCATTGCTCAGTATTGGGAGGAGGAAGCTGCCCTGTGTATTGGAAGATATTCAGCAACATCCTTGGACTCTACCTACTGATGGCAGTAGCACCTAACCCCTCCTTCCCTAGTTGTGACCACCAAATATATCTCCAGACATTGCCCATTGTCTCCTGGGACAAAAATCAGCATGATTAAGGGCCTCTGCCCTATGCCAACTCCTTTCTTTTTTTCCTAGGAGGCAGACAACACCATTTTATGACAAAGTCCTTTTTGATCCTAAAGAAAGTCTGTGGAAGGGAGAGGTGGTAGACAGAACTCTAAGGTGGCCCCCTAAATTCCAGCCAACTGGTGTACACACCTTGTGCTATCTCCTCCCCTTGAATGTGAGAGGGGTTGGAGGCAAATAGGACATGACTCCCATAACTCTGCTACATTACATGGTGGAAGAGACTCCGCAGATATAAGTCCCTAATCAGTTGACTTATCAGTTGATCCCTGATCGGTTCATCAACAGGGAGATTATCCCAAGTGGCCCTGACCTCATCAGTCAAGCCCTTGGAAAAAGTAAGAGTGATTGTAAACAGGAAAGAGTGTCCACTGGCCTTAAGGGGACAAACTGCCTCTCTGTGGAGAGGGTCCACGTGGCAGGGGACAGCAGGCGGTATCAAGGAGGTAAGAACAGTCCCTGGGCTTCCAGCCCAGAAGAAAGTAGGGCTCTCAGTCCAACAACCGCAAGAAAGGAAACTCTGCCAACAGCAAGTGAGCTCAGAAGGAAACCCTGAGCCTCAGATGGGACCGCAGCTCTAGCTGACACCTTGGCTGCCGTCTGGCGAGACCTTAAGTAAGAACCCAGCTGGGCTGTTCACAGGCTTCTGAGCTGCAGAGGCTGTAAGATCATGAAAGTGTGTTGTTTTAAGCCACTGAATTTGTCGTAATTTGTTACACAGCAGTAGGAAACTAATACAGGAGGGAAAGGTTCCAGGGTTGGGGAGTGCTCAAGACATTTTTATTAAGAAGGAAAAAAGGAAGGGAGGTGGAGAGGAATAAAGAAGGAAGGGGGAGGGAGAGAGGAAGGAAGGAAGAAGGGAGACAGAAAGGGGAGGGAAACAGAGAAGGATGGAGGGAAGGATCAAGGGAGGAAGGGAGGGAAACACACTTTAAAGTATCAGAGCCCAGATAGTCATGCCTCCAGCAGGAAGATGAGCCTGCCAGGATACCATCCATTGGTCCTCCTGGAGCAGTTGATTTTCCTGCAGAGGTGATGAACTTGGAGGTGACATCCCCATCAGATCTCCTGGCGAGGGGCAGATCGCTAGCTGGCAAAGCCGCCTGCTCAGATCCCAACTCAAGCGTCACTTGCGGGAAGCCCTTGGACTGATCCTTGGACTGATCTCCTCTGCCCATGAACCTTCTAAAGCTAAGGCTTTGAGACTTAACTGGCAATCAGATAGGTGTCTACTCTTTTCATTCATTGGACACAGTTTTTATTGAGCACTAACTAGTAGAGTGTGAAACAAAGTGCACAGTCCTGGATAGGCACTGGTGAACATGAGAGTCACCAGTATCCTTGCCCCTCAGGAGCTCACGTTCTAATGGGGAAGATGAAGGGGAAAGCCAATAAACAAACTAAGAAGCATAATACATATGAACTGGGCTAAACGCTTAAAGGAAATAAGCAGACTGGGTACAACACTCTGTCATAACTTCTCTGATGCACACCCCATCGCACTGCACAGGTGCCCACCATATGCTTGCTGAGGTCTCTCCTTACTCACTCCCACCAAGAAATGTTCATTCTAGTATCCCAGCTTTCAAGAGAAGTCAAGGGAAACATCAAGGGAGGGCATGCCAGTTGGAACAGAGAACTGCCTCCAGGCTTGGAGATTATTGGCTTGTGTTTCTTTCTTCATTTAAAATCTATGCTTCCAGTTTATTCCACAGAGGACTGGAGGCAGCATAAGAAAACATATACAACACAACAATGTAGAAGAAGATTTTAATTAATCATTAGCAAAGGTATAAATAGAATAGGGTGCTAAGGCCAGTGGACAAACATATGTATATCCACAAAAGAAATCTCCAGTGATGGGGGTGCTGGTGTGGCTCAGTCGGTTAAGCATCCGACTTCAGCTCAGGTCATGATCTCACAGATTGTGGGTTTGAGCCCCCTGTTGGGCTCTGTGCTGACAGCTCAGAGCCTGGACTCTGCTTCAGATTATTTGTCTCCCTCTCCCTCTGCCCCTCCCCTGCTTGTACTCTGTCTCTCTCTCCTTCAAAATTAAATAAACATTAAAAATTTTTTAAAGAAATCTCTAGTGATGAAATTTGAGCTATAACTTCAGCCCTTGAGTTTCCAAGCAGGCAAAGTGAAATAAAAAATAAAATTGGTTACAAAAGTCACATTGTGTAAGAGAAAATAAATTCACTTCAAGAGAGACAAAAATGCCAATGATGCTGAAATCTAAAATAAGCTTCTAGCATGGTCTTTCATACATGGGACCCTGAGAGGACATGTGCTTGTCATATTTGGTCCTTTCCAAGTGATTATATCTTTGAAAATAAGGACCATGAATGAGAAGAAAGAAAAAGGCAACAGTCCTACCTTCTTGCCTCAACTGAAACTTTGAAGCTGCCATTCCATCTCATGATCCCTGTGTTTTGAGGATGAACATGAGGCTAAGGGCCTCAGTCTGCAGCCCATATGTGTCACTCCCCGTCTCTTCTTGGCACACACCCCTGCATTTGTGTACTCGAGAACAGAAGTTCCTTGAGGAGGATTTTGTCTGTTTATGTTCACTGCTGTTACTCCAGCTCTCAGGATAGCGCTCAACACATAAGAGGTACTCAACAAATATCGGTTGAGTACATGAATGAATGCCTAAGCCTATCTACTGCTTCTGAGATTTAAGAATCAGAACCCCCATTAAGGAGGACTGACTATGCCTCATTCATTTTTGCTCACATATCCTGGGTGCTGTGCATATAGCAAGTGCTCTTCAGATTTGAGATCCCCTTCATAATGGTTCACACCATGTAACCAGCCATGAATTTAGTTGTCTTTCTATAGGCATTATCTTGTTAGATGTCTACATGTTTTCAGAAAGGACTGGACTCTCACGCATGTGATTTAGATGAGTAAATTGAAGGCTAGAGATGTTAAATGACTTCTTTAAAGTGATATCCTTAGCAACAAGGCCATGCTTGGCATCTAACCTCTTGATAGTCAGTCTCATGCTTTTCATTTCCTCCAGAACTATGTTCTAATACATCTTGAACTCCTCACATTACCTAAAGATATGTAAGCAACATTATAGGTACTCAAGAAAATATTGAAGCTACTTGAATTCCTAGCGTCTCCTAATGTTGTAGTCATACCTTTCTGTATAAGTCATAATTCTTGAGCAAGTCAAAATCCTCCCTCACCATAATGGTCAATTAACTGAAGATGATCAATGCAGCAGAAAAGGCCAAACCTGCCCTCTCTCTCAACTCTCAATGCACAGACTACCTCTAGCTGACACAGGAAGTGGTGCCTTCCTTTTATCCTTTTAGAGAAGCCTATTGGAGGAAGTAATTCTACAAAGAACCATTCAAAAGAGCTTCGACCTGATGACCCAACCCAACCATCCTTGGTACCCTGTACCCATGGTGCATAATCCCATAAAGAAGGATCATAACAAGCAATGAGGAATCCCCCAGCAGTCAGTAGCCTCCAGAAAATATGCCTTTCCTACAATCCAAAAAAAGGATAACCAGAAAGGTGACTATGTGGCCCCTCATTCATTCAATGAACAATTATTAACATCCAAGTGACAGATTGCTCTAGGCACTTGAACAACTACAATTTAATAGGTTAAGTACAAATGTAGATTTATTAGCGTGGAACTAGGGACTACCTGAGGAAGGCAGCCTCCACCAGCTTAAGGTGGGAGAGACAGATGAGAGGAGCCTTTCTGAGGACTTGATACTCCTCAGGAGTATGAATACTGCTTTTCAAATCATATGTCCCAGTTCTCTCTCTCATTATCTCTCTCCTTCCCTCCTCTTAACACTGTACTCTCTAGCACATTGGATTTATTCTCAACTATGGCAGAAAAAAATTACCATCCGTCCAGACTTAAATGACCCTTAAGAGATGGACACTCTTCACATACCCATGTAAATTCCCAAAGGATTCCAACTGGCTAAACTGAGTTATTAGATAAGGTTATACAGTAGAAAGCCTTCTACCAGGTCAGAGAAGGGACAGTCCCAAAAGAAAAGAAGGATTCTGCTATTAGAAGAGCAGACAAGGGGAGCAGGCTCACTCACTCCCCACCAGCCCCGCTCTGAACCTGTTCAAGCCCAGGCTAAGGTGTTTCCTATCTGGTTTGAAAAGAATCAGCTCAAACTGACTCTTCTTTTATTTGAGCCACTGTATAACCACAGTCCCAGTCCCACGGTTGCCCTCTTTCTTGCCCATGTTTCTCTTCTTCTTCTCCCAGGGACTTTTTCTGGTACCATGGAGTTTGCTCAGTTGACTCAAACACAGTCCTGAAAAGAGGGGGGTTACACCCCACCAAAGGAGTTAGTGGATAAGTGACCAGCCTCCCTATGTTCCCTGGGTCAGTTCTGCAGAGGATACTTTGTGGATATGAGTCTTTCCTCACCAACACATGCTTCATTTGGGTTTTATTTCTTTCTTGCCCACTTTCTAAACAACCACATGCAACCAAAACTTTATCCCTGGGTCTACTTTTGGGAAATTCCAGACCAAGAAAGTCTGCACAAATATGAAAATGCAAAAGGAATGTACTGGTCTGGACCACATCGACATTGATCCTCTAAGTGAAAGAACTCCTCGAGGCATTGGTTTTGCTTCCCATTTATCTTTGGTCACCCTCAGTGCCCAGCGTAGTGGACATTCAGCAAGTATGTATTAAAGGGAATCAGACTGCCCAATGTATATGCCCAGGAGATGGGACCTCTTTGTCTACTTAGCCATGTGTTAGCTAAGAGGTGGGGGCTCCAAAAGCAGGAAACATAGTAGAGTGTTTTTAATGAGGGATCTAAAAACAGAGAGACAGAGTTAGGGATGCTTCTCATAGTTAAAAGACAAAATGACAGTTAGTTGATAAGTGATTAGGAAAAAGTGAGTGGTGTGTCTCCCTCCTGCACCCTACCACTGCACATTCCTAACAATAAAGCCTGGTCAGTCAAAGGCACCTTCGGCACCATGGGGAAAGATTCCTGTGTCTGGGAGTCTCAACAATTAAGCGAGCGTTAGTTGGTAAATATCAACTTTTATAACTGGCCATTGATCCTGAGACCCATGGTAGTCAAGGGTATCATTTACTTAAGATAATAATTCTGAGACCATCAAATCTTCTTGTTTGAGACATCATGGTTGCTGGAAGGATTATCACAAGAAACGCCAGCCTTCTAAGACAAAGGTTCAGGTATTGTCTTTCAACAGAGAGAAGGGGAATCATGTTGTCCCTCTGGATTTCTCCATTTCCATCAGGCACAGACTCCAGCATCCTAGCCAGCAGGAGGGGAATGGATGTTCCCAGACTCGTCACAGTACAGATTGATTATCCAAGAGATTGAACCCCAGTGAATTCCGTACCCAGAACATTCATGAATCTTCCCTCCCAGTTGGAGGGGTTGTCTTCTCTCTTGAATTCAGAAGGAGAGAACTCCTGGAAGATAAATAGATGCACGCCTCTGCACAATATTTTATACAGGTACATGATTTGGAAAATTAGGTCAGAGGAGGGAGGGAGAATGGTGATTCATTACCAGGGCTTGAGAGAGGCAGGATTACCTCATCAGAAATTCAAAGGTAATCAGTTTTTCTCAATTGTCATGGTAATGAATCACCATTGTTAATAAATTGGGTAGTCAGTTACACCTTTGAGTAGCTGGATAAACCAGAGTTTCCTGGCATCTGTCTTCATCAGAAAAGAACCAATGAAATGATGGACTGGTGGACAGGGAGGGGCACTTGGGTGATGCCAATTCCCTTCTTCACCTGAGGGTCAAGAAACTAGACTTTTCACTTAACACTATCTTCGTGGCCATGTCACCCAAAGTCAAACTAATCAAATAAGTCTTTAAACCTGAAGTCATCCATCCAATATCTGTCAAACTTCCCTGATGAAAAATCAAAGGCAGCAGCAACTTATTTATTTAATGGAGGAAGGGCGGCAGGAAATAATTCCTGAACATCGCTCAGCACAGCAGAGATCTTTATTAGAATAGATTCTTTTTTTCCCCATGCAAATGAAAACCAGGAATGGAAAATGAGTTCATTCCCCCCCCCACCTCCCCCACCTCTCTGAATCTTGAGGGTGTAGCCCTCAAGCTGGTCATTTCAGAAAATCCAAACCCAGTGGTTCAGGCAAAGTGGTCAGGAGCAGAGCTCACTGCTGTGTTTTATGGCTCAGTGAGGGATCGGGCCTCCAGCTCCAGCAGATAAATCAGCTCAAACTCCATCAGCCTTCAGGACAGACAAATCTTTGGTCATGGAGTCATCAATAATCCAAACATAACTTGGAATGCAGTTATAACTCTTTATTGCTTTTAGGCCCACAAAAAAAAAAAACTGAGACGAATTCTGATCTATATGATTTGATAATGGCATCTGACAAGTTCCCATTTATTCGAGGGGTGGGGGATAAAAATCTTTTTTGTCTGATCGTTGTGTCAAAATCCTGGAAGTCATTTCCATTTCTCTCTCTCGGGCAAGATTAAAAAGCAAACCCCCATGCATTCTGTCATACGATCCCGGTGCCGAGAGTTCGAAACATTTCAACAGTAATTTAATACAGGGGATTTGAGGAGATTGAGAGAGAGAGAGAGGGAGAGGGAGGGAGAGACAAGGAGTGCACCCTGGGAGGACCAGAAGGGTTACCTGATAGGAGACAAGATGAATATCAAACCTGTTCCTGGGTCTCATTTCCCCACTCAGGAGGGAGCTGCCTCACAGAGGATTCCACTGCCTCACAGAGGATTCCTGCAGAAGCAGGAGGAGGCAGAGGAGGCCGATTGGACTTCCAGACCCAGAGAGAAGGGCCAGGGTCCCCTCTCTACCCCAGCTGTTTCTACTGCGAGTGGGCTGCACTGATTGGTCCTGATGCGCTCCTCTGCTGTGAGAGGCTCAAAGCAAATTTATCATTTCTCCAAACACTAGTCCCCCCTTATGATCTGTATGGGGATGAGTAACTTTAGGTCTCCACGACAATGTTCATTCCACCCTGTCCCCTCACCTCCCCCCCACCCCAGTGCACAGACAAGCATGCACGTGCGCACACACACACACACACACACACACACACACACACACACCAGGCACACACATGACTCAGTGAACTTGTTTTTTGTTTCTCATAAATGCTCAGGGCTGCCAAGCATTGTTTGCTGTGTCACCCTGTTCACCATGTTTGTCTCTGGTGAGGAAACCGTAATTATGCATCATGCGAAAATATTTTACACAGCTGGTAACTGTGTTGAGATGTGGAATCTTAGTGTAGGAAATATCAGTGCCACTCCCAGAGATGGGGGCTCAGGGTGCCCTGGGGCCACTGTGCCCTCGCAAGCCGCCAAACCTCTGCTGGCTTCCTTGAGAAGACGTCCATGCCCGTAAAAATGGTTGCCTTATCCTCTGTCAATTTTCTCTTCTTCCTGAGTTTCTCAGAGCCATGCAACAATCCAACTTAAATATATATTTAAGCATTGTCTTCTGGCCTCCTAGCACTTGCTCTTCTCACACATACTCCTTAGAATTGTCCATGTTTCCCATGGAATTAGCTCTCACCAACCTGGCGGTTTGGGATGGGTTGACCCACGCCAGTGTCCAGGAGAGGGGCACATGACCCTGACCTCAGACAGTCAGGATGACCCGCTCCTCAGTGGGGTGACAGACTCGATGAAGAGGCTGCTGGGATGGCTGGGAGAGTGGCAAGTGCCTTGCCGCTGGACTTGAAGCAGGAAGATTCAAGTCTGGAGCTCCTGCCATCATCTCTGAGCCCAAAGGAGTGCTTGGCTCAGGTGCGCATGGAACCCACGTGGACGAGAAAGGAGCGAAGGGAAGACTAGGTGCTGGTGATGTTACCTGAGCTCCAGCAGCAGCAGCTGTAATAAGACCTGTCTGCCCTTCCCTCCTGGCTTATGCCACTCTGAGTTAGATCTTCTGTCCCCAACACCGATCTTTCCCGCAGCACATAAGTGCACATCAGTCCCCACATGATACATAGCGCCCTTGCGTTCCTCTCAGAGCATTCACCTCCTCCAGTATCTTTCTGGGAGGCCCCGATGGAAATCTCCAGTGTTCTCGTGTAGCTACTTCATTCCAGTCTGCTGCCTGGAACTCTACCACCACTCCCTCTACCACCACCCCCTCCAGGAAGCCAACCTCAGTACGTTTCTGGGACCCGTGCCCCCTGCTGCCCTCCAGAGATTCCCTTAACTGTTATGCATCCGCATTGCCCCTTTTCCCAGGCCCTCTGCTCACTGGATTCCTGGACTTAACCTCTGTCCTGCAAGTAGGACACAGCCTCTCCTTCTCTGTGTCCTACTATTTTGGACAGGTCCCTCAACAGAGCTGGGCAGGATCTTGGTGCTCAACACGTGTACACAGCACCTTGTCACCCCACCTCCTCTGAGCGGGCACAGGCTCCCCCATGGCTAGATCAAGTCAAAACCGTGGCTCTAGGTCAAAGCTGCCTCCTAGACCCAAGGTGCTTCCCAGAGGTGGGAGGATGGCAGGGCCCCTGGAGGTCACAGGGCTCCAGGCGTGATCTTAGGAAATATTGGCAGATTCAATAGACGATAACTAAGTATAACTGTATTACTCCAGAAGCCATTTGGCACAAGGAGATAGTATGCCCAAGGGGTAGAGACCCAACGGTTCAACAGAAAGTCATGGCAGGTCATCAAAAGGGTAACAGTGATGCTTGTTCATTTAATTTTCTACAAACTGAATCAAAAATGGTCATTCCTGGGTTTTGACAGCTCAGCGCCTTGACTCGATTTAGGGAAACCCCATGTTCTCTGGAAACACGATTGGGAACTTCTGGCCTAGAACAGAGTGAGGAAGCTGAGGACGGCCAAAATATCAGCTCCGCAAAGCAAGGAAAATGAAGTGAAAGAAGCAAGTTGCAGAGGATGCAGAGAGTAATCCCAGATTTTCAGAAAAAAGAATGTTATCTGTACCTGAGTGTATATGAGCCTAGAGAAGGCTAGGAAAGGAGATAGCACACGGTAGCATCCTTTGCTTCAAGGTAGTCAAATTTTATTATTTTTTAGTTACTGATTTTTAAAAGTTACTCAACTTTGTTTTGTGTGACCTAATTCACAAATAATACAATAACACACAAATAATACAAAACAACGTATTGATTTTTTTTAGTGTTTGAGAGGGCAATAAAAGATTTTTAAGCATAAAAATACATACCAAGAAGCTTAAAATAGCCCATCAAGCTTGTGAGTGAATGCTCTTTAAACAAGAGCATTTAGGGGCCCCCTGGGTGACTCAGTATGTTAAGCGTCCAACTTCAACTCAGGTCATGATCTCCCGGTCTGTGAGTTTGAGTCCTGCATCAGGCTCTGTGCTGACAGCTCAGAGCCTAGAGCCTGCTTCAGATTCTGTCTCTCTCTCTCTTTCTTTCTCTCTCTGCCCCTCCCCACTCATGCTCTGTCCCTTTCCCTCAAAAACAAGTAAATGTTTTAAAAAAATTTTTTTCTTAAATACTTTATTGTCAGGTTGGTTTCTATATAACACCCAGTGCTCATCCCAACAATGCTGAGCAAAATAAGTCCAGCAGAGGACAGATACCATATATTTGCATATATAGAAGGATTAAGAGGACGTTAACGGAGGACCATGGGAGAGAAGGAAGGGGGAAATAGTGGGGAAGGGGGAAGGAGGCAAACCATGAGAGACTCTTGAATGCTGAGAACAAACTGAGGGCTGATGGAGGTGGGGGGAGAGATGGGGGAGAAATTTTTTAAACAAGAACATTTAAACAAATTTTTATAGCAAAATGGAGTAGGGGGGAGACCCCAGGCAGCCAGGGAAGCCACTTGCCTATTGGGAGCAGGGAGGGGACAACTGCATGTGAGTAGCTGCCAGGAGAGAACTACTTGGAGCCCCAGAAGGGAGATGCCTCCCAGGGGCAGGGATCCAGGAAGCCCAGGGCAGCATCCAGCATACAGACAGCTTGGCCTGGAACCAGGGGGCAATGACCTGGGACCAGAGTAGAAAGAAGATGAAGAAATCACTTCCAGAAGAGAATGCCACCAAGCCTCCCAGCAGTGCCCATGCTACCTCGGGACCGAGCGGGGGCCAGGGGCAGTGCACAGGGCAGCATGCCCAGAGTCGGCGCGAGCCAAGCGACTCTGTGGGAAGAATTAAAATAAGGAATCTGAGTTTGCAGAGGTCAATCATTTTGCACCATAGTGACTTTTTTGTTTCCTTTTTGTTTTGCTATAGCATCTTAGTAGAGCTCCTTTTTGACAATTCCAGACTTCTGCAGAGCTGAGCTGGGAAGCAGCGGGTTTCTATTCATGGTGAACAAGGTGGGGTGGGGTGGGATTTGAGTCAAAGTGACCAGGGATAAAACAAGGTCTCTTATTTGAGGCAACCAAGTTTGGGGAGTGCACAGACAAGAAAGAGCCATGTATCCACAATCGAGCCAAGGCAAGCAAGTTCAGTAGTCAAGGTCAGAGGCCTGGGGATAGGGCACAGTTGGCATCAAACAGAAGGAGGTCCATCAAGATGGAAAAGGATGGTGCAGGGGAGTGTTCGCATTTGTCTCTACTGGTCATCAGCCAGGTAAGATGTCAGGGGTCCGAATACCTTAAAAGGAAATTTTGTGGGGACAGAGGGGACGGAGTGCAGCAATAAGGAAAATGCCAGGGAATAAAGAAGTGCATTTCCCTTAGAGACTGGTGCCGGGAATCCTCACATGCATGGGCCTGGGTTTACCCCAGTGCCAGTCTTCTTCTTCCAACCCCCTCGCATCAGGATCAAGACTCTGAGTTCAGACTCCTGCCCTGGGACAGGCATGGATGCACTGAGCTGGTGAGTGGCAGAGATCAAAGACCCCACGAGCCCCATCCAGGCCCGGCTGTTCAGAAGAGAGAGAACAAGGAGAAATCAGGGATGGGGCCCAACTCCAGGACCTCAGCCCATGCCCGCTAGACCACCATGTTCATTCAGCACATTCTGGGCTCCCATGGCAGCTTTTGTTTGAACAAAGGGCTCTGTGGAGAAAGCACGTTTGCAAACCTCTGCTCTGCAGTGATGGTCCCTACAGAGAAGTAAGAAAGCCCAGCCCTAAGCCTCAGCTGACAAAGGACAGAGGGCCTGGGTTGCTCCCCAGGGCTGTACCTTGATGTGGAAGAGGGGATGAGGCAGCATTCCACCAGAAGGAAGAGAGAGCACTTCACCAAGATATCAGGAAAGTGTGTCAAGGTGAGACAGCAGAGGTTAAGGCCAGGAGAATGAGCAGAAACCTTCATACATTTCGGGGTGCTCAGAAAGGAGTGAGCTGAGACCACGTCAGGTTTCTACAGGGTTGAAAACCACAGCCTTAGCAGCCATGCCTGTGAACTCCATCCTACTGCCCTTTACAAGCCTCGATGTGTGCGAGCCTGGGACACACTCTCAGGGAGATGGGTCAGGAGTCCCAGGATGTGGGTTCAAATCCTAATTCTGTCATCTACTGGCTGTGGTACCTTAGGCAAGTCACAGCCTCTCAGCCTGTGTTACCATCTGCAAAAGTGGACATAACAGCATCCATGCAGATTTTAGGTCCGCGGGGCAAAAACAGAGTCTTTTCATTCAACAAGCATTTATGAGTATCAGCCCTGGCCCAAGAATTCTGAATTCCACTTGGAATGTGCAGTGGCACCAGACATTTAGATTAGCCACTAAGGTTCTCCATGACCAAGCCCTGTGAGCTCCTGGAGGGAAAGTCTGAGTCCAGTTTACCTCAGAGCACTTGATCCCATGTACAGCGCCTGGCTCAGAGATAATCTTGCATAAACATCACTGAATGAGTGGGTAAGGTGAGTATATAAAAGGTTAAGTTACAACTGCAGACCCCTCCCAAATATCAAGGACACTTATATAAGGAAGAAAAAATAAAACAAGAACTTAAGTTCTTGTAGGAGGAGAGGCATTTCTTTCTGGACAGCTTCTGGAAGTGTTTTTGCACCTCATACCTCTCCTTTCTCACCTGAGCCATTCACTTCCTTGGAAGTGAGGCCCCAGAAATCCTCAATCCTAAAATTGCCCCCATAATTCCAGGGCAGCATATGGGGGGAGTATTCTTAGGATACAAGAGTTGATATGGTCTCATAACATTGATATTCTTCATATGGCCAGTGGGGTGGATCCACATTGACCCAATGGATGCACTGGGGAAGCTGGTATTATATATTGGCTAATATGTGAGACCGTATGGTTTTTGCCTGCACTATCTCTGCAAGGAAAGAGTCATATAACTTGAACCAACTGTTTATTTCTACACTCCAACCTCTCTTCTGCCCCCACAGTGTGTTAAAAAGAAATCATAGCTTGATTACTGAGATCATGGCAGGTGTCTCCTCCTTCTTCTGTTGAGCTATGGATAAAGAAAGGATGAGAAGAGTTTCAATAATTAGAGATCATTTTTTTCTCTTTTTCTCCAGAAAAAACATTGTCTATTGCAACAATACAGCAACTGAACACCCAAATGATGGGGGCACAACTGTGCTTAGCCTTCAGGTAGCCTTCTAGAAAAATGCAATTAGGATCTATGGTTATGGTAGAGAGAGCTCAGCAACCTGGTGGTCTGCAGTATCAGGTGAGGGAATGAAAGTGGCAGTCTAGGACACAGTGAGGGGAAAAAAGAAGTCCAAGTATCTTAGGAATCAAGCCATCTGGATTTGGGTCTTGGCCCTGACATAAACTACAATGTCTTGGGTAATATGAAACCTCTCAGTGTTATCTATAAAATACGGTTGAAATAATCCGCTCTTTCTCTCCCTCTTATTATGTCTCCCCTTCCCTCTTTCAATAATTCGCTCCCAAACCATAAAGTGGGACTGAAAATGGCCTGAGGTAAGCTAAATAATAGCCCCTCTGAAGATGTCCACATCCCAATCCCCAGAACCTATGAATATGTTACCTCACTCTGTGGTAAAAAGGACTTCACAGATGTGATTAAGGTAAGGATCATGAAATGGGAAGATTATTGTGGGTTATCTAGGTGGGCCCAATGTAATCTCAAGGGTTTTTACAAGAGGGAGAGAGGTGGGTCACATATATATAGAGAGGACAGCAGCAGAAGTCAGAGAGGACAGAAAATTCTACACTAGTGGCTTCAAAAATACAGAAAAAGACCATGAACTCAGAAATGTGTGCAACCTCTAAAAGCTGGAAAAAGCAAGGAAATTAAATCTCTCCTAGAGCCTCCAGAAGAAGCATAATCTTGTGAATCCATTTTACAGATCTGATTTCCAGAACTGTGCAATAACAAATTTGGGTTGTCTTAAGTCACTAAGTGTATGGTGATTTGTTACAACAGCCAAAGAAAATTAATGCAATGTCCATGAGGGAGGGGCTTGAATCGTATGAAGAGAACATTCTCACGGAGAGGAGGTAGCTTTGGTGCTGCCACATGAAGTGTTATAGCCTAAGAGGTTGAGATCAACATCCACACGGGGTGCTGCGCAGTGCAGGTGAGAGAACCCAAGTGGGGATGGGAGAGCGTCCACACCAGAAGGCAGGGGCAGCAGTGACAGAGGTTGGTTACATTGAGAGGGACTTATCAAATAAGTAAACAGGATAAAGATAATAGGAGCAAGACTGCTCACAGTCAGAGAAAGTGCTAGATAGAAATCAGAGGTGAGCCCGTTGTTTCTAAAAATAAATATGTCTATTCTCAAGGTCTGTCCACTGAGACCAAGAGAACAGCAATGCCTCAATGATTGTGAGCACTCTGAGAGACTCAGTTGTGGTTTCTAAATACCATTCTCCACCAAAGAGAAGCTGTGTCGCTTAGAGAAATGGCTGACTTCGGGACGGGAGCAAGAAAGAACAAAATGAGTCTGAATGTCTTTTCATGCCAGCAAGTAAAGAATTGTTCAAAGATTAAAAGAGTCATATCTAAAGGACACAGAAGGCATTTGAAGGTGCTCCCAGTGGCCAAATTTAGGGTATTTTGATCATTAATACAGATAGATATAAATAGATTAGATAGATACATAAAAACCGATTCTATGTATTATATATTATGTGTAGATAATTGCAACCTCTTCAATAAAATAGGAATCTATGAGTTTGTCTCCTATAAATAAATAAACGCATTAAAACTTGATGAGAAGTGGAATGTGTATACATTCAAAACACCTCTCCACAAAATGTAGCGAAGGCACCATTTTGTTCAAGTGATCAAAGTTAACATCAACAGTGATAGGAAAAATTAAAATGGCGTGCTCTATGATAGAATGTACTGATAATTACATTTCTGTGATATTGCTGCTAAAGTTGTATAACTGAGGACACGTCCAGCAAGCCCAAATTATAGGTCATTCCATAAAATAAAGGAACTCTCCTCTTTAACAGTACCGAGACCACGAAAATCAAGGAAAGGCTTTTCCAAACTGGAGGAGACTAAAAAGACATGACGAGCAAAGGCACCCATGGTTCTGTACTGAGTCCTTCTGCCATTTGGACATTATTGGGACAATTGGCAAATTTGAATGGGTCTGAGGATCAGAAAATAGGAATGTAACAACATGTCCTCACTGGGATCTTGTCTCACTGGAATAGGGCTTCTGGAATAGCAGCAGGTGACCTCTCCACAGATGCGAGGGAAGATTCCAAAGGGCAGCATTTAGAGCCTGCTGTCAATTATGCTCTGGGCCATGGCAGATCTGAATGGTACGTTTCCATAGCCTTCACCCAGCAGCATGAAAGAATTCTTCCTCCCCACTAAAAATTACTGGAAGTTTAAATGCTTATTTTAACACTACAAAATTTATTTTCAAATCCCAAGTCAAAAATGGACTTTTAATGGTGAAATAGCCACACTGCATACAGACGTTCTTACAGATGCCATTTAATTGGTACAATAATGGATAAAGTTAGCGTTTTCTCCCAGAACTTGGAGCCATGAGTAAATCCAAGCAGGTTGCCCTTCATTGGGAAAAACAGGACCCAAATCTTAAATTGACTTTATCCTCTCTTCCTCTTTGACCCTTTCCCATCTGCATCTTTGGGAAACTCCAGCCCTTACTGGTCCCACTGGTGACTTCAGATGCCATTCTAGACTTGTCCTCAGGACCAAGTTCTCCATCTGCAAGGGATCTGCTGTGTAATCAAGACCATGTCCATTGTTCTGGCTTCTCTTGTGTGTACTTTCTAGGTCTTCACTGCTCCCCACTTCAACTGTGGCCCTTCTAGCCAGTCTCCTTACTTGCACTTTTACTTTCCATCCAGTCTGTCTTCCATCTTGCAGCCGAATGTCACTCTGAAATGCAAATCTGATCACATCACTCTCCTGCTCAACATTTGTCAGTGATTCTTTATTGCATAAGCAAGGGTTCTTAGTCTGGGCTTCAGAAGATAGGCGAGCCCTGTAATTGCAGTCACAATTTTGTGTGTATGAGGTACTTGTGGTTTCCTTAGGAGAGGGTCCATAGGTTTCATCCAATTTCTAAGGGATCCATCAAGAAAAGGTTGAGAACCCTTGGACTCAGGATTAAGTCCTAGCTCCTTAGCCTGGCAGACAAAAGCCAGTAAAGGCTGGCTGCTACTCGCCCACCACTTTCCTCTTCATACGTTTTTGCTCTAATAATTCCAGGCCACAGGTGCTTAGAATTCCCCACTTCTGTCGTGCTGTGTCTACACCCCACCCCTTCACTCCTGTTGCTCTTTGTAGCTGGAATGTCCTTCCTCCTTCCTTCTCCTGGCCTCTTGCTCATCCTTAAATGGTCAGTGCCAGTAGTCCCCTCCCCAAAGAGAGCCTTCCAGAATGCTGACACTGGACTAAGCACCTCTCCTGTGTTCGTGTTCTTCTAGAATGCCCTGTGCATGCCATAGTAATGATGCTGACCATGATCTGTTCTAGCTCTTGATTCATGCACCTGTCTTCCCAATGAGCTGTGGGTGTCTTGGAGGCAGAGAGCATGTGCTGTTTGTGTCTGCATTTCCTGGATCTCATTCCAGGCCAAGCATAGGATGGTTGTTTAAGAAACATTTATAGAATTCAGCGGAACACCACACAGACCACTGGTGCAGCTATTGTCTCATCCATTAGCACTTTATTTGCCTGGCCCCTCCTTATTCTGGGAGGCTCTGGCCTCTGCCTGGCCCAGGTAAAGGGCCTAGAGGGAGACAGGCTGGCTCCACTCGTGACCTTGGGTGAATCACCTCACCTCTCCATGACCCTCCCTCTCTCCTGTGTCAAATGAAGCTAATAGTTCGGGCCCGCCCCACCCCACCCTGACAGCCCAGACAGATGGGATAATAGGTCTGAAAAGCTTGGGGGAAGGGACCCGGGCATATGTGGAACACACTCACCCACACATGCGAGAAGAGGATGAGTGTGTCAGACTCCAAGTCCAGGCACCGTGAAGAGAGTGCCTTTTGCTTCTGGGGTTCATATGGTACAAAGAAGGATAAAAATCTGATGCCAAGGACCCAGCTCTTTAAACCTCCCCCCAACTTCGCCCAGGGTCTTGACAAAGGCAGTAAGGAGAATAAATACACCTTAATTGTCTTCTTGCCAGGAAGAAGCTCATAGCAAAGAGAAACCCAGAGCAAGAAAAGAGGGGCAGCGGCGAGGCAGGGCTGATAATGAACTGGCGGATAACTGAGAGAGAAGCAAAATAGGAATTTAACTTTCTGCTGGAAGATTGTAAGAATCCCACCCTTTGGAATGCGCCTCGAGCCTCCAATTGCTATCTTTTGGCTTAGATTAAACCCAGAGATAGCTTGCCAAGTTTGAAACCCACTCGACCCTCACGCAGTGTATGTTTTGAGCTCAACTTGAACTTTATGAGGTGCAAGTTAATTTGCATTTGGCAAAATGCAATTTCCTGTTTCTAAGAAAAAGGGACTTTAAAGATTTATTTAAGAGACACAAATGGCTTCCTGGACATCAAATAGCTCTTACAAAGCAATATTTTAATAAGTTAAGTGTAAATGAATTGAAAACACATGAATCTGATTTCCCTTGAACTGCAGATGGGTTTAACCAATACAGGGGAAAATGGCTTGGCACAGGAGTTTGGGGGTTTTCTCCATCCAGAAAGTTGCTGAAAGTAGATCAAGATGTTAGACAAACCCATCCTCACATCAGGGTTCACTAGCCTGGATTGTGTATCTTTTGGACTGTTGCTTGCTCCGTATACAGAGGGAGGACTCTGTACAGCCTCTGCTGAGCAAGTCTCCCTATCTGCTTTGCTTCCTGCCTCTGCCATGCCCAATCTTCTCCCCACTGCCTCTCTCTCCTCCTTCCCCCTGAAATGCCAGGCTATGGTTTCCTCCCAGCTTCCCCAAAGTCCTCTGCTCGGGCTCTACTGTTAAGACAATACAGGTACTGGGGCTCAGGTGGGGACCCCGTGGTGCCCAGTCCTTCTCTCCAGCCTCGGCTGCTCCTTACTGAAGTGGTCCCTGCCCAGGGCCTCACTCCAATCTAGGGGACCATGGAGACACCCTAGTGACCTGCCCTCCGTGTCGCCCCAACTCTCTGGGCTGAGTCCATCATTTCATAAGATGAGGCCTGCCACTGGACTTGAGGCTGCCAGCTGGGGTGTAGCCCCCGATTTCTATTGGATGGGTTAGAAAGCCACCCCCGCTTTCTACCATTATGGGATGATGGGTGTATGGGGACCCTCCCATCCCATGCAGGCTGGAAAAGCTGCTTCACACCAGCCTATAACAGGTGGAATCTAATCTTCCAGGAGGGGGTGGGACGCCATTCCTGGGGTCCCAGAAAAGACAGTGGTCCTCAGACAGGAAACCAGATGACAAGAATAAGCCCTAAGTCAACCAGACTCAGGACTGAGGAATTAGCTTCTCTATCCCCACCTGGTATTCCCGGGCCCTGCCTGTGCTCCTGGAGGGCGGGCAGATATCTCTAGACTTGATGACAAGCTGCACAGGATGGTGTGTGCCATGAAATCTCTCAGAGTGCTCCAGTTAATGAGATGTCGCTCCCTCCTGGCCTCAGTGGGCAGACCTTGAGAATAGGTACATATTTATTTTTAGAAACCAGGAGTTCACCGCTGCTTTCAATCTAGCACCTTCTCTGGCAGTGAGAGGTCTCCTATTACCTTTATCCTATTTACTTATTTGATAAATTCCTTTCCATGTAGCCTACCCCCCGGCAGGCGCTTGCGGTCATGTGACTGGGTGTGCATTTCCTTGATGGCTGTCAACTGGGGCTGCTCTTAGCTGCGTTCTCTACCAGCACATCCCTTCCGTGTCTCTTCCATCTTCCAACCAGCAATGGAGGACTTCGGTGCCTTGTGCTCTGAATGTCCGACGATCTCTCTGACTCCGCAGTCTCAGACCTTAAGCCTACATTTAAAGGGTCCTGTGATTAGGCCAGGCCCACCCAGATACTCTCCTATATTAAGGGAGATTTTAAGGGAACTTAATTACTCTTGCAAAGTCTCTTCACAATAAGATCTAGGTTAGTGTTCGGTTGAAAAACAGAGAAGTTGTGTGTACACTAGATGTCAAGAATCTTAAGGCCCATCTAAAATTCTGCCTGCCCCACTCCTCAAAAAGTAGAAAAAAGGAAGAGGAAGGAGGAAGGAAAGGAAGGAGGGATAGAGGGAGGGAAGGATGAGAAGGTAGAGAAGAAAGGGAGGGAAGAAAGGAGGGTGAAGGGGGGAAGGAATAAAGTCACCTTGCTAATCTGACAAAGGACTTCAAAATATACACACCCTTTGAGTGTTTCCTGTGGGGAAGCTGAACTAAAGAAAGAATCTGAAATGCAGGGGAAAAGAATCTTATAAATGAAGATGTTCACTGTAGAATTGTTTATAATCATGAAGAAACAGAAGCTGCATAAATGTAACAATAGATTATAGGGTAAAACATCTAGAATGTCAACTTTTATCATCATTATTCCATCACAAGGACTATGAGGGAATGGAATAGAGTGATTTTAAATGATGTTCAAAAAAGTTGGTTATCAGGGCACCTGGGTGGTTCAGTCGGTTGACCATCTGACTCTTGACTTTGGCTTCGGTTGCAATCCCAAGCTCCGTGCTGAGCGTGGAGCCTGTTTGGGATTCTCTCTCTCTCCCTCTGTCCCTCTCCCCCATTCACTCATGCTCTGTCTAAAAAAAGACAAAAAAAAACAAAAAACAAAAAACAAAAACAAAAAAAACAAATTAAAAATAAAAATGATTGTTTATCAACCAGTAAATGTTTCATGTGATAATCAAATACATAAATCCTATATTTAGTATGAGTTTCACTATGTCATATCTATATATGTACACATACGCATATCTATATATGCAAACCACTCGCTAGATGGGCATAAAGATAGATATAGATAGATGAGAAAGGAATATATCACAATGTTCACAGATTTTCTTTGGGCGCTAGAAAGACTGATGATTCCTATCAACATTGTTTTTTTTTTTTATTTTTTAATGTTTTTTATTTTTGAGAGAGAGAGAGAGACAGTGTGAGCAGGGAGGGTCAGAGAGAGAGGGAGATACAGAACCCAATGACAGGCTCCAGGCTCGGAGCTAACTGTCAGCATAGAGCCTGACACGGGGCTCGAACCCACAATCCACGAGATCGTGACCTGAGCCGAAGTCGGACGCTTAACCAACTGAACCACCCAGGCTCCCCTTGACATTGTTTTTTTTTTTTTTAAGTTTTTAATGTTTTATTTATTTCTAGGAGAGAGAGAGAGACAGCATGAGCAGGGAAGGGTCAGAGAGAGAGGGAGTCACAGACTGAAACAGGCTCCAGGCTCTGAGTCGGCGGTCAGGACAGAGCCCGATGCGGGGCTCGAACCCACGAACCACGAGATCATGACCTAAGCGAAAGTTGGACGCTTAACCGACTAAGCCACCCAGGCTCCCCTTGACATTGTTTTTTTTTAATGGTGGTAAAATATACAAAGCATAAAATGCACCATTTAACCATTTCAAGTGCACAGTTCAGTGGCATTAGGGACAATTCACACTGCTATGCAGGCCTCACTGTCATCCATCTCCAGAACTTTCCAGTGCCCAAAGTGAAAGTCTATCCATTAAGCAATAACTGTCCATTGCCTCCTCCCACAGCCCCTGGCCACCATCATTCCATTTTCTGTCTCTGTGAATGTGACAACATTAGGTACCTCGTGTCAATGGGATCATACGGTATTTGTCCTTTTTTGTCAGCATTCCATCTCCAAGGTCTAGCCATTTGCATGTGACATTGCAAAGGCTCTCTTTTTTATGTTTATTTATCTTTGAGAGAAGGAGCATGAGGTGGGGAGGGGCAGAGAGAGAAGGTGACAGAGGCTCTGAGGCAGGCTCCATGCTGATAGCAGAGAGCTTGACACGGGGCTTGAACCCACGAACCGTGAGATCATGACCTGAGCTACCCAGGTGCCCCACCAAGACTCTCTTTGTAATCAAACATTACTCTGGCTCTTCTGAGCCCTGTACTCAACGGGCCTCAACCTTGGTTTCCATCCTTGCTGGGAAGGCACCACCTAGTTGTAGCAAGTATCCTACAAGTCCCTGACCTATTGTCAGCAAGAATCCTCTTCAGTCTGTTAGCAAGAAGCTCCTTCCCGTGATGTCTCCTCTTGGTAATTTTCCAGCCCCTCCCCGCCCCCACTCTGCTCCTTGGCTACATATCCCCAGCTGTCTTTGTGGTATTCGGGGTCAAGTCCATGTTCTATCCCCTTCAGTGATACTCTTGACACCAACTACAACCTGAAAAAGCCTCCCTATCCATTTTAACCAGTGTCAGAATCGTTTTTTCCTTGCCAAAATTAAATTCCTTTTTAGGGCTGGGTAATATTCCATTGTGGGCACATACTACATTTTGTTTATGCATCCCTCCATTGATAGACATATGGATAGTTTCTATCTTTTGGCTCTTGTGAATAATGCTGGCATGAAGACAAAGATGGGTGTGCTTAATATCTGCCCAACTCCCTGCTTTCAATTCCTTTGGGTGAATTCTCAGAAGTGCAATTCATCTATCATATGGTAATTCTGTGTTTAATTTTTCGAGAGGCCATCACACTATTTTCTGCAGCAGCTGCACCATCTTACATTCCCACCAGGAATGCCCCAGGTTCCAATGTCTCCACATCCTCTCCAGCACCTCATATTATTATTGTCTCCTGTTTCCATTAATTTTTTAACATTTATTCATTTTTGAGAGACAGAGAGAGTGTGAGTGGGGAAGCGGCAGAGAGAGAGGGAAACACAGGATCTGAAGCAGGTTCCAGGCTCTGAGTTGTCAGCACAGAGCCCAACACGGAGCTTAAACTCATGGACCGTGAGATCATGACCTGAGCTGAAGTCGGACACTGAACTGACTGAGCCACCCAGGCGCCCCTCTCCTGTTTTGATAATAGCCATCCTAAAGGCTATGAAGAAGCTACTGCGTAGTTCTGATTTGCATTTCCCTAAAAATGACACATGTTGACATCTTTTCATGTACTTACGTACCATCCGAGGATTTCCTTTGGACAAATACCTATTCATGCCCTGTGCCCATTTTTAACCGGGCTGTTGTTTTGGTTTGGTTGTTTTGAGTCGTAAAAGTTCTCTAATGTACCCTGGAGGTCCACCTCTTGCAGATAGATAGTTTGCAAACATTTTCTCTGATTCACAGGTCACCTCCTCACCCTGCCGAGAGTGTGTTTTGGCACACACAAAATAACTTTGTGTGTATGTGTGTGTGTCCCAAAGTTGCCACAATAAACACGTAGTATTTTCAAAACAGAGGTAAAAACTTTAAAAGCTCAATACGATGCTTATTAAGACTTTGTCATGATATGAAGAGATATATATATGATGCTGTCTAGCTAATTGAAACACAAGAAACTCAGGTACAAATACAACTAGATATCAACAACAAGAAAAGTATAAGCCCAGCATGAAAAGATCAGAGAGCAAAACAATTTCATTGTTTTCTCTAGGTGGCGAGATGGTGGGTGAAATGTTTACTCTTTTTCCTTTTCTGTGTTTTCTAACTTCCTATAATAAATGTGCATCACCCTTAAATACAGAAGAAGAACAAATGACATTTGAAAGGGAGAAAAAAACCATCTGGAATATCAAATAAATCTTTCGGAAATATAGAGGAAAGTGAAAATGTGTTTTTGGTTCCTTCCTCTGTCCTTACAGTCTCTCTGCATGATTTTTTGTTTTTTGTTTGATTTTTGTGTTTTTTTTGGGGGGGGGGTTTAAATGTTTTACTTATTTCTGAGAGAGAGAGAGAGAGAGAGAGAGAGAGCAGGGGAGGGTCAGAGAGAGAGGGAGACAAAGAATCTGAAACAGGCTCCAGGCTCTGAGCTAGCTGTCAGCACAGAGCCCGACGCAGGGTTCGAACCCATGAAACACGAGATCATGACCTGAGCCGAAGTCAGACGTTTCACTGACTGAGCCACCCAGGCGACCCTGTTTTTGTTTGTTTGTTTGTTTGTTTGTTTTTGTCTTTGAGGGTTGGTGGTGGTAGTGGTGGTGGTGTTTTGGGTTTTTTTGGAACTAGCAGCTGAGTTCCCTTAACCAGGCGGTAGGTAGGAGTCAGGGCAGAGAGCTTCCCAATGCTTATCTCACTGAGAGGCAGGATCTTCAACACACATTTTCACCTCCTGAGCCAGCAAGGCAGAATGGGGAGCAAATTCTTGCAAGGAACAAAAATGTACAGTTCTATTTCTGAAGATACTGTGACCTATTGTGACCGGGAACTGCTTCTGCCTTTACAGAAAAGAGAGTGTGCCAATGACACACATTTTCTTTTCAGTGAGTTTTGCATTCACTCACCTCAAGGTATAAAACTCCGCAAACACTTTCATACAATGATCTTCAGAATGAATGAGCAGAAATAGCCAACTCATCTGAAAGAACTGTAAATGAACATGGTCTTAATTCATGATTCCATTCC
Source organism: Proteles cristata cristata (assembly GCA_017311185.1). NCBI lineage: Eukaryota > Metazoa > Chordata > Mammalia > Carnivora > Hyaenidae > Proteles > Proteles cristata. The sequence goes on along the minus strand of JAESUZ010004080.1, from coordinate 3,401,532 downwards.
CTCGCTCACCCTGCTGTGGGCAGGAGCCTATGTGTGTATCTACCCAGGTAAGGTGTGTGACCTGTGGCTTTACTATAGGACATCACGTACTCTTTCTGGAGTCCTAGCCAGGTCAAGGCTGTATTTGACTACCGGACTACAGGCCTCATTGAAGGCCAGAGCAGTATTTTTTTGTTTGTTTATTTATTTCGACAGAGAGAGAGGGAGGGGCAGAGAGAAAGGGGGGGAGAGAGAGAGAGAGAGAGAATCGAAGACTCTGAGCTGTCAGCTCAGAGTCCAATGTGGGCTTAAACTCACAAACCCCAGATCGTGATTTGAGCTGAAACCAAGAGTCGATCCTCAGTCAGCTGAGCCACCCAAGCACCCCAGGAGCCATATTTTTTTAAAAAACTGGGTCATATATGTCTCAGTCTTGAGGCCAGAGCAATCAGCCACTGTCTGAACATGTGATGATGAGAAATTCACGTCATTTCCCTAAGGTTCAGTTTCCAAAGAGAAATCCAGAAAAACATTCCTCCCCCACGTAAGTGCCCAGTTGACTCTCACTTCCTTCGACTCTTTGGAATCAACACCACCTTCTGTCTACCAATACTTCTGTATCAACTACCCCCTGCCCAGCCTTATTTGTCTTCATGGCACTATTGCTTCGATATCACACTACATGTTAGTTTGCTTACTTATTTCTGGTCCATCTCCCTACAGAAGGTAACTTCAGCATCGAAAGGTCTCCATCATGTTTATTATGTACTCCCTAGCACCTAGCCCCACTACCCAGCACATGCTAGGTGCTCAGCAAGTGTTTATTGCATGATTTAATGAATCAATTCAATCATGCAACAAATCAGTCATTAAAGTAAGTTAGCTTCCCCTGCTGACTGCCAGCTCAGAGCCTGGAGCTGTTTCAGCCTGTGACTCCCTCTCTCTCTGACCCTCCCCTGCTCACTTTCTCTCTCCTAAAAATAAATAAAACATTAAAAAAAAAAGAAATCTGGTGAATAGGGACACCTGGATGGCTTAGTGAGTTACGTGTCTGCCTCTTTTTAAAAAATTTTACATTTATTTATTTTGGAGAGACATGAGGAGGAAGGGCAGAGAGCACAGAATCAAAGCGAGCTCCAGGCTCTGGTCAACACAGAGCCTGGTAGTGACATGAGATCATGACCTGAGCAGTCAGATGCTTAGTACAATTAAATCTCTGACTGCAGCCCACGGTTTGTGAGATCAAGCCCCACATCAATCCCTACTTGGGATTCCCTCTCTGTCCCTCCCCTACTTGGATCTCTCTCTGTCTCTCTCTCAAAATACCTAAATAAACACTTTTTAAAAATCTGGTGAATGAATGAATAAAATAATATGTAACGTATTTAGAGTCCGTCACCTTTCAGTCATCAGCATTATTGAGTGAGAGGCAAGCCACGGATAATTTGAAACAGAAGCTGATCTGAAAATGGTTGCTGTTAGCTGGAATGTATCCCATAGTGTTCGAGCTTGATCTCCGGATAGTGACCATCGGTCTGGGCTCCAGGGTCGCTCACCAGCTTATCGCACCTGATGACTCAGCCCTCAGATGTTTGAAGTCCCCTTTCCATGTGCTCCAACAAACGTATTCATTTCCTGCCGCCTTTTGAATCTCGGCCCGGCCTGAGCGACTCCATCCCATCCCTTCAGCTCTGATTTACAGGACCTTTTCTCAAAGCCAGAGGCATCTGTAGGCGGCCAGAGCCCAGGACAGGCATGGAGCGCGAGGTTCTGATGGGAAAGGCTGCAGGAGAACATACTGAGGGGCTGACAGAACAGTCTGTTCCCTGTGGCAAGACTGTGGCTTCTCCCCATGGTCCCCAAGGCCTCCAGCAGAGCAGAACAGTTCCAGGAACCATTTGCTTTCTTCTTCTTTGATGCGTCACAAGTGCGGCCAACAGCTGTCATTCATTTCTGGAGCCTGATGCTGCCATGTTCCTGAATTATCTCATTTAAAGCATCGCCCTTTGAGATCAGGAGAAAGATTCTCTCTCCTCTTGCAGATGAGGAAGTGGGGGCCAAGAAGGGGAGGCTCTCCCCCAGGGTTGCACAGCTGAGCGGTGACCCAGGATTAGCCAGCCCCCTTCACCACTCCCGCCCCTCACATATCGTCTCAATAATCAGACTTTACCTTTATTTTCTTAAGTATATTTCTTTATTTTGAGGGAGAGAGAGCACAAGCATGAGCAGGAAGGGAGCAGAGAGAGAGAGAATCCCAAGAAGGCTCAACACTATCAGCATAGAGCCCAACATGGGGCTCGAACTCACAAGCCCCAAGATCACAACCTGGGCCAAAACCAAGAGTCAGATGCTCAATCTGCTGAGCCACCCAGGTGCCCTTCAAATTTTCCCTTTAAATGGGCATTTTCCGCTGTATCCGCTGAATTCTTAAAGGTGGTTTATCAGCACTTAGGAGCATTTTTCTGACATACTAGTGAAGACCAATAAGAAAATGGAATTCTGTACACTAAAATGTGGTCGAAATTTAAAGAGCAGACTTACCACTCTGATTATGTTTTGTTCAGGCCAACGTTAATGTTAGTTTGTGCATCTGATCAATAAATATTTGAGTACCTGCTCTGTGCCCAGCACTGGGAATACAGCACTGAACAAAACAGATACATCGCCACCTCCATGGGCCTTATGTTCCACTTGAGGGACACAGAAGATGGAGGCAGTGGTTAGGAAAATATGGAGTAGGCTAGTTGGAAATATGAAGAATAAAGTAAGGCAGGGGAAGGGTTCCATAACATTGGTGGAAATATTCAAGGAAGAACTTGTTGATAAGGTGGTATTTGAGAAAGGGTCTGAAAAAAGTGAAAGAATGAGCCATATGAATATTGGCCTAAAGAGCAGACAATAAGAGGCTCAAAGGTCCTGGGGCAGAAATGTGCTCAGAGTGTTGGAGAAACAACAAGGTCATGGTGGTTGGAGAAGAGCAAGAGAGGGTGAGTAGGTGAGGGATGAGGGTCTGAGAGGTTAAGACCAGAGGGTTAGATCATATTGGCCAGGGTCCATGGACTGCATTCAGTGTGACCATGAACTAGGTTGAGAAAAGAATCTTAGCTGCATTTTCATATCCAACATGACACACATACTATCCCACCAAAGGCAATCCCATGGCTAAAAGTTCTTATTCAAGCTAAATCACTCTAATCTCCACCTTATTGTGTCTTTCAAAAATAAACTTCGACTTGTTGATATTTTTAAACTATATTCACTATATACTGCATTAACAAAGAAGTGCATATACAACTATATCTCAGTTTTGTTCATTATTTGATAACTAGGTTCCAATATAATTGGCACTAGGAACTGAATGTTGGTGTTCTAAACTCCCTAGGTTGAAGCCCTCACCTCCAATGTGATGATATTTGGAGGTGAGGCCTTTGAGAGATGATCTGATCATGAAAGTGAGGTCCCCAACATGGAATTCGTGCCTTTAGAAGAAAAGAAAGATCTCTCTCTCTCTCTCTCTCACCATGGTCATGCACCAAGGAAAGACCATGTGAGGACACAGAACACAGCCCCCTGAAATCCAGGAAGAGAAGCTTCCTCAGAACCTGACCACGCAGACAGTCTGATCTCAGACTCCCAGCCTCCAGAACCGGGAGAAAAATAAGCCTCTCAGTCTGGTGTATGGTATTTTTTATAGCAGCCCGAGCAGACTAAGACAATTGGCTGCCTTTGAAATTCTGTGCATTTTATGTCATGTATTTCAAAACATCCTGAGATGGATTGTACTTCCAGAAGGTTCCAGGGCACAATAAAGTTTAAGAATCCCTCTTATGGGGTCTTTTGAGTCATTATGAGAACAAGCACTTTTATTACTATTGGGAGAGGGGGCCACCTCACGGGAAGGCTACATGCATTTGTTAACAGGATCAGAGGGGCTCCCGAGTGGAGAGGATGTTTGGAGCAAGAGCAAGGAGGCCACTTAGCAAACTGTTGCAATCTTCTGAGCCACAGATGACGGTGGCTTCCCTTGGGGGGAGGGGGGGTATTTTTCCCACCTTCAACAGAAACTGCTTAATGAGGGGCTGACAAGGCCACCGGTGATAAGTCACCAAGAGATTAAAGCCTGCAGAGATCACTGAGAGGTGACCGCCGAGGTGTGGCCAGGAAGGAGCCAGCAATCACGGTAGACATGCTGGGTACCGATTTCCATAAATGGACACCCTTGCATCATTAGGACATTATAAAACCCACTTATGGGGAAGCCCCGTGCCGACAAATGAGACAGTGGAATTAGCAGCAATTAATCCCAATTAAATCCAGTCTGAGTACCTGCGCATGCCCCTCTCCCAACTCTGCCCCCCTCCCCAACTCCTGCTCCCTGAGCCTCACCCATCATAGCAGGCCAACCCTTCCTGATAAGATCAGGCTCTTTGAAAACCAATTCAACGTGTGCATAACAGCAGCACCCTCAGCGAGGTACAGCGGGGGAATCAAAGACCAGGGTCCTGCTCCAGCCGGGAAGTGACGCATCCTCATACCCGGAGAAGACATATTGTGGAAAAAAATGCCAAGCAGACAGGAGAAATTCCAAGAATTGGGGAGAGGGAAAGGCACAGTTGGCCAGGGTGACCCGGTGGGTTGCCTGCCGGCAGGGGCTCTGGTGACCCCGGAGGGATGAACCGTCCGGAAGCGTCCTTCATGCAAGGAAGGCATCTCATTCACCTTTGTAACTCCCATGCCAGCTTCGCACCTGCTGCCTGGGGAATGCAGGACATGAGAGACAGCAGACCTTCCCAGGGACAGTAACGGTGTGACCAGAGACAGTGAAAGACATGGACATTCAGACAACCAGACGACTACATACGTGGTTTATGTCAGCAAATTCTCGTCCGTGGTCCAAATCGGGTCTGCCGTCTGCCGAACAGCCCATAAACTAAGGGTTTTTACATTGTATACTGTTGAAAAAAAATTCAAAAGAAGATGCATCTTAATTCTTTTCATTTACATTTTGAAATTCAATTGCAGTATCTGTAACTTTTGTTGGAACATAGCCATTCCCGTTCATGTATACATTGTCTGTAGTTCCTTTGGTGTTACATCAGCAGAACTGAGTAGCTGTGGCTGAGACCACCTGGCCCACAAAACCTAAAATATTTACAACCTAGCCCTTCACAGAAGATGCTGGCCAACCCCTGGTGTGTGTGAACGGCTCTCCCTAGAATTGTGCAGTGCATAACCTATACCACCAAAAATGGCAGCCTTGGCTCAAGATTGGAGTCTAGGCTCCTGGTTGGTAGCCACATTATGCTCTTTTTGCTTAAGCCAATACCTATCACTCTGCTTCAGTTGCATGCCTTCTTTCTCATCTGGCATTTTGGACACATGGCTCAAACTGCCAGGAACCTTCCTGCAATTCATGGCAGAGGATTCCCTCTCATCATTCAGGGAACAGCTCGGAAAGCCTTTCTTGAAAAGAGTGTTCCATCATCATTCACTAGGGGCCCCCACTCATCTTCTTCACTATTTATTGGTATCTGAAATGACCTTGGGTGTGCATTTATGAACTTGCTATGGCCATATTCCCCACTGGCCTTCACGCTCCAACAGAGGAAGAACTGGCTCTTGCCACTGCAGTGTCCCAGTGCCTAGAACAGTCCCCATCATGCAACAAGAGCTCAACCAGTATTTCCCAAATACATTTTAGAATTCGATGCTGCCAAAAATATTTAAAATACCCGTGGACAAGAGAGAGTTTATTATGTTATTCTCTATTTTTTATAGGTGTTTGAAATTTTTCTTAAGCAAAAGGTTTTTTTTTTCCAAAAAAAAAATCTCTGTAGTGGCACCTGGGTGGCTCAGTCGGTTACACCTCTGACTCTTCACCTAGGCTCAGGTCATGGTCTCACGGGCTCATGGTTCACGAGTTCGAGCCCCACATCAGGCTCTGCACTGTCAGCACAGAGCTTGCTTGGGATTTGGTCTCCCTCTCTTTCTGCCCCTCCCCATTTGCTCTCTATCTCTCAAAATAGAAGTAAACATTTAAAAAAAAATGAAAATGAAAAAAATTCCGTACATGGCCAAATAAAAACATTTCAAGCCAAACACAAACAGAAGCCAGGAGCAGATACCATGGCAAATCACAGACTCAGGCCACACCTGTTGTCCCCTGTCTTCTGCCGAAATGTGGAGCTGGGTGTAAGAAATGAAGATCATCTCACAGGGGGAAAAAAGTGTGATAGGCACAACTCTTTCCATTACAAATGTGAAAAACTAAATTCAGGGGTGGCTGGGTGGCTCAGTCAGCTAAGCATCCGGCTTTGGCTCAGGTCATGATCTCACGGTTCATGGGTTCGAGCCCCACATCGGGCCCTGTGCTAACAGCTAGCTCAGAGCCTGGAGCCTGCTTCTGATTCATGTCTCCCTCCCCTACTCACACTCCCTCTCTCTCTCTCTCTCTCTCTCTCTCTCTCTCTCTCAGAAGTAAATGAAACATTTAAACAAAATTTTAAAGAAAAAAAAAACTAAATTCAGACTCATTTAAGAGATGTGAAACCAAATTTATGGGTCACAAGCTGGAAAGTGAAAGGGCATACTGCCTTCAGGCGCAGTGGGATCTAGGGGTTGAAACATGGCCTCCAGGCCATGGTCTGTCTCAGAGCTTCTGGGCCAGCCATGCTTGCCTCTCAGAAAGGCTCTGTGCTGCTGCGGGCTCTCCTAGCCCCAGAGGGATGGGTCCTCACAGGAAAGGTCTCAGAAAGCCCTGAGGACTCTGATTGGCCTGCTGTGGGTCACATGTCGTTCTGGAACAGATTACTGGGGTCAGGAAGGTAGATTCCCCTGGCTGGCCTGAGACAGAGTGGGGGCTGTAGTCTCCCCGACCCAAAGCTTATCACCTGCACAGGAATCCTGTGGGACAGTACAGGGAAGGATCCCCCAAAGAAAGGGGTGCTGGGCCATGCACAGGACACACAGAATAGGACTTGATGTTCAAACCTGGTTTCTGAGCCCTTGGACAGAAGGGGACAGGGGTCAAGAAACTGGCTCTAGCGGTAGAGTCAGGCAGGTGGGGTCCCGTCCAAGGAGTGCAGAGTCCCAGAGATGTCCTTCCTGGGTGTTAGGGTACTCAGGACAAAAACCATGGCCACTGGACCCTTCAGAACCAAGAAAAATTCAGTCCCAGGAATGAGGCCAGCAGCAGGCTTCTGTGGGGAGGCAGGAGCTCTGACTCAGGGTCAGCCCCAGGGCCCAGAGACTGTCTCTTATGTTGTCAAATCCCGGGCTGTCACGACACTGAAGGAAGGATCAGACAGGGGACCAGCCCGAGCACCGCCTCACCTGCCTGGGTTCAGATTGTGGATGTCGGCTGCCATGGGAGCCCCAGCACATTGTGCAGTGTGTCCCTGGGACAGTTGAGGGAGGACATGGGGGAGCTTAAGACAGATGCATAGTCAGAAAGGACATGACGGGGGGGGGGGTAAAACATAAAGGAGATAGAGACAGAAACAGTAAGAAAGTGGGACATTAAGGCTCAAAATTACCCCCATCCTGCCTCCCTGCTCACAAGTAGCTTCTCCCTCAAGGAGCAGGTGGATGTGTCTTCCACACCAAGAGGCTTGTTTCCTCACCCACAGGAAAGGGAGGGCACGTGCCTAGTGGCATGGCCGCGTGGGGTGAGGGACAGAGTTCATGCAACGCTGCTAGCACAACGCCCTGCACAGTCAGCATTCAAGAAATGTTTATATCCCAGGGGCCACAGGATGAGGGAACAGATAAATTCATTCACAGGTCGCTACCCGGCACCCTTCAAAGTGACACATCCCTCTCACTTATACAAAGACGAGCTCCTTATTATTTTTCCAGTTAACCAAAAAAAATCCAATTTAAACGAACTCTCCATCAGCCTCTGGTTGCATCCTGTGCAAACGGCTTCCTTAATTAAAAGATCTTAATCACAGCACGGCTTCTCCCACAGAGCTTTCCGAGAGGAGGAAGGATCCGAAGTGGGTCTTGCCAAGCGCCCAGGGTGGCGAGTCCCCCATCTCCACGGGCGCCTGGGAAAATCCATATCGTGAGGCTCACCCTTCCCCAATCTCACCTCCTTTCCTAGCATCACTCCTCCCCCTCCCACCTAACAATCTCCCTTCTGTCTGAGATTCGCAGTCTCTTCTCCATCACACCCTTGGTCCCTCTGTCTTGGCCTGTTGCACTCACTGATCACCCCATACTCCGTGTTGCCTCACTCTCTTCCTCTTCCAGTAGGTTCTTCGAGTGAGGCAGTTGGCAGGTGCGTCTTCCTCAGCCTTTGGACGTGTTTACTACAGAGGCTCCTTTGAATACCAACATGGTGCTCATTGATGATCCCATCTTTGGATGTGGGGGGCTTCCACTGGGGGGCTTCCTCACATCTTGCTCCTCCAAGCCTTGTGTGTTGTCTCCTTCAGGATATAGATAGCCCCAGTTTCCCTCCCCTTTGGTCATGGTGATGATGACGATGACTGCTAAGACCTTCCACCTCATGTGGGGCTCCCTCCAGCTCCGAGCCTCCGAGGACCTCACCAGCATGTATGCTGAGCCCCAGCAGGGCTGCAGTTCTCAGAGAGCTCCAGCACCATGAATGTGTCCACGTCACTGCAATGGGATTGGCTTTCCATGGGGCCACATTTGAACAGAGTTTGTATTCTAATCTTGCTCCACATACCTGAGACCAAAGGAATAGCCTGGCCCAGTTTACAAAAAGGGAGAGTTAGGTCCAGATGTCCAAGAGAATGTAGACAAACCACTAATTTGGGAAGTCTAAGGCAAGGCAAAGGTCAAAGCTGAAGTCAGTTGGCCAATGGTTGAGCTCCAGGGATTAGGCGGGTGGTCAGGGCCTCCAGCCCTTTCTGGGATGGCTACCTGGGACATACTCAGCCTCTTTGGGACTAATATGAATGGTGGATGGGCTGCCAAGGAGCATGAGTCGGGAGGGATGGGGAAGGACACGGCAATATTTTCAACTTAAAAAGGACCATAGAGATCTCCTACTCCAAGATTTTTAATACAGTTTTGGAGCCTCAGGATCACCTTTAAATAAAATATTGTGCAAAAGCCCCAAAGAGATGTTCTCTGACCTACCTCATCATCTCATTCAGAGAGGTCTTGCCTCGCTTACAAAAATCGCCATTTTGTTCGCAATTCCATATGGTCCGACACAAAGCAAATGCTTTAGGACACATGTCTCTCAATTTTTACCAGCATCAGCAACCTCACTGTTCACTTTTACCTCAAATCTAAGGAAGAACACTTGTACTCTATCTGCTGTCCGGCTTCTGCCGACATCAAACACATGTCCAGCCTGGGTTTGGATGGTAGGTTCCCGGTCATGTCTAGAACGTGATAGAAGGCTCAAACACAGCCTGTACTTCCGGAACCTACAGGGGCTCTGAGAGTCCACATTGTCCCAGGGACAAATTGGGGGGCGGAGGTCTGTATTCACACTGTGGCTACTTCTTCCCCAGTGGAACTGTTTGCATTCGGTGAAATCTGCAAGTGAATGTCTCATAGCCCAGGGAGTGCTCTCCACAACGTCGCAGGCAGACAGCAGTGATACTTTATGGATCCTTATGAGGGGTGTCCCTGGCTTACTACACAAGTAATAAACACCATTACATAATATATAGAAACACGGATGGAAACAAAAGCAAAGGATGCATTTCAATCACCAAGAATCCTATCCTGAGAGATTGCCATTGTTAACAGTTTGATACATTTCCTTCCAATCTTCTTTCAAAGAAATAGAAATACACTGTAAATAGAACTGAACACTTAATGATATGTATTTTTTCAATTGTTTTAATGTTTATTTTTGAGAGAGAGACAGAGACAGAGTACGAGCAGCAGAGAGACAGAGAGAGAGGGAGACACAGAATCTGAAGCAGGCTCCAGGCTCTGAGCTGTCAGCACAGAGCTGACGCGGGGCTCAAACTCACGAGCTGTGAGATCATGGCCTGAGCCGAAGTCGGACACTTAACCGACTGAGCCACCCAGGCGTCCCTAATGATATGTATTTTTAACAAAAGTAGGATCATACATATTTATTGATTATAACTCTTGTTTGCACCCAGTAACATATTCTGATCATGTACTTATATTATAAATATGCCTGTACATTCACACTCTCAATTGCCACATGGGTGGTTCATTATGTGGAATACGTGATAAACTATTTAGCCATATACTAACTATTGTACATTTAGGGTTTCTTTTCCTTTCTTATTGTAAACATCATGCTGACAAAGGACCTCGTGCATATATCCCTGCTCATCTGCCCAACTATTTCCTTATAAAAGTACACTTGGTGGACGAAAACCATATACATTAGGGTGGACCGACATTTTTCGTTGGCCGACCAACCCCCCACCAAAGCCCCGTTTCCTGGTCACGCTGAGTGTTAACATGGCTTTTGTTTTCTGTATTCTGGTGACATCGCCAGCTCTGCTGACTTTGACTGCCCCTCCCAGGGTTGACGAATTCCTAGCAATAGTAAAGGACTCACCTAGGAGCACACCTTCCACAACAACCAATCCCAAGCCCACACCTCCAAACACCTCCTCTACAGGTTCTCATGCTCTGGGCCACTACTCGCTGCCCTAAATACCCCGGAGCAGGTAGGTACCCGGCAACCAGAGACCGTTTCTACACCCAGGAGTCCGCCGAGGTTATTCAAACTAGCTAATCCTAAATCTGTCAATCCCATGTCGGGTACTCCTCCTAGGGAAATCACAGTAAAACCTCTCTCACATTTTTCTCTTGTTCCATCTGCCCTCTGCCCAACACTGGGGCTCCCCTGTGAGACCTTTTCTCTTAGAAACGATGAATAACAATCTTTTCAAGGGCAGTCACCTCCTGGTCCTGCTCCCTTTACTGTGCCTCCAGTTTTCTAACAATACACTTTATTTTCAAACACATGGTATGGGGCACACAGGTCTGTCCACCTCTCTCTCTTCTGTGACTGGTACAGAGCCTGCAGACAGAAGGCTCTTTGGCATGCTCCGTGTTTCCGGGCAGCTCCGCTGTGGTAACAGAGGGGCTTGGGCCCAGAACTGAGCACTAACAGAACAGGCTCAGCCTAGCCTAGCCCCTGGCCCAGTGGCATCTCCATCTCCCGGCCCCTCAAAAGGAATCTGGATGACATCCTCTCCGTTCATCCCTTACCGGCTGGCCTCCCACCTCCCAAAAACAAGTACAAACTCCAGTGGGCAACCCTCTTGAGCCTATGCAGGTCCAGATGCATGGCTTGGACACACAGTCCTGAACAGAAATCAGAATGTGCAGAGAACAGAAAGAAAGCATTGGACCAAACTCGTCAGTGCTGTCGAAATAGGTGCAGAAGAATTTGGGAAGCACACGTACTGGGGCCGGGCAACCTGAATTTGAATCCGAATCTGCCATTTGTTTTGTGAGCTTTGGAAAAATCTCTTAGACTCGTTGAATGTCAAGACCCTCATCTCCAAAATGGAAAAATAAAATCCCATCTCGCAAGGGTGTTATCAGAATTAAATGAAACCATGCGTGCCAAGCACTGTATGAGTCAGAATACTTTCCATCACAAATGACAGAAAGTGAGCCCTGAAGGAAATGCATTGGGGTCGCGTCACTTGAAAGTCCCAAGTGCTTAGCTTCAGGCACTACTGGATCCAGGAGCTCTAAGGATAGGACTGGGCCTCGGCCTTTCTCCCCACCACTCAGCTCTGCTGTCCTTGGCCTTCAGTCTTTTGCAGAGAGGCTGCATATAGTGCCTGCATCATCCCTGGAGGCCCCGAGCCCACAATGTCCCTATGGCTTGTGATCCTTATAGTGCAGGGTTGACTGATCTAGTAACGGTTCCAGTAGGAATCCTGGGAAAGTCTCTACTTGGTCTGCTTGGCTCACACACCAGCCCTAAACCAATCATCTTTGTGCCAAGAACAGTCCCATGCCCACCCTTGGGAAGGAAGGGAGTACCGCCAAGGAGTGAACTCAGAGGTGCCCCAATAAGAAGACGCATGCTTTCCTAAAGGTAGAGATGGTGAGGCCAACACTACTAGCCCCTGCAAATTTCAACAGAAAACAAAACGGAGTTTTCAAACTGGTACCCTTTGGGGACACTCACCTGTGGGTACATTCTGGGTGGCTCACACAGTGTGGTCCAAAGTGGCCATCACATTAAATACTGCTGTGGGGAGTGTAAATTAACACAGCTCTTGTGAAGGGCGCTGTGGCAATAACTATCTAGATTTAAAAGGCACAGTATCTTCACCCAGAAATCGCACTTCTAGGAACTTATCCTACAAACAGACTCCTACACATGTAGTTCTAAGAAATGATTCCACAGAAGACGATTTATGGCAGTGTGGTGTGTAAGAGTGGAAGGCTGGAAACCACCTAAATGCCCAACAATGGAGGACACGTTAAAGAAACCATGGCACACTGATTCAAAGAATCCTAGAAACAATAAGAAAAACTGAGTGGAGAATCCCTTTATGGGCTGGTATCAACCACTCTACAAAATACTTTGATGAGTAGGAAAAGTGAAGTGCAGTGTAGGGCACAGGGTAGCATGGCCCCATTTTTTTAAGACCTGGGGAAATCGCAGTGTAGTGTGTGTGGGTTTGGTTTCACGTGCCTGGAAGGATTTACAAGCAATTGGCAACATTGCTTCTCCATGAGGGAGAGAACGGTAGTTCAAGGGGGTATAGAAGAAGGTCGACTTTCTGCTGAATAGCTTATTTGATTAGTGTATGAATATATAGCTATAATATATGCCATATGTTATGGCATATATAATATACGCATATAGCCTATCCATATAGCATATAATATGAATAATATTATACTTTGGAACCACGTGAATTTAAAACCACTCATTTAAAAAAATAAAATATAGGGGCGCCTGGGTGGCTCGGTCAGTTAAGTGTCCGAATTCGGCTCAGGTCATGACCTCACGGTTTGTGGGATCAAGCCCTGCTGTCGGGCTCTGTGCTGACAGCCACCTCAGAGCCTGGACCCTGTTTTAGATTCTGTGTCTCCGTCTCCCTCTCTCTCTGACCCTCCCCTTCTCATGCTGTCTCTTTCTCAGAAATAAATTTTTAAAAAAAGTTAAAAAATGTTTTTAAAATACAAATATTGTTATTCCAAAAAAATAATTTGCCGGGCTGAGGTTTATATTTGGAGTTCATACACAGCCTGGAATCTCAAAGGAAAACTACCTCAACACATTTATTCCTTCAGCTCTTCCTTTATGCAGTTAACGACCAGGGTGTTTAAGAAACACCTGGCTTCCATGGGATGGAGTGAATCAGGGAGGGCTTCTGGATAGAAAATTCCATTTGGTTCTTGAAAGGTGAACGAGAGCTCAGCGTGTGGAGAAGGAGGGGTTTCCAGACATGGGCCTAAAGCTTCAGCATGATCAAAACACACTGGGAGAGGATCCAGCTAAACTCCTAGAAGCTGGAGGAGCTGAGCGTTTGGGGGGGGGGGTGGTGGCAGGACCAGAGAGGTCAGCTGGGGCCCCGTTGCCAGGAAAGGCTCAGCCCCTACCCCATAGGCCATGAGGAGCCACAGGTGGGTTTGGAGCAAGGTCCTGGTCTGTGTTCAGCAGGATTTGAGGAAGCCAGGTCTGGCCAAACCACAACCCAGGGGATTATGAAAAGGCCCAGCCCCCGGAGGACCAAAAATGCCCTCTCCTTGGTGGCTCTTCCCTCACACACCGGTGTTTGGGGCCTTCCAGTTATAGCCTTCTGCCTTCAAAAGGAAACATTCCTGAGGAAGAAGCCAATTACTCCTGCCCCTTGGAGACAGCTGGATTTATCCCTCCTTCCTTCCAAGCACCCGTCCGCAGTGGGCACTGGGTGGCGCCCCCAGGGCACGAGCCAGCCTCTGTGTGCAACCCCGCCCCCGCCCTCCCCCTTAGGAAGCCAGGCGGCTTCTGTTTTAGCAAGGAAGGCGCTAAATTGTGTGGCCGGCTGCCGGAAGGAAGCCACTTGTCCTAGGGCCCCACCCCTGGGCTCTGAGGCTTTCCTCACCCTCCTCTGCCTCTTCCCAGACTGCTCTTTTCACATTTTCTGTTTGCTCTTCCCTTCCCGTCATATCTTGTCCCAGACATGAATTAATTACCCCTGACCACAAGAGTGACCGGATGGCCTGCCTGCTCTGTCCCACCAAGGGGCCAGTGACCGAAAACATCAGTGAGACGTGTTTGTCTCCCACACGGGGAACCTGCATGCCAGCCGGGAAAAGCGTGATGACCCAGGAACTCAAGGAGGAGGAAGCAGGGATTCAGAAAGGGCCCCCTGGGGACCCCTGAAATCCCACCACCCACTGCAACTCCCACTTGCCCAGAGTGAGCCCAACCTGCCAATGGGGCTCTACCACCCTACAGGTTCAATATAAAAGAAAGACTTTACAAAGCTGATTATTTTCTCACTTTGATGGAAATTATGCATGTAGTCTATATTGACTAAGTTTTAAATTGGAATTTAGAAATCAGCAAAAGGGAAAGAGAAAATATAAAATAACTTACAGTCTGAGTATCCTAAAGTAACTAACATTTACCATATTGATATATATTTCTAAACCTTTTTTTCTCAAAGATAGAATCACATGACATATTTTGTTTTAGACCCTGACTTTCTGCTTACTGGATCATAACTGTCTTTCTGCGACATTAGATATTCTTCTACAATGTCATCTTTAATAGGGCTGCACAGGGATCCAGGGTTTAGATGAACTGCAGTGTAGATAACCAGCACTCCCTCCTATTCTTATTTCATCCTGATTTTTGGCCCCTGTAGAGAGTGCTTCGGTGAACATTCACATACATATAACTTTTATGTTAGTTCAGTTACTTCCTTGATGATAAACTTCTAGAAGAAAACTTCTGGTCGAATTCTGCCAAATGACAGAAAATACACTTTCTCCCTTGGATTAAATCCCCTGTCAAAGGTGTGGGTCCCTTCACTGAGCACACCTACTCGGGATGGGAGATGACAATGACCAGAGGAGGATCCTCAAGGAAGGACAGAGAGCCACAGGAATGAAGCCATCGTGGGTACCCAAGCCATTAGGTTGACAGGCGGCAGCCTCATTCATTATGGTAATGTTTATATGTTAACCCTGGGATAGGTTAGGATGTTTGCTCAGGGTCAAGAGCAGAGCCAGATCCAAGGACACCATCTGGGGTCTGAGGGACGAGCCCTCCCCCCACCCCTGAAAAGAAGAAGACTACCAGTCCAATGTTGGGTCTGCTTCAGGACAGCTGGAACAGCCCTTCCCTTGTCCCCTAACAAATGCTCCCCAGGTCACTGGAGTAAACATAGGCTGCTTGGAGCCAGGGGCAAGTTTCCAGATAATTTCCTTAGAACAGTTCCCCGGGAAAAGCTGGCTTGAAGAATTGGAATTCACATCCAAACCATTTCCATGTGCAGTTGGAGTGGCAGTGGGTCCTTGACTCACAGACATCCGTGTGTGCCTAGGGTGTGCCTGAGTCCTGGGAGAGACTGTGGCACAGGGTAGAAGAGGTTCCAAGAGGGGCGGGAAGGAATGATGAAAAACCATGAGCTGTGGGGGTGCTGATCTCACCCCTTTGCACACTGATCGGTGTCCGGTTTGACATACTTATTGGAATCAACTAAATAAACATCGGTCTCTGCAAAGCCAATGTCATCTCTTCCCCTGCCCTTCTCAATGTTTCAGAGGACCTTCAGAATCCCGTCCACACACAGAAACATATGTTCCATTGTGAAACAGTCACTCCACCTGAGATATAACTTCCCGCTACAAGCCAGCTCAGACAGAAATCCATGTACATACTCTGCCTGGGAGAAATATTCTTGTCACATCAGAATCCCTCTATTAATCAAAAATCACATTACGGCTCCTGGAATGAAGTTTCCTTTACTACTCTTTAATAATAAGCCCGAGATAAGATAAAATTGGTAATTGCACGTTCCCTTCTGATGGGAGATAATACAAAAGTGGTATAGAAATTTGACTTAAAAAGAATATATTCACTTGGCTAATAGGCTTCCATTATGTGGTCTTTACTTATTCATTTGTTACGATTTTTGCCACATATGGAAAACTTTAATTGGAAGTTACTTATTACATTGTTCCTGAACATTAGCAGCCACGGAAAGTTTTCAATAATCAAAGATGAATGAATGCAGTGGAAACCCAGGGTTTTATAGACAGTGAGTCAGGCTGGAGGAGGCCGACATCCGGCAACCACAGTTGAGGTGGGTTTCTCTGCCGATGACCTTCAGATCAGAGATTAAGGACCAAAATTCATACTGACAAGAACTCAGGGTTTTTTTTCCCCCGTGGATGAAAGTGCTATAAACGGATTCTAAGAAATATGTTAATATATGCATTTTATTGTATTGATAACCCATATCACAGAAGACAGATACTATAAAATGGGGCTACTGTCCACAGGCAAGGGAGAACGATTAGAATCAAGGCCATTCTATTTATAGGCTTGTTTTGTGAGCTCCTCCCAGCTACCAGGTTATGCCTTAATTACCAGTCATTAGTGCCTTTTAATCAATTTAATCATATTTACACTGCTGACATCAGCAAGCTGAAATCAAGCAGCGCTTACACAAGAGAATATTCCTGATCAAGACGCAAAGCACAACAAACACCTAACATAATTCATATAACTGAAGTAGAAACGGCAGCCTGCCAGGGGTACTGTGGTTCACATCGGCCCTGACTGGGGCTTGGTCCTTCTGTGGAACGTACCCCAAAGGTATAGACTCAACGCCAAGGGGTGTCTGTGATCCAGAGAGGACAATTCACAGCTCTGTGAATTGTGTTTCTCTAGACCTTGCTTAGACTGTAAAACAAAAGCATCTGAAGAAGAATCGTTTGTCCAAGTTGGTTCTTCGGTTTTGATGTTCACCACTAAAATGAGAATGTGTTCATTTACATCTGAGAAGTAGATCTAAGCTTCATTCATTCCAACAGGCAGCTCTATAAGGAAGGCTGGAGAGGACTTATTACCATCACCACCAGCACCACCACCACCATCATCATCATCATCATCATCACCACCACCACCATCCTAGAAGGATTATGCTCTCACCGAGCCACCCAGCTGGTAAGTGGTAGCGAATGCCAGGAGTCCAGCCTTCCAACCCCTCCTTCCCTGCACCAGAGATGTCAACAGCTTTGAGGGTCCCAGGCAGAGAGGCCTCTCTAAACAAGCGAATGACCCACTTTGGGCTGAGCAGAAATTTGTGAATCAACTCTTGCCTTCAGATTTGGCATGCTGCATATTTATAGAGCTTGGATCCTTCCTTCAGCTTTCTCTAACTAAGCCTGCATCTAATCTGTCCTTGCCCTTAGAGACCTCTTCAATGAGAGCTTAGGAGATTGATAAATGAGATGGCAACTATCCAGTATAAATTGTGGTGGCTCCTCTGGTTCTGCCTTCCAAAATCACTGCCATTAATTATGAGCATACTGCGCATGGTACCTAGTCTTGGCCCTGAGTGGTGAAAAACCACACCCAAGTAGAGAAAGCATCTCACTGAGGATCCCCATGATCCCCGGAAGCACGTGTGGGAAACTGTAGCACAAAGAAAATTTCAGATGTCACGGAGGGTTGACTGGCCATTACCAGAAGCATTGGAGATCAGTATGCCCCAGTCAGAGCTCCTGGGACACTATGGCCTCTGTCACTGACTCATTCAACAGTGTTGAGTCTCTGCTTTGTACCAATCAGAGAAACCACTTTCACTTCCCTGCAGAAGCTCACAGTCTGAGGTTGACAATGAGAAAAGAGTAGAAGACAAATCACCAGAAGACTAGAGAATAATCAGTGTTGAGGTCACAGTCCATACAGGATGGGAGGAGACCTCAGAAGAGAGGACCTCACCCAAATTAGGGCTGGGGGTGGAAACGACTTCTCTGTGGGGACGGTGCTTGAACTGGATCTTGAATGACGGGTAGAGGCTCTCTAGCTAGTCAAACAGAAGAAGGCCGTGCCAGCAGGGGACACAGCATGTACAAATCATGGAAGTTGGAAGAACATAAGTAACTATCACGACAGTGGTGAGGAACATAAAAATTCCATCCGAGTTCTTCAATAACAAGTCCATGAACCCCTCGCCCCTGGGGTGGAATATGTCAGGACCCCATGAATATTTAGTCAATGTAACCAGTATCACTAGCACCCTGGGCACTCGGGTACTATTCAGCTGTAGCTCGGTTCAGGACGTGATGCCAAAGAAATGTCACTGTGGAGCCCAGACTTGCCAGTTGCACACAAGAGGTCCCTAGAGACTTCTCTCTTCCTCAGTTGCCCCATCTTGAAAATGGGATTAATAACGCCTGCTCTGAAAGATTGTTCTAAGCATTTAAAATAATGTGTATGAAACATCTGGAGCAAAGGTAACAGGAGCTCCATAAATGGTAACTTTGCTGCTGTTGTTATTTCGGGGGATCCTGGCTAAGCCCGGGATGATCTTGAAGTGGCACAAACACACCATCAGTCACACACCTGCCCGCTGATTTGAGTTAATGGTGGGTCAATTGTCTGGCCATGTTTGTACCTCCAAAGACTCTTGAGGCTGTGCTCTCCTGTCATGAAGCTTACCTCTTGACACTCCCAGAATCTGAACACTACCTTTTATCTCCTCTGGTTCTCTGTACTTCAAAAATGGACCCTCCAGGGCACCTGGGTGGCTGGGTCGGTTAAGCATCCGACATTGGTTCGAGTCATGATCTCATGGTTTGTGAGTTTGAGCCCCACATCAGGCCCTGTGCTGACAGCTCAGAGCCTGGAGGCTGCTTCAAATTCTGTGTCTCCCTCTCTCTCTGCCCCTCCTCGCTTGCTCTCTCTCTCTCCCACTCTCTCTCTTTCTCTCTCTCTCAAAATAAGTAACTGTTAAAATTTTTTAAAAAAAAGAATGCACCCCTCCATTTGTTATTAATTGGAACCAAAAAAGAATAGCAAAGGAAAGTCTGTTGGAGGGAAAATGCTATCCCAGTCCTGACCCTGAGACAAATAGAAATTCTGTTTGCTGTTTGGACTGACTGCACCCCCTCTCTGCTGCTGTATGGAATGATTTCAGCTGGTAATTCTTCCTCCCTTTCCTCCCTTCCTCCCTTCCCTCCTCCTTTTCTCCCTTCTTTCCTTCCTTCCTTCCTTCCCTCCTTCCTTCCTTCCTTCTTTCCTTCCTTCCTTCCTTCCTTCCTCCCTTCCTTCCTCTTTCTTTCCTTTTTTCTTTCTTTCTTTCATCCTTCCACTATTACCAATCAACTTTTGGGGGTCCTTTGTGGCAAAAACATAACTTATTTATTCTAGGCATGACTGTTAACACCCACGTTCACTAACTCCATAATCACCCAGCAGATCTCACCATTAACAGAAAATCAGCCCCCAGAGCCCCACATCCCAAGAACCCCTTAATCTCGGGCAGAGTGGGATCACTAGGCTGACTTGCCTTATGAATCCCAACTCCAGTATGTAATGTGACCTTGGACAAGTTGTGTACCTTCTCTGAGTCCCATTTCTCGTCTATAAAATAGTGATATTACCTATTGCACGGTTGTGAGTGCTTGCCACACAGTAGACAATAAATAAGGGACACTGTTTTCTATTTTTACCATCATTATTCTCTCTCTTCCTGAGTCTGCAAGGATATCCTGTTGATAAGGACCTTTGCTATCATCCATGAAGAGTCTATGTCTATGCAGATTCTAACTCTTAAGTCTTCATCAACTCCAGTCTCCCTTACCGGAACATCAGCCTTCTATTCTATATATTATTGTTCTCCTCCAAAACTCTGGGGAAGAGACACCCTCCTTCAGGAAGTCTTCCTAGATTGACTTTATCTGTGTCCAGTCACACTCTTTTTCAGTCTCCTACCAAGAAAGAGAAAGCACATTCAGATGCTGTTGCAAAGAAAATTTAATAAAGGGACCACTTACAGAGATATAGGTAAGGGCTTACAGAAGTGCCATGGGAAACCAAAGCCCCAGAGAGTGGCAATGGCAGGAAGCTATATCCATCCCTTGGCCTTAAGGGAATGGTGTTCTTGGGGCCTGGTGAGAGGTGGAGGCAGCCTGGAATTGGCCAATGCCGGGCAGAAACCTAAGAGTTGGAAGCTCAGGACACGCAGCATATGCAGGTCAGCCTCCGTGGCCCCTGAGCACAGGGGAAGGGGAGGGAATGATCTGGGGTGGGGCGTGAATGGAAAACAAAGCACAGCCCTGCTATTCCAGCTTCTCCGTCAGTTCTGCAGACATAACTGGGGAGGAATCTGCTACTTGAGACGCTTACATTTTCCATCTGAAACTCTTTCATAGTGATTATGTGGTAACACTCCAATATAGTTACATGTTCCCCACAAACCCTAATCCATGTCCTCTCCTTCCTCTGGATTTCCCTTGGAAGGCAGAAAGCTTACCGTTTTAGAGCACCTACTAGGTGCCCAGCACTGAGCCCCCCATGATCCTCACAACGACCATCTAAGGGCCCATGCATTGAAACTGAGGAAACCAGGGGCTCAGAAAGATTAGAGTCTTGCCCAAGCTCACTCCATCAGGATCTGAATCCAGCTCCGAATGCAAAGCCTGCAGGGCTGCGTTGCGTGGGGGACTCCGTGATTTCCTGAGAGGATGCAGGCCCACCTCCCTCCACCATGGCCAGCCGCCTTGTAGGCTTCGTCCAGGCCTTCAGTAACCCCTCTGCCTGCACGGAGCTGGTCGACGGGATCTGCTCAGCCCTTGAACCTGAACCCAGTATCCAATGCGCCCAAGCAGACAGACATCCTGTGCGGTAATTTGTCCTCTTGTCACTGCCCCAAACCGTGTCACAGGGGCCAAACTGCACCATGTCCATGCTTTCCTGTGACTTACCCTTGTGGGGTGAGTCACCCATGGCAGGCAACTCGACCGTCCAGCCCGCAGGGAGAGGGGAGGAGGCATGGCTTCGACTTCACAGCCTCAGAAATGGGAGGAAGTTTCTGCCTCTTGCTGTGATTTCACAGGATGAGAAACGCCTGCACTAGGAAAGAGGGGTGCTGGGTGGCTCAGTCGGTTAAGTGTCCAACTTTGGCTTTGGTCATGATCTCAACAGTTTGTGAGTTTGAGCCCCGCATCCGGCTCTCTGCTCTCAGCACAGAGCTCTCTCTGGATCTTCTGTGCCCTACTCTCTACCCCTCCCTCACTTGTTTTCTCTCTCTCTCTCTCTCTCTCTCTCTCTCTCTCTCTCTCTCTCAGTAAATAAACTTTAGGGAAAAAAAGAGATGAAGAGGTAAGGTGATCCAAAAAAAAGAAGAAGGACACATGTCCAAGTCATTTAAAGTATTTTAAGAAATAAGCAAGATTCTCATCTCCAGGAAGATTTGGATGTGGGTGGAGATGTGCTCAAGGGCCGTCAGCAGCTTCCCATGTGTGAGTTCCTTGGGTAGCACGCTCCCCAGAGACCTCGGTGACAGCTGAAAAGGCAAAGGGTTGCTATTTCCTATACGAACCCAGAACTGATCTCGAAACGCCATACTGTGCGTCCTCCTTTCCCTGAAGGCAGCTGCGATGGTTTCAAAAACCACGTGCCATCTCCCTGGCCCCCGTGCCAAGGACCCTGCCCGCCTCGCCGCACCTCCTTCGGTCTAGCTTGCATCTGTCCTGCTGCACCCCCTCCCTTCCCAACCTCGTGGAGATGGAGAACAGCTGGCCCTGGATCCTCCAGAGAACGACTTTCGCGAGGTTCGTTTTAGTGGAAACACCAGGGTCCCGAGGAATGCTCTTCCCCTTTGTGTGAAAATGAATGACTTCCTCTGAAGCCTGCTCCAAGGGGCGTCCACCTGAGTCGTGGTAACTTCAAAGGCTCCCCACATTTCTGTTCCAGAGGCTCTGGGCCAGTTCGGGGCTTCCTCCCGCTGCTTCTGCCCAGGACTGGGCGGCCTCTGCCGCGAACCCAGCGCGGAGCAGCTGCAGAAGGGCCCTGGGCACATGTGTGATGGGTGTAGGTGTCTGCGTTCCCACAGATGTTCCCGGCGCTTGTGCTGAGAGCCAGCGCACACAGCCAAAACACCTCGCTCCCTTTGCATTATCAAGAATCCCTGCTTAGAAAGCAAAGAGACACGGGAGGAGACAGCACCCAGCTAAGGCCTCGTACCTCCCTTCGGTTTTGGTCTCTAATAAATATTTATAAGCCCAAGTTACAACAAGTCCTGGAAATGCAGCTTTTAACAGGAACACAGATACTTAGCACTGTGCTAATTACAGGCCTCCGCTGCCCTTTCCAGTATATGCTTTATGCTCGTTTTCAAGCACTTGGGGTGATTCTTCTCTTCCTTTCTCACAAACCGAGCCTAGCAAGCAGCTGTTTTCTGCATGCCACTGGGTCCTGCCACAGATGACTGCCTCTCTTTTAGCACCATCACGAAGTTTCTTTTGAGATTAATCTGACTGCAGGTGTCAGGTAAGAATGGGTCTTCGTCCAAAAAGAACAAGAACCCCATGGAAGGGGAAGGAGGGGGCTCAGGAGTGAGAGGGTGCCCCAGGGAGAGCCGCGTCCATCCTCCCTCCCACCCCCCATCTGCAGGGCGGGTACATGTTTCCATCCTGATCTCCATGCCAGGGTCCACAGAGGACTATGCGTTGTGGGGCCTAATGGCAGAGCATTTTAATTGCTATGTCCCCAGTGACATGAAATCTCACAAACAACCCCCATAAATCACACCCTGACAGCTACCGGGCTTGTCCGACGCTAAACACAAGCGGAATCTTCTTTTAAGTTGCGTCTTAAGTTATAGGCAGGACCATCACCCTTCAGCAAACATCTGTAGTTCATCTTATCGTTTGAAGAAATATATGAGTTTCACTGTCTTTTTTTTTTTTCTTTAAGGCTTTTGCAGCTTCTGTCCTTGATTTGTTTGAAGGCCATCTGCTACATATAAAATTGGGGGTGGGGGCATGCTGTGGAAAAAGAACATTCGGGAGATGTACATGCTGGGAGAGAATGCTAACGCCGTGCATGCTTTGGGGAGCCTTGGTGAGCAGCAACTTCCTTCCTAAGAGAGATTCGGACTTGGGATGTCACCGTGGGCCCTTCCTAAAGCTCGTTCTGGTTCTGTCCGGTGGCCGTGACTTTCCTGCTCAGAGCCAGCACTGGCAATTCTGAGACCTTTGGAAATTTGCAAATATGTTTGTGCTATTGTTGACCTCTGGAGGCCTGCTAACGATGCCCCGTGGGCTGCAGGATAAAATGGGGCACCTGGGCGCCCACGGGGACATTTACGCACAGGAATGGTCATGAAGGGCCGTCTGGGGAGTGTCTGCCATGGCAGGAAGTTACCACAGGGTGGTAGGAGTTGTGCAGCATCCTCACTTGGACATTCTTCCCCAAGCAGCACAGGCGGAAAGGAACCAATGTGGAGAACGGCAGCCAGGGGCTTCCTCCCCCTCCCACCCAAACAGAGGGGTCTGAGCTGAAGCCGGCTCTGTGGAGGTACCAGATGTTTAAACGTTTGACCCTGAAATCACCGCCACCCCTCACCAGGCCTGGCTCGGTTTTAATACGGGCCAGGCAGCCCACATCGCGAAGTTCCGGGGAGCACTACTTCATTTGCCAGAAAAATTAATTTAAAGGTTTCATTTGATGACCAGGCTGGTGGCTGATTTGCCAGCAGGGCTAAAACTGTGACAATGGTGGGGGGATTCATTATAAGACCAGCATTCCCTTCATTCCAGAAGGTTCTTAGAAATCCTGACGCTTCCAACATGCAGGTTCACTTTTCCCTCCCCAAGGCCTTAACTGCTTTAGTGAAAATGATTAAGGCATTTGTTATTATTATTAATCATTATTATTATCAACAATATTAGTTTTATTGCTGTAATTTATAGAGAAGTTGTATAAAGTTCCAACTCAGTCCTTTGTGGGGCTCTCCTGCTTTCACTTCTCCTGCGGCACTCTGGGCGTGCAGTCACAAAAGAAGAAAACAAAAATTCAAGTGATGCATCGGGATGCAGGCTTGTAAAGCACACTTGAGCCTTTGCTCCTAAAAAAGTAAAGTATCATCAGTTTTTGTTTGGGTTTTAACCAACGAAGGCCTTTCTTAGGCCAAGCGCTCAGTGTCCGGCCAGGTCTGACTTTGCCAGATGGCTTTGCCCACCATCAGAAGCAAGTGTGGCATCACTTCAAGTGCAAGTGACCGTGACTGCCCCCCTCCCTGCCGCCCCACCCCACCCCTCCAGCCTACAACCAGGCCAGTGGAAAACCCAAATCAGGTAGGCATGGGGATTCTTCTGAGTACCAGCACGAATTGATCCTACTG
The DNA here is from genome assembly GCA_017311185.1 of Proteles cristata cristata. NCBI lineage: Eukaryota > Metazoa > Chordata > Mammalia > Carnivora > Hyaenidae > Proteles > Proteles cristata. The sequence goes on along the minus strand of JAESUZ010004080.1, from coordinate 3,377,248 downwards.
TCAAGCCTATGGATTTATGGGATGGAGAAAACTTTATCCCGAAGGGGGAGGAATCTTTCCTGTCAATCAATTCCTACAAGCCTGGTAAACAGACTGCTGAAGGTTGGTTAGTGGCTTGGTCAAGAACTGTGGATGGCTGTGTTTTCCGAGGTGTGGATTTCCGTGGTAATGGTGAAGGTGGGTAGGGGGCTCCAGTGAGCTGCCTGACAGAGCCTGGCTTCCACCATCGCGGCCTATGGAACACTTGTGTTGGCCATGATTTGTTGCCGCACTTTTATGTGGACGTGCCCGCATCTCTTGAGGTCTGCAGCGCTGCCTCCTTGACAGTTCCAGATGCTCTGAAGATGAAATGCCTCCTGTTCGAGGAGCTGCCTGCCGAGGAGCCCCGAAAGGTGCTCTGAATACAGTTTAAAAAAGCATCTGTCTTCAAATAATTTCAACATCTCACTTGCCTATTTGTAAGCCCTGTCAGTTGGCTTTTCAGACCCTCTCCAACTAGTTCAAGGGGCTCGTTCTGACATCAAGAGACTTTAACCAATGAAGTCTCAAACCTTTGCCCTGTTCCTTTCTCTACCTGGGCCCACCCATTCCACCCGCCTTCCAACACCATCGACATCTTGTTACATTAGGCTTGAGGCAGAAAGGCCCTTCCGTCTTTCCGTGGGGCCCATCACCAGCCACTGGGCTTGGCATCCAGAGGATGGCGGAACGAGCCGTGTCTCACTGGCCTGAATTGACTCGATTCATTGGTAAGAAGGTAGCAGATGGCCCCAGGGCTGGACCCACTTCTCCCTCGGACCTCATAACCACCACACCACCAACCTCTTAACACAGGAATGAGACTTGACCCTTACCAGGACTTTGGGGAGGTGTCTGCGCTTGAGTTTCTGCAGGTGAAGACCAACTCCTGAGACCACCCTTTAGAAAACTGTTCTCACCAGTGCTGGTGCAGAGCGATGTTATTCTTGGGTCATTTAACTTCACTCTCAGGGAAGAGCCGAGAATGGTGCTAAGTTGTAAATCACTCCCCTCTGGAATGGATTTGTGCCAGAACTGATCGGCCCAAGCATTCCTGTCTTGCTTGACCATGGTAAAGAGATTATGGGATGTAAAATTCGGCGAAACATAGCTTGTTTGGATTTCCTACTTTCCTGGTTGTCTGTCTCACTATGAAAGGTTAAGACCTAGAAGGGAAACGGCATCCATGCTGTGGAATCATTCCCACACCGCGGCAGCACGTCCTTCCCAAAAGGGGTACCTACGTGCTGACTCATGCCAGGGAAACTCGGTCCCTTCAAATAGATGTTCAGAAACTCGGTCTGCGGTGGTTTGAATCAGTGGTTCCCACAAAGCTACAAAAATCGAAGCGGGTTGTAAATCTGTTCACGTGCTCACCGTGTGGCACAGCTGAAAAGAGGCTTTGCTCCTCCCCTAACAGTAACTGGGTCTTAAAACTGCAGTGACATCATCTCAGGCGATCTGGTTGCCATACAGGAGATCTTTCTGAAACCCTTCAATCCACCTGGAGAGTGGTTTCTCAGGCTCTAGTCTCTTGAGATTCTGTCTCATGACCCATATATCTGATTGGAAAAAAGAATTGTTTTTCATTTCTTCCTGCCCATTTGATTCCATACATTCACCACCTCCTGGAAGGGGCGAGACCTACCCATGAGAATGGCAATGCAGATCCTCAGTGTCTCCGTCTTCAAATCACTGGGATTCCTTTTGCTTTCTGCCATGTGCATGTCCAGCATGTGAAAGATGAAAGAAAGAAAGAAAGAGAAGGAAGGAGGGAAAGAAGGGAAAGAAAGAAAGAAAGAAAGAGAAGGAAAGAAGGAAAAGAAAGAAAGAAAGAAAGAGAAGAAAGGAAGAAGGAAGGAAGGAAGGAAGGAAAAGAAAGAAAGAAGGAAGGAAAGAAGGAAGGAAGGAAGGAAAAGAAAGAAAGAGAAAGAAAGAAAGAAAGAGAAGAAAGGAAGAAGGAAGGAAGGAAGGAAAAGAAAGAAAGAAAGAAAGAAGGAAGGAAAGAAGAAAGGAAGGAAAAGAAAGAAAGAAAGAGAAAGAAAGAAAGAAAGAGAAAGAAGGAAAGAAAGAAAGAAAGAAAGAAAGAAAGAAAGAAAGAAAGAAAGAAAGAAAGAAAAAGAAAGGAAGAAAGAAAGAAAGATCCAGAATTGCTTCCCTGAGTGGACCGGCGGATGGTGCCCAGGTCACGGAATCTGGGAAACAGGTGAGAAGGCTGGGGAAACCACGACAGAGGGGCCCACGCTCTGCCTTGTGTGCACAGAGGGGGGACTGACAGCGTGGCCCGACAGACGTGAGCAAAGACATCTGCAGATTAACAAATCACAGCCTCTAGGGCCATGTCATGCATTCGTCTTGCTGAATAAGGTAGAACCAGAAAGTAATTTTGATTAGCGTCCATCCAAGCTATTTATCATAGGAAATCACACCACTGCATTCGAGCCAGGGACTTTTACCCAGCCATCCCTGCCTGATTTCCCGGCGGGAGGCAGCCCTGTCAGGTGACAAAGTCCCCCCTCCCTGACTTCTGCGCTCTCATAGTCAATATTTAAGGGAGCCTGAAAGAAAACATTTTAAAAATACAAGCTCAAGAAAACAAACCAGAGGAAAGAGAATCCCTCTTTTATTTCCCCTTCACACAAAGGAGTAAGCAGGAAGTTTTACCTCGCTAACAGGAGGGCCAATATACCAGCGATCCCAACCAAGAAAGAAACAGCCTCCCGTGTAAGATGCGAAAGACACACTTGAATGGAAAGGTTTACTGAGGGCGATGGAATCATTATTAGGAATTACTTTTCATACAAAGAAATCACTCCGGATTAAGGCGAATATTCTAGAAGCGGCGTTTATAAGAACTTATAAATCTGGGCATAAATATCTTCAGACGTACCCATGTAAACCATTTGTTTTCTTTCTCTATATGCTCCCCCACCAATACGCCACGTCCCCAGTTACCGCAGGCGATAACGTTTGCAGCTTCATGAATTTTCTGGGATCTGAAGAGAGGACAAGACATGCCCAAGAGTGTCGTTCTCACGGCACAGGGCGAGATAGGCCGAGTGAGGCTCAGCCCAGGACTGGAGGAAGTGGTCAGTCCCCTCACCCTCCAGAGAGCTGGGCTCCCAGGCCCCAGGGAGAACAGACACCTGATGCAGCTAATGAAGGCCAAGACACCTGCAGTTAGGCAGATTAAAAAAAAAAAAAAGAACATATTTCTTATCATTTCAGCAATCTTGGTTGGCTGCTTAAAGAGAAGCTGTCTTTGCAGATTTCCAGAATAGCTGCGCCGATGGGGCTAAATCAGAGGCCTCCAAGCCCTGCCGTCTGGCTAAATCCTAAAAAATTCAGTCTGCAGGCGACATGACTTCCCAATGCTTCCAAGTTTCTCTTTTTCTATTTGCAAATACCTGAAATTCTCATCACTTGTGTAGGGACGTCTTGGATGAAAGCCCCGTTTTACTGCACGTCAGTACCGATGGGCCACATCACACACTTCGGAGGCACAAAGCGCCTCCTTCATCCACAGGAAACCCAAATATCCTTCTGGCCACAGCATCTTCAGAAACACCAGGAAGCATAGTCTGCTCTGCTGACCACCCCCACCCCACCCCCAGATATTCTGAGGTGGTAGCGACAGCATCCAGCCACTCGTGCCGGAAGACGTGGCCTTAAAACCCATGCCACACCCCTGTCAGCGTGAGGGAGCAGAGCCTCTGTGCCGAGCCCAGCGCTGGCTCACAGCGGGCACCCAGGAAGTCATCAGTGGTACAGTGTATGCGGAAAATCCACTTTTGCACACGGACACCGATTCCCAGGGACTGTGCCTGGGGTTTGATGGGTCCTGTTTGGTGGGAGCTGAGCACGGCTGCCTCCTCAAGTCTGGCGATTTCTCAGTGACAGAAATCCTGTGAGTATTTACAAGCACTGGACAACCGCCGATATCCCGAGATTTGACCTCCCAGGTTTCTCTGGATACACGCCCTCTGGCCTCCAGGCCACCGACACCTCTAAGCCCCCGGCTGGTTCTGTGGAGGGCCCTTCTCCAACAGCATCTTGAACAATCTCGTAATCTGCTTAGAAACCTGCAGTGGCTTCCTACCCCATGAAGGATCAAGGTCAAAAACCTATGGGAAACTTCCAGGCACAACATGACATGAGCCATCTGCTCTGTTCCCCTGCGCCCCCCAGCGCCATACTAGCTTTCCTACATCTGCACAGGGCCTTTGCATAGCTTGTTCCCTCTTCTTAGGACATGCACCTCCAGCCCCTGCCTTCACCCCGTGAGCTCTTGCTAGCCCTTAGGCTCCCAGATCGAATGCTGTGTCCTCACAGAGGCCCTTCTTGACAGCCCCCGACCAGGTTATAGCTCAGCCCTCACTTACACACATGCACATATATCCCTACAGCAGCCCCTATGGTACCCTGGAAAGCATGGCCTCATTTGGGAGATCGTTTGATGATGTGGGGTTTCCCTTCCAGACTCTGAATTCTTTGGAGGAGGGATAATTGTGCATCCCCAGTCCCTAGCTCCGTGCCTGAAGAGCCTGGCCTATAATAGGTGCTCAATAAAAAAATGTATTAAACAAATGGTAGAGTGACAGGCAGGAGGCAGGAGGGATGGAAGGAAAAATAAGAAGAAGGATGGGAAAGAGACTGGCTAGCTGGGGAGACAGTAACCAACTATAACACAATGTAAATTCATCACCATTCTAAATCCCTGAATCCATGAATCCTATGTATAACACTCCTCTCTTCTCTGCAAATGAGAACTGTGCCTGCAAATGAATCAAGAATGAAATGTTACAAACACAAAGGAAGTGAGAGGAGTGGCTGGTTCTTCCATGATTAGGGGCTCATTCATTCATTCCACAATCACACCACATGTCAGGGCCTCTATTCATCCCTGGGAAGAAAGATGGAGCACAGGGGTGGGAGCTGGGGATCTCTCTGCCTCCATCTTGCTGTGGGGCCTTGGCCAAATCACCTACCTTCTCTCAGCCTCAGTTTCCCCCCTGTAAAGTGATGAGGTTGAGTGATCCCTAGTGACCTTTCCAAAGGTAATATGTTCCATTGCCCCCAAACTTGATGATGGTCATCATCATCATCAGTATCACTATTATCATTATAAAGTGATCACTTAGTCTGTGTCAGACACTATAGTGTTTCCCTATATCATCTCACTGGTGCTCAAGTACCCTGTGAGAGAGGCAAGATTGTCTGATTATTTTATAAATAAGGGAAACTGAGGCACGAGAGGTTAGCTGACTTGCCAATGGTCAACAAGCTAAGAAATGATAGGATTGATGGGGCCCCTGGATGGCTCAGTTGGGTAAGCATCCAACTTCGGCTCAGGTCATGATCTCACGGTTCATGAGTTCGAGCCCCACATCAGGCTCTGTGCTGGCAGCTTGGAGCCTGGAGCCGGCTTCAGATTCTGTGTTTCCCACTCTCTGTGTTCCTCCCCTGCTTGCTCTCTCTCTCTCTCAAAAATAAATAAAGGTTAAAAAATGTTTTTAATAAAATAAATGACAGGATTGAGGTGTAAACAACATGTTGAGTCTACTAGGCTACATGACCTCAAATTGCATGCTGCCCTCTAACGGTGTGGGACGTGGCCAGCCTTGGGGCAGTCGGGGAGGGGGCGAGGTGCATTTAGTTTTCGTGTTTCGAGCAGATTATCTCCACCCCGGGTGAACCCTTTCCCTCGGTCCTTGGGAGACCTCTCACCCCAATGCATAACTGCTTAGGAAGACTTCAAGGTCCCAGGTGAGCAGCGAGCTCTCTCTCTCCTGACCAAGGTTCTCAGCTGCTGTGGACTTTATCCAAGGGCTCGTTTCTTCCAAGCGGCGGCTCCCCGACCCAAACCGTCACTTGGTTGCCTCTTGCATCCCTCTGAGGCCATGCATTGCAGGCTCTCAAACCAGCTACAAGTGCAAATACATTTTATTTGGCCTCATCACTTCTACGGACTGGAAGATTTTACATAAAATTCCACATACGTGACTCTGTTTGAAAAACCACAAGACCCAGCCATTGTCTCACGTGGCAACAACCAGCTGGCGCTAAGTAGGAACTGCCCCTCGGGATGGATGCACCCTCTCTGCTTGGCCGCGGGCCCCACGGCTTCTTACCGTCTCACAAGAACCCTTGCAGCCACTTGCACTTGTTGACCCTGAACTTCAGAACCAAATCCAAAGACTTGAGTCTGGCATTCAAAGTCTTTTGCAGCCGGAACCTGAGTTTCTCTTCCCAGCCAACTAAAGTCCCCGTTCTCCATCCTTCGTTCACGTAAATTATGCCTCATCCAAAGGGTGTTCTGTCTTCCCACCCCTACCAACGGAGGTTGATTTTGTCTCTTGATACATTTGATGTATATTTTCTGTACATTTGATTCTGTGTCTTTTTTTTTTTTTCTCACTTGCTGGTGACTTTACTGCTGGGGATCTCAGCACCAAGGAGGTACTGTAGAACGACTGTTGAGCTACCGTGGCCTGGTGTCTCACTGCTAATCAAAACGTGGCCCTCAGACGAGCCACCATACCCATGCCGGGGAGCTTGTGAGGAAGGCAGAATCTTAAACCCCACCCCACACTGCTAACCCCAATTCTTATTTTAACGAGCTCTCCCGGGTGAACAGTGTCACTTTAAAGTCTGAGAGGCCACAGCGAAGTTGAGAAGTCGCCAGTCAAAGGGAGGCTCGAGGCTCCGTGGCAGATCAGGGGCTCACCCCTAAGCCCCGCACTATTCCTGAGGCTGCTCAGCGCCCCCCCCCACACACACACATACCCAACAGGGCCAGCAGGTGGCCACTCTCTGCAGAGGTCAGAACAAAGGGCTCAGGGACCAGGAGTGAAGGCACAACCACCCCTGACGTGACGAGCACCACCCCGTGCTCCCCATCACCTCCCTGCTCCACTGCAGGCTGGGGGGAGGTTGAGTTAGCCATAGTGGGACAGATTCTGGCTTCGACGTGGTCTTGAGCTCTGAGAGGCACTCGGGGACCCTCTGGGGTGCTGGGGAGGTCCAACACAAAGGACGTCGGGTGTTAATGGAGAAGAAATCGAAAGCTAAACAGCGCATGATCCCACCACTGCAGTGGTGGGATCATAGCATTGCCACACCACCTCTCCCAAGAGAGGCACAGTTCAGTTCTGCTCAGTCGATCCCATAACGATTTCTGCCGGAAAATGCTATGTGCCGGACACGGATTCTAGGTGTGAGACAGCAGACAAAAGTCCGTACCACCGTGAAAGCTTATCGACTAGTGTTGGGAAACAGGAAAACAAGACAAAAGAGGATGGAAACGACGTGTGTGTGTGCACATGTGCCTGTGTGTTTTGAGGTAAGAGTTCCCATCATCCTGAGCAGCTTAAATCTGAAATGGAGAGTAGAGGGGGTGTCTGCGTGGCTCGGTCTGTTAAGCATCCAACTCTTGATCTCAGCTCAGGTCACGATCTCATGGGTTCTCAAGTTCAAGCCCCGCATCAGGCTACAGGCTCTCGGTGTGGAGCCTACTTGGGATTCTCTCTCTCCCTCTTTCTCTCTGTCCCTCCCCCACTTGCTCTCTCTCTCTCAGAATAAATAAACTTAAAAAAAATTATTTTAGAGACACCTGGGTGGCTCAGTTGGTTAAGAGTCCAACTTCGGCTCAGGACATGATCTCGCTGCTCATGACTTGGAGCCTGCATCAGGCTCTGTGCTGACAGCTCAGAGCCTGGAGATTGCTCCGGATTCTATGTCTCCTCTCTCTGAAACTTGCACTCTGTCTCTCTCTCTCTTTGTCTCTCAAAAGTAAATATATAAACATTAAAACCTTTTTAAAACATTTTTTAATAGGAGGGAGAACTCAGCTCTGTGCTAAGCATTCTGCACCTATTAACTCGCCCATCCAATCCTCACAAGAATCCTGTGAGGTAGGGTGGGACCACATGATGGCCTCGAGGGTTGCCCCAGTGATCCCCGCCTGCTGGAGTTCATCTCCTGTGCAATGTCCTCCCCTTCAGTGGGAACTGCGCCTGGCGACTGGCTTCTAACAAACAGAATATGGCAAAAGAATAAGGGGGGTCACAACAGACACTAGGTAACAAAAAGAATCTCTCACTCTCTCCTTCCCTCTCTCTAGGAGGAGCAAGCTGTGGGCTGTGAATAGCCCCTATAGGCACATGTGGCAAGGACCGAATGTCCCCGGCCAACAGCCAGCAAAGATCTGAGGCCACCAGCAGCCTGACAAGTGTGTCTGGAAGCAGACTCTTCTGCCAGTGGAGCCCCGAGAAAACCACTGCCCAGCCTGCCCCTTGATCCCATTCTTAGGAGACACCCAGAGTCACGGGCACCCAACAGCCAGGCTCTTATCCCTGACCCGCAAAAACTGGGACATTTGAATGTTTATTTTATCCACTAAATTTTGAGTGATTGTTTACAAAGAATGCAATGAAATAGGCAGGTACTATTATTACTTCCATTGTATAGATGATAACACTAAAGCACAGAGAGGTAAATTGACAGGCTCCAGGATAAAGAGCAAGGAAGTGTCAGAGCCAGGATATGAACCCAAGGATCTGGCGCCCTGAGCTCATACGATTGAGCATCACAGGATGCTCCCATAAATGATCGCATGGGATTAAAGTATCTGTTTTTACATCTGCTTCCCTCGTCGGACTGTGCTGTCCATTTCCAATCTGTGTGCCTCACACCTGGTCAGACCCAGCACCCAGGAAGCACTGGGCAAACGTTGGCTGAGTGAAGCTGTGAGAGGTTGTGGGCCTGGCCTCCAGCCAGGGCAGGGAAACACAGCAGAGCTGGGGAGAAAGGTCCCCCAAGCCCCGATCAGCCCTAAGTCTCCTGCATGAAGACAGAGCTGGGGTTTTTTGGTTTTTTTTTTTTTTTTTGCTGAGACATACAACTCCAAGAAAAATCATGTTAGATTTGGCCCCAGTTGCATGTACTTGATACGATCTCCTAATCTTTTTCAGGTGCATCTCACATTCAGGAATCTTTATTTGGCTTCCAAACAGCAAGCTGTCTCTTGTACCAAAAAATATGTGACTTGTATCTGTTTATCTTAAGTAACCACTGAAAGATATGTTTATAACTTTGGGGGGAATGTCTTACAAGCCTGTTAAACAACATCTGCTGTTGTGTGTACACTTTCAGGACAAGTCTTTGGATCTTTTTTTTTAAATAAACATCTAAGATGAATTTTTTTCCCCTCTTTTTTATGGTGCAATGTGAATGGGAACTCCTACCTCCCAGACACTTTGCACAGGAGGGTGGGAAAGTACAGGGCATAGACACGAGCCAGAGGTGGGCCCAGGAGCGGGCTAGGGGCAGCACCAGGTGAAGGTGGAGCAGACCACAGAGTGAGGTTTCTAGGACCAAATGCAGGAGGATGTTTCGGAGGAAGGAGTGAAGAAGGTGGAGCCAGAGAGAGGGCGTGAGTCCTTGCCATCCCAGCCGAGCACATGGGTGTGATGAAGAGGGCGCATTCTTAACACTCAATCCTCCCTCTGCCGTCTGGTGCTACGGGACTAGGTCTCCAAGCCTCAGTTTACTTATCTAAAGAATGGGAGTCATAGTAGACACCTAGACAATGCAAGAAGAGCTTTGCCTTTTCAACACATTTTAGGTAACACGTGGACTTGACAGTGACTTTGCTTCAGCTAAGAAGCTATTAAAGGGACCTACCCAGAGTAAACCTGTGTGTGGTGCTAAGAAGGTGCAGAAAAAGGGGACCCCCTTTTTCTGTGCTAGCCCTCTCGTCTCAGACTTGCCCACCTCCAGGAGTCCGGCTCCCTTGCTGGGTAAGGGAGGAAGGCTTTTCTGGAAGCCTGCAGGCTCTGAGATGGGTGGCAAGGAAGAGAAGACTTGACTTGGGCACTGCCTGGGGGCCCTAAGTCCATTCCCTAGTTCCACGAGCTCCTATCCAGGTGCATCATTCTTTTACACATAATGGTTCTCCTACTGAGCAGTTTCAAGACTTAAAGACATATTTGAGTAAAAAATATGAGTTCCCATATACCCCGGCACAAACCCCAATAGCCTTTATTATTAACATCTTAGACTGATGGGGCACATGTGTTACAACTGATGAGCCAATATTGAAATATTATTATTCACTAAACTCTATCGACATGTATCCACCATTATTTTTCATCCAGAGAAATAACTTCACTGTTCTCAAAACCCCCTGGGCTCCATCCAGTCATCTCTCTCCCACCTCTGTGCCACCCAACCCCTGACAACCACTGATCTTTTACCATCTCTGTAGTTTTTCCTTTGCCAGAATGTTCTATAGTGAGAATCATACAGGATGTAGCCTTTTCAGATTGCCTTTTTTCAGTGACCAATATTCATTTAAAGTTCCTCCATGTCCAAAAAGTAAAAAATATAAAATAAAATAAAAAATAAAATTCTTCCATATCCTTCTGTGGCTTGAAAGCTCATTTCTTTTTTAATGTTTATTTATTTATTTTTGAGAGAGAGAGTGAGAGTGGAGGAGGAGCAGAGAGACAGGGAGACAGAAAATTGCAAGCAGACTCCAGAGCCTGGCGCGGGGCTCAAACTCACGAGCTGTGAGGTCATGACCTGAGCTGAAATCAAGAGTCAGCCCTTATACGGCTGAGCCCCCAGATGCCTCCGAGCTCATTTATTTTTATTATTGAATAATATTCCATTATCTGGATGTACCAGAGTCTGTTTATCTCTTCCTCCATTAAAAGACATCTTGGTTGATTCTAAATTTTGGCAATAACGAATAAAGCTACTATAAACATTTGTGTACACATTTTTCTGTGGATGCAAGTTTTCAGTTGATTTGGGTAAACACCAAGGAACACAACTGCTAGATCATATGGCAAATGTATGTTTAGTCTTGTGAGAAACTGCCAGACTCTCTTCCAAAATAGCTTTACCATTTTGTATTTCTGCTTGCAACGAAGGAGAATTTCTATTCTTCCACATTCTCATCAGCACTTAGTGTGCCCAGTTTGTTTTAGATTTCGGCCTTTTTGATAAGTATGTAGTGGTATCTCATTGTTTTCACTTGCAAATTCCTAGTAACACATGAAAATGAGCATCATATATATCATTTAAAATAAGGAGTGAAAAGGAAATAAGTAAAAATGGAATTTGCTCATTCTAAAAGTTATGCTACACAATCACTGCTGCATTTAGTATATGATTTCTCTGAGGATCTCAGGAGATACAAAACTCAGGTCTCCTTGCCAGGACTTTTGGGCTTTTCTTAAGGAACAACCTGCTCATTTTCTGAATCAATCATTTGCCTCACTTCCTTTTTGCTTTTGCTACCCAGAAGCTCAAGGGGGTCTCTAGAATGACACAGGATTTGTGGTAGGTATTTCTGCACACCAGCCCTAGCCCTCATTTTATCTTACGATCCTACCCCTGTTTTTCCTACCCTTTCATTTCTTGATTTATTTGGAGATGAGGAATGGAGGAGGGACAAAAGTAATAAGTAGGTACACCCAGGCTTCGGTTGTGTTGGACCACATGTTGAACTGGCTTGAGCTCCCTCCCAGAGCCCCACCCAGAGGAGAGGAGGGGCTGCTGATCCCAGATTCCATCTCAGAAACTGTGGGAATCGCACTGGGGACAGAAAGTGGTTGGGTCACATTCTAAGAAAAGAATGTGCTCTAGTGCAGAAGTCCCTGGGGCCACTGATAGGTGATAGAAAAGGGGAACTAACCATAAAATACATGAAATAGATAATAATATGAGCAAAATATGCATAGAGAAACTATGTTTGGCATGGCTTGCCATGAACCACTCTACCCAATTTTGTATACCTGAGTGCCAAATAACAGAAAGAAAAAAAAGAAAGAAAGAAGGAAGGAAGGAAGGAAGGAAGGAAGGAAGGAAGGAAGGAAGGAAAGAAGGAAGGAAGGAAAGGAAGGAACTGAAGGAAGGAAGGAAGAGAGAGAGAGAAAGAAAGAAAGAAAGAAAGAAAGAAAGAAAGAAAGAAAGAAAGAAAGAAAGAAAGAAAAAGACTTACCAAAAATGATGGAATCGTGCTAAACTATAAAGCATGTTACGCACATTAGTTACTGTTATCTACTGATGTGGTCCTTATTTGAACCCCTGTAAGGTCAGCAGGACATGAATCATTCATTATTCCCATCCTGCTGATAAGAAAATTGAAACCCAAGATGTTTACAATGAAGAGGCTGTTTAAATCTATCTATGGATTCAAGCTCAACTGCCTGACCCGGGGTCTGGGAGAATAAAGCCTGGATGGGGCTGTGTTCCAGGAAAGGACAAGAGAGGAGCATCTGAAAGTCCACTTCATGAGAAGGAGACAGCCTCTAAGACCAGAGGTGGGTTGCTGTAAGAATCTGCCACATTTACAATATGGATGTTTATACTAACTGGTGTTGTGGGTTGGATAGTACCCCTCACCCACCCACCAAGAAAAAAAGACATGTTGAAGTCCTAACCCCTGGTGCTTCAGAATGTAACTTTACTTGGAAATTGAATGGTTACAGATATAATTAATTTAAGTAAGATGAGATTATACTGGAGTAGGATTGGCCCTTAATCCAATAAAAAGAGGAGGGAGACCCAGAGGGAACATGACCATGTGAAGGCACAGAGACATAGGGAGAACACCACATGAAGATGGAAATGGAGCCTGGAATGCTGCATCTCCAAGCCAAGGAATGATGATGATTGCCAGCCATCGCCAGAAGCCAGAAGAAAGGCATGGAACAGATTCTTCCTCAGAGCCCTTGGAAGGAACCAACTCTGTCAACATTTTGATTCCAGACGTCTAGCCTCAGACCTATGAGAGAACAAATTTCTGTTGTTTTAATCCACCCAGTTTGTGGTACTTTGTTATGGCAGCCCCAGGAAATCAGTATAGTTGGGGTAGGCTGAAGGGCTGTCACCAACACACCCAAGACATAGAGTGGCTCAAACACAACCGAAGTATACAGTAACCCTCCAGGGCCAAGTTCCATTTTGGCCAACAGCTCTCCTGCACAAAGTCGTTTGGCGATCCAGGCTGACAGAAGCTTTGCCAAGTGGTTTCCAAGGCTGCCCTTGGCCTCACCATTCTAGCCCATGGGAATAGAAAACGAGCATGAGAGTTCTGATGTGTCAGAGAGAAACAGCCATATCACTTCTGCTCACATTCCACTAGGAAGGAGTAGTTGCACAGAAAACGAGAGCATATCAAGGGTCTTAGGAAAACAAGATGCATCCCACGAGGGTGAGCCATGAGGAGATTCAAGGGACTGTCCATGATTTCATCCAAACATTCTAAGGAAACTTGAACAGAACATCGCCACTGCCCCTTGACTTTGCTGTGGGTCTGGTGATTTATTTCCTGTCTCTCCCACTTAATCTCCCCTGCAGCCATCAGGGATTAAGGGACTCTCTCCTTGCCAACCTGGAAGGGTTCCCACAGGTCCTACTGACATGAGCGGACACTCAAGAATAGGCATGAGCCCCAGGCAGAGCCATCGTGCTTTAGCAATGTGTGGTCAGAACAGACATGTTGGGAAGACCCATGCAAGGTAGACAGCAGGAGCAAAGAGATTCACCAGAGAAGAGTTGTTGGTTGACTTGTGCTTGAGCCCTTGCTTTGCAGATAGAACGTCAAGAGTGTGAGTTTGGGAGTCAGGAATCTGGAGGCCTGACGTTTGATTCCTTGAAGTATCATTTTCTAATCTGCAATAAAAATACAGCCATTCTCACTCTTAACTCGGCAGGGCATACATGCGTGGATGGCTATAGACCCAGGTATGTGGAGACTTGAGAGAATGGACTTTTATCTACAACCCCTTGCCTGTAAGCCTTCTTATCAAATGGCAACTCACTTCGCAAAACCACGCCTTGCTAAATAATCTTGCTAAACCACGCCTAACCCCAAATATATCTGGGCTAATGGCCCCTCCAAAAGACAGGGTCACCTGTTAATTAACACACCATTCTAATATGAACAAGACTTCTCAACCAAAGAATGTCTATCCATTTGTTTTCCTCTAAAAATGTTAGCCTTCACAAACCCAGGAAGCACTGTGTATTGAAAAGGCAAAGGATGAGAAACAAGGAAACCTAGGCTTAATCCCAGTTCTTCCTCTTCTGGAACACTTCTGACTTCTCTATCCCTCAACAATCTATCCTTTCTTGGAATTTTCCTTTCATTAAAGACCCATTTCAAATGATTTACATGACTTGCTTAGCACATACTTGGGCCCAGAATTACCATTGTTACCACACAGTCTAACCCTGAATACATGCTCTTAAAATATCGCATGTATACATCCTGTATTCTCAAAACCATCCTAACTTTTGAGACCAAGCACTTAAATCTGTACCCCACCCCTGAGTAGACCCCAGATGCTTAAAATTATTATTTTTAATTTTTTCTCTTTAATTTTGAAACCACAAAAATATGTGCATGCAAGTTATCTAAGTATCAGAAGGAAATATAGGAGAATCCTCTGTAACAACTCACATCGGTGGACCCTATTGAAAGCAGGGCTGTCATGTTCAAGACCTGATTCAACAAGGAAATGTGTTCAACAGGATCCTTTAAGAAATAAAAATGATTCAGACTTAGGATAAAGGAATAATAGGTAGAGAATATACACTAAGAGCACACACACACACACATAAAGCAGGAAGCCACAGTGGACCACAAGTATAATTCAAATCATTTCGATAGGGCTGTGCATATTTTGTGTGACAGGTTTTAATGGTGAGGTTTGCATGGGAGAGGAGAAAAGGGTGCATAGCATGCATGGCCTGGCATAAAACAGAACCACTTAATCAGGATTGCTTTGAAGTCTCACAATTCAAGAACGGTGTGAAAATATGGAAGAGATTTAGAATACGTTTGAGAACAGGTCCTCTGAAGAAAGGCAAAGCCCTCAAGTGAGCTGTTACTCTTGAAGCTGAAGAGAAGGATAAAGCGTGGCATCGGGACCTTCTTCCTCCATGAGCAGGTGTGGCAGAGAAGACCAGTGAGCAGCTGTTCCCTTCCCACTGAGTCAGGAATGGAGGAAACAGTCAACAAGAAGAATTTAGGTGTAGTGTCAGGATGAATTTCCTGGCCCCAAGAGTTGTTAAATGTTAAAGTGGCTGACTCACAGATGTTAGGGACTCTCCTTTGTTGACGCTCTTTAACAGGGAAAGTGACTGAAAAAGACATTTCTGTCGTGAACAGCTTAGGTGAAGGCTATCTCGAAGCAGAGGGATGCAACAGATGGCCTTTGAAACCTCACCTCCACATATACAGGTGCATTTTAGATGCATCAGTGGGGTGGAGGCTATTCAAGAAATAATAGCCACACACTTAGAAAAGTGCACGCTGCCTCAGTGCACACTTCTCTCTACCATGTGGCTTGAAGTGAGTCTAGCATCACCATCAACCACCACCACCAAAATAAACATCATTAGGAACAAACTCCGGATTAACCAAGCTCAACACGCATGGCAGTGGTGTTCTATAGCTATTACATTTAGCAGGAATGGGCTGAAAATGTCCAAGCTGGGCTGAGTCGGCCCCATGTCACATGTGACAGCAAAAAGTAACAGAGCCTTAAGGCAACATGTGGAGTCATCACTGCTGAAGCTAAGTTCCCAAAAAGGAACTCCCATCTCTGCAAGAGGTTGCCAACTGGACAGAGTTGCTGGTTTGAACCGGAATGAAGGAAAGACAGGCTGAGTCCTTGGTTTTCCAAACGCAGTTTGCTCTCTGGGGACCAGCCAGTCGCAGGGGCGCTGGGAGCCACAGCTCCCTCTTCTCGCTGCACATGCTCACACCTTTTAGACAGAAGGTCCATTTAAAGACCCTCCCCTGTTCAGCAGTTGGCTGATTTCTTTTCAAAGAAAACGATCTCTGGATGGAACGTGAGCAGAGATAACAATGAGAAGCATTAATGACCCAATTTTCCAGTGAGACAAAAAAGCACTTCCTTGTGAGAATATACAGCTGTGTTGGAGGTCATGTGATTCATCATCATCATCATCATCATCATCATCATCATCATCATTACTAAATGTCCCCTAGGGACCCTTCTAGTCTTAGATTTCCCAGCTATGGAAATAGTACTGGAAAATGTTCTTTCCCTTCTCCCATCACCTAAGAACCCCCTTCAGCAAGTCCTCCAGACTTGGTAGCAGAAAAGCATGAGGGTGAGGGCAAATTCACCAAAGTTGGGCTTAAAGGTGCTTGGAAGGCCAGCAGTGAAATCAGCTGTCCATCAAGGCAGAATAAGAACCATCAACATGGGAAAGAATATGGGTGCTCACTGCCAGGTGACAGCTGGCAGGTGACAAGCAATTGTGGCACCTTTTGGCACTCTTTTTTTTTTTTTTCAGAGTGATGCAAGTATAGCAGGATGGCCTGCTACACAAAGAAAAAGATTCAGAGAGAGGAGAACAGAGTTTGAATCCCAGAACTTCCATGAACCAACTTAGAGACGTTGACACATCTCTGGGCTTCAGTTTACCCAACTACAAATAAAAGATAGGGCTAGATCAGTGAGGACACAAAGGGTCCCCTTGGCATGCCCCCTCCAGTGGACCGACAGTGGCTGCTGGGACACTACATGAAAAGGATTCTGTATCCAATGGGGGGGAAAAAAAGTCTCTTCAGGGAATGGTGCTGGGAAAACTGGACAGCGACATGCAGAAGAATGAACCTGGACCACTTTCTTACACCATCTACAAAAATAAACTCAAGATGGAAGAAAGACCTAAATGTGACACAGGAAACCATTAAAATCCTAGAGGAGAAAACCGGCAACAACCTCTTTGATCTCAGACACAGCAGCTTCTTACTAGACATGTCTCCAGAGGCAAGGGAAATAAAAGGAAAATGAACTATTGGGACTTCATCAAGATAAAAAGCTTCTGCACAGCAAACAAAACAATCAACAAAACTAAATGGCAACTAATGGAATGGGAGGAGATATTTGCAAATGACATATCAGATAAAGGGTTAGTATCCAAACTCTATAAAGAATTTACCAAACTCAACACCCAGAAAACAAATAACCCAGTGAAGAAATGGGCAGAAGACCTGAAAGACACTTCTCCAAAGACGACATCCAGATGGCCAGCAGACACATGAAAATATGCTCAACCTCACTCATCATCAGGGAAACACAAATCAAAACCACAATGAGATACCACCTCACACCTGTCAGAATGGCTAAATTAACAACTCGGGAAACAACAGATGTTGGTGAAGATGCGGAGAAAGAGGAACCCTCTTGCACTGCTGGTGGGAATGCAAACTGGTACAGCCACTCTAGAAAACAGTATGGAGGTTCCTCAAAAATTAAAAATAGAATTACCCTACGACCCAGCAATTGCACTACTAGGTATTTATCCAAAGGATACAAAAATGCTGATTCAAAGGGTCACATGTACCCCAATGTTCATAGCAGTGCTATCAACAATAGCCAAATTATGGAAAGAGCCCAAATATCTATTGACCGATGAATGGATAAAGATATGGTATACATATACAATGCAATATTATTCAGTCACCAAAAAGAATGAAATATTGTCATTTGCAGCAATGTGGATGGAACTAGAGTATATTATTCTGGGCAAAATAAGTCAGTTAGAGGAAGACAAGTATCTTATGATTTCACTCATATGTGGAATTTAAGAAGCACAACAGATGAACATAGGGGGAGGGAGGAGGAAATAAGATAAAAACAGAGAGGGAGGCAAACCATAAAAGCTTCTAAATACAGATAACAAGCTGAGGGCTGCTCGAGGGAGGGTAGGGGATAGGCTGAATGGGCGATGCACATTAAGGAGCGAACTTATCGGGATGAGCACTGGGCATTATATGTAAGTGATGAATCGCTGGGCTCTACTCCTAAGACCAATACTATACAGTGTATTAACTAACTTAAATTTAAATAAACTAATTTTTTAAAAAGGGGGGGATTCTGAGGCTGCATTCGGTTCACTAGAAATGAGTACTGCAATCGATTCATGATGCCTGCCACGAGTACAAACAGCAGTTGAGGAATGCGTGCCATGGACTACCATCTTTGAGGTGAATGAGCTCAGGGACTCCCAATATTATACTCCACCAATGCAGGATTCTGTGAAGCCTTTCTAAGGGCCCAGCAATGAAATCATCCTTCCATTTTTACACCGACCTAAAGGTTGTTCTAGCTTTAACCAGTCCCCTCTCCAAAACCACTTGCTCTAAAGTGTCTTCCCCAAGCCCTCACTTTTCCACCCATGGGGGGTGATGGCCTCATCTGGTCCCCTTCGCTTGTTACTGCTCTGAGACTGTGGCACTCCCTGAGCCTGACCCTTGGAACTAATTACCCCTCGGACCTCAGAGCTACTTCAGAGCTAGAATGAAGCTCAACCCTTCCCTTGGATGAAGAAAGAAGGCCTTAGGCAGAACGCGACTTCTCCCAGGGACCAGAAACTAGAGCCAAGTCACTGAGCACCAGGAGTGGCCAGGGGCAGTATTCCCCACCATGATACCCCAGCCGCATCTCTGCCTTACTCTCCCCCCTCCCCGCCTAGACTGGGAGGGTGTTCCCATGGGCAGGGGACTTTGTGCAAACAGCAGCAACATGTCACGGAGTGCATATAGACGTGGGCTCCCTCCCCAGCCTGCCGCCTCCCAGTTGGGTCTAACATACCTGCTGCCTGCTTTACCAAGCCATCGCCAAACCCCTGTCCACAAGACAGAATCACACACCCCCTCCTCCTGCACTTTTTTTAAAGTTTACTTATTTTTGAGGGGGGGAGGTGCAAAAGAGAGGGGAATAGAGGGTCCCAAGCAGGCTCTACACTGACAGCAGGTGACCAAATGTGGGGCTTGAACTCGTGGCCCGTGAGATCATGAACTGAGCTGAAATAGATGCTCAACCCCTTGACCGACTGAGCCACCCAGGAGCCCCTCCTCCTGCACTTTAATCATGCTTCCTTTCTCATGCATCACCCAGCGTATGTTGCTTAATGATCTGTCTGTCTCCCTGCTGGTCTGGTCTCATAGAGAGTTTCGTATTCATGTTTACTGCACCCTCCCACCCCGGGGTGACAGAGTCAACTAGAACAAGATTATATCTTCAAACCACTATGTCTTCATCCTGATTAAAAATAAACGTTGAAACTGAAACTGAAACTAAAACTGCAACACGCACTGAGCGCTGGGCACTCTATCTCATTGGATTGCATCACTATTCCCACTTCACCAGTGAAGCAATTGAGGCCCAGAGGGTGAAGGGACTTGGTCGTGGGGCTCCCAGCAAGGAAGATTTGAAGCTGGGAGCTGACCTCCTTGCAACTTGCAGACCAGAGGCCCCTCTTAGTCCCTGTGCTGGCTACCTCTACTGGAACCCCTAACTGTGCCCACCTGGGCAGGTGGTTGTGGGGAACACCCCCAAACCAGACCTCCTGCCAGCAGGCCCCGGTGGGACTGATCTGTGCCCCTCTCTGGACTGTCCTTGGCCTCCTGCAGCCCAAATTCAAGGACTCCAGAGAAACACAGAGGGTGATTTTTCAGGGGCTGAGGGCTTCAGGTCCTCCTGGTCCTCTTCCCACACTGCCATCTCCCCACGGGGGAAGGGAAGAGGAAATGAGATAAAAACAGAGAGGGAAGCAAACCATAAGAGACTCTGAGATACAGAGAACAAGCTGAGTGTTGCTGGAGGGGAGGTGGGGGAATGGGCTACAAAGGAGGCAGTCCTA
The DNA here is from genome assembly GCA_017311185.1 of Proteles cristata cristata. Classification (NCBI taxonomy): domain Eukaryota; kingdom Metazoa; phylum Chordata; class Mammalia; order Carnivora; family Hyaenidae; genus Proteles; species Proteles cristata. The sequence continues at coordinate 3,357,529 of JAESUZ010004080.1, read as the reverse complement.
AAGGGCATGAACAAGCATGATTTGGGACAACAGGGACCACATGACATCCACACCCACCCCCCAACCACCCACCCCTGGAAAAGCACAGACTAAATCTAGAAGATGCTTTAAAAAGGATTTGGACAAACTCAAGGCTGGTTGGTCTGCGTGAGAGGTCAAGGCCAACAGCGCCCAATCCAGCCTAAACTCCCAGTCTGTGCACCACATTCCCCTTGCCCAGAACAGCTCCTTGAATAGCACCTCTGTCACCCTTATAGGACAGGAGGAGGAGAGGAGGAGGGACAGGCAGGTGTTCACTACACGTCCTCTGTGGGGCCGGCATTCATGTACATCCTCAGAGTTAGGACCACCGGCCAGGTGGGTGGTGCGGTCAGCCCTATTTCACAGATGAGAACCCTGGGGCTCGACTCCCCCAGGAACTCCCCCAGAGGGAGAGGGGTCCTAAGATAATACACCTGTTCACCTGTTTGCAAAGATGGGGACAGTTTGGGTCAGGGAGGGGTGTGGCATAATGGTTGAGCCATCTGGTGTGGCAGGAATATGGCCATCCTGGGGCGCCTGTGTGTCCGACTTCGGCTCAGGTCACGATGTCATGGTGCATGAGTTCGAGCCCCGCGTCAGGCTCTGTGCTGACAGCTCAGAGCCTGGAGCCTGCTTCTGATTCTGTGTCTCCCTATCTCTCTCCAACCCTCCCTTGCTTGCATTCTTTCTCTCTCTCAAAAATAAATAAACATTAAAAAAATAAAAACAAAGGAATATAGCCATCCTTACTGAGCAAAAACTAATCATCCCTGCCTGGCTTCCCTCCTCCTGCCTCTCCTCCTCCCAATCGCCTTGGTTATAGATGCGCAGACAAGTGAGAAGCTTATCTTAGCCAAGGATGTCCCTGAACAGAGTCACCAACCTCGGGGCCTCGAAGCAAGAGGAGGGAGCAGGCTGCCACGGCCAGCCACTCTCAAGGAGGGGCGGCCAGTGGCCAGCCAGAACCCAGGAGGACGTGAACTTGGAGTCAGCGCTGAGGCCAGGAGCTGCTGGAGCTGCCCCCAGGCTAACCGCCACATGCCCGAGTGAAGTTAATAAAGTTGCATACTAATAGTCTCCAAGGTCTCCTGGGCTTGCTTTCCCAAAGGGCCCAGGCATCAGGCCGTGCTTTGTTCATTTATTTTGGCAAGTTTAGCTCTGTATGCCTCTCGCCGCACTTCCTCGTCTGTTTTGCAAGCTTAATAAAGTCTTCGTAATGAGGCTTCCCTTCAGTGAGGCTGTGCAGAAGCCACTGAGAAATGGGGCAAAAGTGACAGGTTTTTCTTTTCTCTTTTTTTTTCAAGAATTATTGGGTTTGCAAGAGAGGGAAGAACTAATGAGTTTCTACCCTGTTTAGAGGCTACATTCCCTGTTTCAATACCGCGCCCCCACAGGGGCACCCCATTTCTTTTTTTTTAATGTGTGTTTATTTTTGAGAGAGAAAGACAGAGACAGTGTGAGCAGGGGAGGAGCAGAGAGAGAAGGAGACACAGAATCGGAAGCAGGCTCCAGGCTCCGAGCTGTCAGCACAGAGCCCGACGCAGGGCTCGAACTCACAGACTGTGAAATCATGACCTGAGCTGAAGTCAGACGCTCACCAGCCTGAGCCCCAGGGCGCCCCAGGAACACCCCGTTTCTACTTAATTATTTCCAGGTTAAGTTTTCACACGGTCACTCTCATGAAATGGGGGTCAGGAGAAAAAAGGCACAGCATTCCCAATGGCTGAGGCTCACCGACATCCACTCCAGGGGAGGACATTTCCACATGGCTCCTTGCGTGTGGCCTGCCCTGTTGGAGATGCTGGCAGGAGCCACAAAAGAAGGAGAGAAGGCAGAGGTGGAGACCCTTTGATGGCTCTCCCAGGGACGGGAGTTAGCGGGGAGATCTGTGTACCTGAGGGAACAGCCCACACTGTATATATACGCTCAAGGCTGGATTGATGACACGGTGGGTACAGACAGCCACACCTCATGGCGGGGATAGGACTCCGGGGCTAAGGTTTCTCAGAGAAAGCTTCCCGGGAGAGGGTCTCAACGTTAGTCTTAAAGGAAAAGGGTAAGGAATGAGAAATAGTATTTTCTAAGCACCATGTCAGGCACATGACCTCGTCAGCCAATGGTGTGAGGTGAGGATAGATATTTTACAATATCATGTGAGGAAAATACAGCCCAGAGGGGTCAAGGTATTTGCCCAAGGTCCCACAGCAAAGTCGGCACTCAAAGCCACAACTGTCTGACCCCAAACCCCATGCTTTTCCGTTCTTCCTCACACCCTCTGGAAAGCATAGAACTTGGGACAGCAAGAGAGATCTAGAAAGAAAGCGTGAAGACAAAGAGAAAATTGATTTTTTTAAATAACAATAACACGAAAAACAGACCAATGCTGACTCTAAAAGCAACAGTGTCTGCAAACAACTATAAATTCTAGAAGGAGAACCCAACGGAAGCTCGAAGATTTCTCCCATCAAGGAGAGCTCTCCTTTACCTGTGGTATTAATACCCTCAGATTGTCATCATAAATAACCACAACTGAGTGGTTACAACAGAAATTTTTTTTCTCACAGTCCTGGAGGCTGGAGTCTGAAATCAAGACCAGCGGGGCCACCATTTCTCCAAAGGCTCTAGGCTGGGTCCTTCCTTGCCTCCTCCAGGTGCCCGTGGCTGCTGGTGCTCCGTAACTCACAGCCACATCCCTCCCAGGCAGCCACATCTGCCTCCGTCTTCATGCAAACCTCTCCGTGTGTCTCCTCATGATCTGTCCCTTATCAGGACGCTGATCTTTAGATTTAGTGCCCACTCTAACCCGGAACGACTCATCCTGAGACCATACCTTAAGTACAGCTGCAGAAACCCTATTTCCAAACACAGTCACATTCATAGCCCAAGGGTTTAGGACTTGGACACATCCTTCAGGGACATGCAGTTTAACCCACTACACCTGCCATATGCAAAAGTTCATTGCATCCATAGCCTCCGAGTGACTGTACAGCAACCAGACCTATAAAACAGCTTCAGAAGGGATTAATGACCTTGCAGAGGAGGGCAGGGGCCACCACTTCCTCAGTGGGAAGCAGGACATGAAGAGCTACACCATCCTCTGGAACTTCAGTCAACAGGAGTTGATGCAGGTCTCACCCACGGGTGCTGGGCTCTCTTTTCCTTCCAGCCTCTGTAATGTCCTGCAGATGTGTTATTTTTGAGGCTTCTTGGTAGAGCAGAAAGGAAAGAGCTTCGGAGTCCAACAAGCTGAGTTCAAATGCCTAGTCTGCCACTGACTAGCTCCGTGACCTTGAGAGTGAGTCACCCGGTCTATTCTAGCCTCAGTTTCTCATCTATAACGGGGAGAAATAACAGCGCCTGGCTCATGGGGGCATCCTGGAGACTGACAAGGCAATCCATGCAAACTTGCATCACAGTGCCTGGTGCTTCTTGGCCACTATATTGATCGGATCTTCCTTCTACATGTCCCCACAGCCCCAGCACCCAGCGCTAAGGTCTGCGTGTCCAGGATCACGTGTGGAGGATTGCTGAAGATTGTATACAAAAGCAGTGTCGGCAGGGGCTCAAGCATTGTGAAGGCTGGCAGATGCCATGGGTCAGTTTCTCAACCTCCTTTGCCTCCAACTTCTTGAGTGACTTCCAGCACCACAGAGGATGGAAAGCTAAGAAATACATTTCCCAGACTCCTTTTCAGTGGGTGTGCTTGTTGCAGTGTGGGCTCCATCAAGATTTGGAAGGCAGTCATGAAATGGAGCATTTTTTTCCTCCCCTTGCCTTTCTCACCTGCCAACAAGAAAAATCATGACCCACAAGGAATTTTCTACAGCAGCATTCCAGCATCCCCTCTTCAGGTTTCTGGGTCCCAAGAGACACATGGGGCTGATGGACGCAGCGCCCTGATTCCCAGCTCCTGATACTTGGGTCACAGCATCTTCATGGTGGCCTACAAAGGCTATCACTCCACTGGGGAGGGGTTCTTGTAGAACTGCATCCTAGGACTCACTCCTGGAGACCCAGCCTAGGCTCTACCTACTGGCCCTGTCCCCAACACTCATATGCATCTAATTCCCTCCACTAGGTCTCTTCCTGTTCAAATCATCACTGTGTCTATCCCTGCACTAAAGCACACTGCCTGAAGTCCTGCAGCTTTACAGTAAATCTAGAAACTGAGTTATGGGAGTCCTCTAACCTCTTCTTTTTAGAAGTCATTAGGGTGGTATGGGTGCTTTGTTATTCCACATACACGTTTAGAGCCATCTGGTCAACTTCTAAGAAAAAAAGTGTTCCGGGGTGCCTGGGTGCTCAGCTGGTATGGCGTCCAACTTAGCTCAGGTCACAGCCTCACAGTTTGTAGGTTAGAGCCCCACGTTGGGCTCTGTGCCAACTGCTCAGAGCCTGGAGCCCGTTTTGGATTCTGTGTCTCCCTCTCTCTCTGCTCCTCCCCTGCTCATGTTCTGTCTCTTTTCTTAAAAAAATAAACATTAAAAATTTTTTAAAGAATAAATATTAAAAAAATTAAAAAGTATCCTGGCATTTAGGGATTCTATTGACTCTTGGTTAACATATCAAGGGTTGATTAGATTGCCCACTCCCTATCCAGACTGACGAAGGTTCCTCTCTGCCCCCACACTTCTGGGCTGTCCCCTCCATTCAGTTAGCCTGTGGGTCCCTAGTCAAACTAATAACAAACACCAGAACCCTGTTAACCTCGTCTAGAGTCCTGAGCCATTGGCTCCAATGGGCAGCTGCTGAAATACTCCTCGAAGTTTATTCTTGCTGATGCATGCCTCATTCCCCATTCCCCTCTCACACTGCCTGACACTCCATTTTTCTTCCCCCACCTGGCATCCCCTCCTCCCCTGGCCCCCTTCTGCCACCCACCATCTCAGCGTAAAGTTAAAGGACCTTTAGATCTACATGCAGATTTATTTTTGCCCAAGAAAGCACAGCCCTATCCATTTCCCTCATTTCCCTCTCCCTCCACCCCACCCACTGCACCTCCAGCCGGACTCCCCGCCCCAAAACACAAACGCTCTCCCCACTGCTAGAGAAAGAGATGGCCAAAATCTTTCCTATTTCTGGCCTTCAAATTACAGGCTTCTGCCTGCAGATGGGGAAATATAAGGTGTGAGGCCCCAGAAAGTTCATAAACTTTTATGCAGATTGGTTTTCGTCTGGTTTAAATTAGGCAACAAAATAGAATTTCCAGATGTTCTATTTGGAATTAACTTGGCTACAGAGAAAAGGCTACTAGGAGGAGGGGTTGGTAATAGTGTTATTTTTACATTCCAGAAAGGGAGACACCAAAAGCATCTGGACTGGATTAGAAGAGAGGAACCTGCTGGTTGGCACGTTAATAGGACAGCTCTCATTTATTCTGTCTTAAGGACATGCAGAGGTGCAACGCAACATTGTCAAGCCACTGGGAAGATAAAGGGCCAGCGTGGTGGTTTTGTCCCAGCAGTCAGCTGAACGTAGCAGAGATTTTGGTCAGGCATAAGGAACTCTGCGTGTTAGGACGGGGGTTCTCAAATTCAAGTGTGTTTGTGACTCCCCCTGAGGAGCTTGCTAAACGCAGATTCTGAGCCGTGGGTAACGCCGATGCTCTGGGCTGCGCGCCACATGCTGCAGAGCACGCCGTTGTCGAAAAAGGACCTCGGTGGTCAGATGGAGCCAGGAAAGAAGTTCCTGTCAGACCAAGCCGTGGATCAAACATGTCTCCGAGGTGGAGGAGGGGAGAGATGGGCAAGTGGGAATAAGCAAAATTCAGGCATCGTCGTCCTCTCTAGCGAGAGCGAAGTATGGACGAGCAACTACGGCAAGACTCGGTAAATGGGGTCCTCGATGTATGACTCAGAGTTATGTGGGGATCCTGAAGAGGTGGTGGCTAACTCCCTGGGGACTAGAGGAAGCATCGAACAAACCAGGTCTTGGGAACAGTGGTGTGTCGGGGAAGAGAGGGAAGGGTATTCCTTGTGAAAGGAACGGTATATCCAAAGTCCCAGGAAATGTTTAGGAAGTGGCGAACTGGGGTTGGGGGGCAGCACATGGTATGTGAGAGAAGGGTTACAAAGGGCTAGCCAGACTGGGAAGTCCTGGGAGCTGGGCTGAGGGGTTTGGAGCTAGAGTGAAAAGAATAAGCGGGCACATTAAATAAGAGCAATAGTGGCTTGCATTAATGTCAAGGATGATTCCTGCAGAAAAGGGAATGAGATACCTTTTCCTTGTTTGAAATAAGACAAGGGGACCATCTGCCTGGGTGGCTTGAACATTAGCCAACATGAAGGCAAGAAATTAGACCTGGAGCACCACCTCTGCCTCCCTTCATCCTACTGAGTTCAAGGCCAATCAGCCTCCTGGGTTCACAGGTAGACTCAAGGCTCCAGAAACAACAGAAAGGCAGGTGTCTGAGATGAAGAAAAACAAGCAGAAGAGGAAGAAAAGAAGGACTCTTGGGGTCAGCAGAAAAGGACTGGGTGCTTTCATTTATTCAACAACCCTGGGCTACGCCCCTGGGCAGGGTCACTGGTGTCATCTGGGAAACAGTGCATGTAATGGTGGGTAAAGTACAGGAAAATCTGTGCCTCAGTAGAGGCAGCCCAGGTACCGGGAAGCTGCAGAAGTGTGCCTCTGCCCGCCTGGGGTGGCCAGGAAGAGAATGGGGTCAGGGGAGAGGCCTAACAGAGGTGATCCCTTGGTTCAAGGTTGAAGGGTAGGTAGAATTTAGCCAGATGAAGAGGAGTAAGGACAATTCAGGTGGTTAGCACAGATAAGAGCATGGAGTGTAGGGACCCATAGTCCCATTCAGCATGGAAAGGGTAATGACAGTGCAGTGGGTTTGAACCTGGTGGAGATGAGTGTTGCACAGCAGCTAGATCTCCAAGGGTCTGGGGTCAGAGCAGTAGACCCTTCGAGGGGCTCAGCCTGTGGGTACCAGACAGAACAACAGTAGATCCAACAAGAGGGCCTAGAAGCTGCTGGCACCAGGACCATGTAGGCCCAACTGTGCAACCTAGGCCAGCTCATGGGCCAGGTGGGGCCAGGGTCTTGCCAAGCACCTTTCAATGATCAGCTTGGGTGGACAGGTGAGGTCGGGGTCTGGTCATAGGTCCATAGTGTTATGTTTCCTTTCAAAGCCACATCAGGAAGGCATCCCCATCAATATTTCCAACCTAGCCAAACAGAGTGAGCAGAGGTAGGAGGCTCCTGTGAGGAATCCTCGGGTCTATACCCCTCTAATCATAAAGATGTCAATGTTAGAATCTGTTGATGAAGAGGTTTGGGGGATTTCTGAAGCTTCAGCTTGTTGGAACATCAAAAGCTGGATGGATCATCCCTATACATCCCAATCTGAAGGGCCCGACAAGAGAGGTAAGGGAGAATAACCACAGAAAAATGGAGATGGGAGAGGTGGGCCCATAGGGTCCCACAAGGAGCAGGTGGCAAGGCAGAGCACGGGAGCATCAGCAGAACGTGTCAGGGTGAAAGGTGTAGAAGCCTGAGCACTGAGCAGGGACAGAGAGGACGGGAGGAACAAAGGAAGAATGGCTCTTAGTGACCCTGGCAAAGAGCTTCTGATGTCCAGAATCCCAGCATTCCCAGAAGGGGAAGCCAGGTAGGGCACTTAACAAGAGCCTGAGATGTGTTCCTTGTTCCTGTGCAAGTGTAGGGAAGCTTCTCGAGATGAGATGGCCTCTCATAGCTGCTGTCATTAAAGGAAAAATTATTCCCACGCTTTTTAAGTGGTAGTGAAGACATTTATTTTTCCAGACCATTGCAGTAGGTGTGAAGACTATCACAACAAGGGAGAGAGACTGAGCTCAACTCCGAATATTACAGAGATGACTGGGGATTTGCCGCCAAGGAACGGAGTGTGGAGGGGCTGGTGGGCGGAAAACTACCAAGAGGAGATATCAAGGCTGAGGGGCTTCTTGCTAACCAGCCTAACAGGATTCTTGCTTAAGATGGGCATGGCCATCACATATCAAGGATGGGAGATGAGGAGTCTGACCAGGTTTCCAGGGAGGGTATTACTTCTAAACTGACTTAGAAGTCGTCTTCCAACTGAACTTAGTAAACCAAAGATGGGGCCCAAGGACAAGGCCTAGTCAAAGAGACAGCTCAAGGAGACTGATTAGAGTCTGGTCAAGGGAAGAGAGAGAGCCTTCGCCACTGTATCTGAAGGAAGGTCCATCCAACAGAACATGAGGTGTCCTCACAGCAGGTGGGAACATGACAAGTGGGGCCAGTGTTTCAAGGATGCTGTGGAGCATTTCACTGCTTGGACGTACTGATTGAGTCTCCTTCTCTCTGCCAGCCCCATGCTCCATCCTTCGCGGAGTACCAGTGTCTCCCACAGTCCTGGCCAGCCACAGAGGAACCAGCTCAGTCATTGTGTCCTCTTCTCAAACCTTCTAGATGCCTCTGAGGAGCAGAGCTCCCAAGGGAAACAGCACCACGACCCCAGCCTCTCCCTTTATTCTACTGCCACCACATGTGACATGTCCCATCTGCCGGGACCAGTGTCAAACATTAGCCAAATAAAGGATCTGGGCCCAATGGTCTGACATGGAAACACATAACAGAAGCCTTCAGAAGACATGTAATCCCATTCCCTCACTTTAAGATAAGGCACCCAGATCAGAGCAAGTGGTGGTTTGTCCAGCCAGTGACAGGCAGAGACAGATTGGATGAGGGTGTGCTGATGAGCTCGGGGTTGTCAAAAACATCCGTTTACTGAGCACCTACTCCACACCAGAATTTCTGTTCACTGAGCACCTGCTCCATGCCAGGCCACTCAACTAAACACTTTAACACAAATAACACATCAGCCACCATTGATTGACCATTGTGTGTCCAGCACTTGACAAACGTTATCACATTGGATCTTGAAAGCCGCCTTAATATGAGAGTGATGACTTTCACTGAGGAAACCAGGGTCTAAGGGTGCAAAACAATGTGGCCGAGTCATACGCCGGGTTCACACCTGGGTCAGTCCAACAGTAAACTCTCAACCTCACTTACAGATGTTGTGACCCTCAGCCCTAGCAAGTCTATAGTTGGTGTTACTACACTCCTTTCTTTAGTTGACAACATGGAGGCTCATGGAGGTGAAATAACCAGCCCAAGCTCACCAGGTTCTTCCTCCTGCTTCCATATGGTCATTACCCTGAGCCTCTCTGCCTTGCTAAGACCAGAGAGGAGGCACATTCACAAATGGCCATTTGGGGGCGCCTGAGTGGTTCAGTCGGTTAAGCGTCCAACTTCGGCTCAGGTCATGATCTCATTCACGGTTCACCAGTTCGAGCCCCATGTCTTGCTCTGTCCTGACAGCTCAGAGCCTGGAGCCTGCTTCCGATTCTGTGTCTCCCTCTCTCTCTGCCCCTCTTCCGCTTGCACTCTGTCTCTCTAAGTCTCGCAAAAATAAATAAACATAAAAAAAAAAAGAAATGGCCATTTGGGAATGCCTATCAGATATCTACATCATTGCATGCCATGGTACCTCATCATGGTCGTCCAGGGCACCAAAGGTCTGCAGAGCGCCCCCTTCTGGGAGCCTCAAGGTTATGACCCAGCAAGAATTCTACCTAAAGACCATCTGAGTTTGGCATCTGTGTGATGTTGACTGGGGCCACCCAGCTGTGCCTGGGCGTGGTATGCGTGTCCGAGCCATGAAAGGAGAGCAGAATGGCACTGAGATTGGCAGAACAAAAGGTCCCCGGCACGTTGTTTGTGGAATGCTGGAGCACAGATGGGCATGCAGAAACTAAATGGCATTACTGAACAGTCTCTCTGACTGAGGTCCACCCTCCAGCCATACTGCTGCCCGCCTGAGTCAATGCCCAGAACCTTCTGTGCTTCCCCACTGCCCACACACAACATCAAATGCCTTTCCATCACATTAAGACTCCCTCCCACCAACACACACACACACACACACACACACACACACACACACACACACACAATTAATACTCCCATTTAATGTTGACTTGTTGTTAGTCCCTAAACATACTTCATGCTTTTCTGCTGCTGAGGCTTTGCTTCTGCCACTGCCCAGGCAGGAATTCTCTTTTCTCTTCCTCTTCTTGCAGAAAATCTACTCATTCATCAAGGCCCGTCCTGATCACCTTGCTCTCATTCCCGTATCCCTTCATTTGGAACAAATCATTCTTCTCCCAGACGTTCCAGAGAACACTATTCACAGTTTGCTTCTGAATTTCCCATGGAGTGTGGTACTCTATTTCCTGAGGATGGGACCATCTCTCCCAGTCCAGGGAGGAAAGATGGAGCAAAGCCCACCTCTTTGACCCCATGAGCTGATCACTGTGCCTGGCAGACAGTGGCAGTTTCTTAATGTTCGTTGAATCTAAATCCCAGTGTCTTCAAAATGCATATTCACTGCCTGGCCTCGTACATCTCAGGCTGACGGCACCTCAAGGATGGATTCATTGCCAGTGGAGGCCAGTGTCCGGCAGGCAGATCCTCAGCCACAACTTGGCGTGCCCTGGGAGTGACTTCTCAGCCACTTGCTAGTAAAACAGAAGATGTAGGTAAACAGTGGTGTACTGGTAAATGTTTAACAACTGGTTAAACGGGGGAGAGAAAGACGTGGTGTGTATCATTTGCTAATTTCTATGGTATAAATATAGTCACCTTCGCTGCTTTCAAGAGACCAGTGACATCACTGAAGGCTGACTTGGGAAGAAAGGCTGATAAGCTCTTGGGAACAAGTAAGCATCAGACCGCTTACACCACTCTACGTGAGGCACGGGGCCTCAGCCCTATGTGCCGGTGAAGATCTGATAGTGATGTTGGCTCCCGGGGTTGTGTTGTCAGATATCTCCTTCTCCCATTGTCCTCACCTTATTTTAAGATCTTCCACTATCTTATTCTAAGTCTCCATTATCAATAACTTGCATTAGCCTCCTGTCTGCTCTTACCTCTCCTTGTCTTATTCCCGTCAATCCAGCCAGCGAGGATGACCTCAAACACACACTTTAAGATCACAGCATTCCCTGGGTTTAAAACTTTTAATGTGGCTCTCCACTTTCAAGGTACTGTCCAAACTCCTTACCTCCACCCACAAGACCAGTATGATTGAGCCCCTGCCCACCTCCCCAGCTTCATCGGGACCTGCTCTCGGCTCAGCCGCACTGATCAGCTTTTGAGTTGTTGGCTGAGCACAGCTTCTTTGCAGACTCTTACACACATTTTCCTGCTGTCTGCTACCCTCGTCCTTCTCCACAGTCTCCTGCTGGCCTCAGTTTAAAGTTCTATTCCTCAGAGATAACTTCAGGCCCCACCTATCACCACTGTTGTTGTCTACTGTAGAGCCCAGATTTTTAATTTGTAGCTCTGATCCTGCCTGTAATCGTCCACTCATCTGTATGACCACTTGTTAAACAGGAGCTTCCTCCCACTGGCCCGTAAGCTCACGGAGGACAGGGACCATGCAGGTGCTCCTCACCATGGGATAGTCAGCATTTATCCCAGGCCAGGCACACAGTAGAAAATAAATATCTGTAAGCTCAAAGAAATAAGCAAAACCATCATGGATGGCCATTCCCAGCATTGATCTTTCAGGAAAGACAAGGAACCCCAGAAAGAAAACTAAAACCAAGAAGGCAAGCACAAGACCAACAAGATTGGCCATATGTCTTTCTCTACATCCAGGGCTTTACCATCTTGAACTTGGACTTTGAGGAATCAAAGAGTCTAGACATCTTTCCTGAGTGGTGGGTGCTAAGGAGGTATGCACCCATGAAGACAATTATACTATAATCAAGGTCCTCTAAAGGTTCATTCCTCTGACCTGAAAATGGTGCATGGATTTAAATTGGCTAAGTGGAAATTATAGAGCCTTGAACCTTGAGCCTTCTAACCTTGTTTTGAGGTCAGGAAAGGAAGGTATTTCCTAAGTATGGGCCAAAAAGTGAAAAAAAGGAGTAGCAGTACCTCCTTAGCCCAGAGTGGTTGTGGTGGGACTTAGCAGAAGAGCTCGAGGGCACACTGAGTCCCAGAGCCTGGGACACCAGACAAGCTCTTGGGCACGCCAAAGTCACCCACACAGAGGGAGTCCCTCCATGGCCTCCTAGGGAGCGCCTGGCCGTGGTTTTTAAGAAGCATGTCAGAGAATGTCTGTATGGTACTGTGGCCTATAGTTTCTGATCTTCCACTTTGAAGGCTGATATTTGTAAAAACTGCTCTGTTCAGGGCGGGCCAACCTTAAGGTCAGAAATGTAGACAAAGGAGCCTCAGGGCAGTGGTCCTTGAAGGAATTACGCATTGGCCTAGCCAAGGTGGCTAGACTGTTCCTGGGAAATCGGGACGCCATGAAGGAACCAGGACACAATCATGGCAAGGAAAGGGCAGACAGGGGTGGGGATGGGCAGTGGCAGGCAGGCAGACTGGACCCTGTGATTCCACCATGAATCAGAGGAGCACCAGCCCAGGAGGAGCCCCTCTCTCACTTCCACGTCACCCCTTCCCAACCCCATATCGTGCTGCTCCAGCTTACCCTCCGTCACAGGAGGTGGGCTTCTTGACTTCTGGTCAACCTATCAGTCTCCACCAGGAGGCCAGGCCAAAGGGGAACCCATACCTTCCCAGAAGGCTGCCTGGGGCATCCTGCCTGCTACGTGACCTGCTCAGCTCCTCTCTCACTTCCACATCACCTCACTCACCCAGTACCCACCTCTTCAACGAAGTCTGCCTGACATCTCAGCCCACTTGCCTTAAAGTCTCCACCACATAATTCTGCAACACATGCCATTCTGAATCTTTCTCCAGTTCCATCACCTCCAGGATGGGATGTGTGGAGGAGAAAGAAATGCCACTCGTGTCTCTTATCTGTCTAAAAAGTAGCACGAACTTTACAAAAATACCTAATTCAGGATTTAGCATCATTGTCCTCACTAGGTCATTAAGTCAGAGCTTTCTACATCTAGTGGTAGGTGGGGTATTTAGAGGCAACTGTGCCGGTCTATTGTGTGATGGGGATGACAGTGGCCTCCTCATTCCTCTGACTGGTTCAGCATCTCCTGACACATATAGTCTACGTGGGAGTTACGGACTACATTAACTTAAACAGGTGAATGCTTACAGCACTTGGTAATAAGATACGAACTGACAATGAACATCTTTTGTACCGCACAAGGACTGTGGGTTTTCTTGAGGCAAACCATTTTTTAAAAGCTGGTTAATTTGGGGAGCACCTGAGTGGTTCAGCAGGTTAAGTGTCTGACTCTTGAGTTGAGCTCAGGTCATGATCTCACAGTGAGATCGAGCCCCACATCAGGCTCAGCACAGGGTGTGGAGCCTACTTGGGATTCTCTCTCTCTCTCTCTCTCTCTCTGCCCCTCCCCTGTTCATGTGTTTTCTCTCTCTCAAAATAAATAAGCTTTAAAAGGTGATCAATTTTAAGATAAACTATACATTTTCCTTGTGCAAAATATATGTGTTCTAAATTTCCTGGACTTTTCTGTGATGAAACTAGCTATGGTAGTGTAACAGCTGGAATAGTCTTAATTTTTTAAAAACATGTCCCTTCCAGGTAAAAGTAATATTTGAAACAAGTGATAAACAACCATTTTTGCCAAAGTCAGGTGTGTTATAGTAAAGGACTTTAGCACAGGTGTCCGAATGTGTTTCCATCATTGTGTGATTTTGTTTTCTGAGATAATACATGTCATACCTTTTCTTGAAAACAGCTCTAATATCTGCACACTTTTAAAACTTGGAAACAATTTCTAACCTATTTAAAAACTCTCCCAAAGAAAAGCAGCAACGGATCTTGGACCCATTTGTTAAAAATATAACTTTTGATTAGTTTACAAGAATTGACATTAAGGAGGATAGAAACTGACTAGCTGACTAGATGAATTTCAAGAAAAACCTTTGTGTAATTGCTGGGTGGAATTTTTTTTTTTTAAATGAGCATCTTGATTTAGTAAAGCCCAGCCAGCATTGCATTTCTTCCCATTGGGTTTCTGTGTCTTTGTAAAGATTCTTTTTCAGCTCTGACAACCATTAAAACTACGTTTTTTTTTAAAAAAACACAAAAACATAACTGAACTTAGAGCCAGAACTTTGAATCTAATAGTCTATTACAAAGGGTTAAACCAACATTAAAACATATCCAAATATATTTTTCTAAAACAAATGACAATTTGGAATGGAAACAAAAAGGTTTTTTTCCATTAACAGGTAAAATTAAGTAATTTTTTAAAAAAGCACTAGAATTACTGCTTAATACGCCATTAGCTCATCTCGTTTTGCTTGTATAATAGTTTCCTTTGTATTTCATGTTTCGTTTATTTGGTTTCTTTTGTCCTACTGGTACACCAGATATTTTTAAATGTAAAAGTACTACTTCTTTATTTTTAGCACATTTATTGGTTCCTTTTGTGGATGTTTTATCCTGAATGTAACACTAGGACAGCAAGAGGTGTATCTGGTTTATAAATAAGTAATCATAATGGAGGACAGAGGACGCATGATCAAAAGGGCATGGCGATCACTCCTGATTCACGTGAGTGTTTCACTTCACCGATGGATAGAAGGTTCCTTGGGGACAGGGAGAATGACATAATTCTCCCACGGCTTCTCTGTCCCACCCAACACCTGCCTGTGGCTGCCCAGGAAATGTTTGTTGAGTGGAGGGATGATCCAGTGGTGGCAGACAGGAAAGGGCAAACATTGCCACCCGGAAGTGAGGACCCTCATTCAGATCGTAGCTTTGCCACCAATTTCATTAATGTTATTGGGTTAAAGATATTATTGGGCCTTTCTTTCCTTCACTACAAAATTAAGTTTCCCAAACCCCAAGCATTTATGTACTCAGGATTTTTGCCATTTTCTCAAAATCCGTATTTTCTAATTATAGCTAATGCTTCGTTTTTAATAACTCACTTTTTTATAAGCCCTATCCTAAACAGTAGCCTGAAATCAGGAATTGATGAAACAGCTACTTCTGCCTACTCCACATCAAAATAAAAAGGTAACTATTACAATACAAAAGGTTTATATTCTTGTTCGCAGGAGTGTACGCAAGCCACTCTTGGGGAAACATGGCACCAGATGGTATTTCCAAGGTCCATTCAGCTCTGAGCCCTGTGAGTCCCTAATTCTATGAATGGGATGAGCTCTCTGATTTCCTGGGAGCTCTCCAAGTCTGAGCACCAGGCTGGGGGTCAGGCTTTCACCTCATTTCCTCAATTCAGAAAACACTTCCTGCTCTCCAACTGGAGCATGACCTCAAACAAAGTTTGGGGGATGAAAGTGGGATCATGAGAGGCTCTGTCTTGGTACCAACCACTCCAAACCAGAGCAATATGACACTCTATCCATGAATGTCAGATGGTTTTTTTTTTCTCTTAAATTGCAAGCTTTCAGCTCAAAGTTTCCTTTCTACCCACAAGCATATTAGCAGCTTGTATTGTCAAGACTATGGAATTTATAGACGGAGTGATGAGGGGACCGAGCTCCGTGCTTAGAATCAAGGGACTGGTCTCTGGGTCTAGTCTCCCAGGAACTTTTCAGCGGTGTCATTGTAGGCCAGTTGCCTAACCCACGTCACGCATAAATGGAGCTGTGGCCGCTCCCTTCCATCCCACGCGTGAAGGATGGAAACAGATAGGACTGTTCTTGCATGTGCGTGCATTGCCACTACTATTCATACAACAAACACGGTAGGAGCCAACTCTGCGCCAGGCCTTGTGGTGAGCATGGGGGACATAGCAGTAGCCAAAGTAAAGCGCTCTGCCCTCAAGGGCCTTACATTTTCCTGGGAGGAGACAGACAATGAAGATAATACATCACCAAAAGGCATGGGAAGATGTGGGATGAGAGGAGGTGGAGGAAAATAAAGCCGAGTCAGGGAGAGAGACCGTTCCAAGAGGAAGAGACTCCTGCTTGCCAGGGCTGAAGTCCTTCTTACCCTTCCTACCAGCTCCCCTTCCTTCTCTCTCATGCCCAATTCCCTTTTAATTTCTTCTATTATTATTTTTATTTTAGCTTTTGAATTTTTTGTTTTATTCTCAAGTTAGTTAACATACAGCACAGTCTTGGCTTCTGGAGTAGAACCCAGTGATTCATCACTGACATACAACATCCAGTGCTCATTCCAACAAGTGTCCTCCTCAATGCCCATCACCCATTGATCCCCACCCTTTCAACCCTCAGTTTGTTCTCTGTATTTAAGAGTCTCTTATGATTTGCCTCCATCTCTGTTTTTATCTTATTTTTCCTTCCCTTCCTCTATAATCATCTGTTAAGTTTCTCAAATTCCACATAGGAGTGAAATCATGTGAAATCTTTCTCTGATTGACTAATTTCACTTAGCATAATACCCTCCAATTCCATCCATACTGTTGCAAATAGCAAGACTTCATTCTTTTTCATCACTGAGTAGTATTCGTGTGTGTGTGTCTGTGTGTGTGTGTGTGTGTGTGTGTGTGTGTGACATCTTCTTAATCTATTCATCAGTTGATGAGCATTTGGGTTCTTTCCATAATTTGGTTATTGTTGGCTTATTGGGGTGCATGTGTCCCTTCGACTCAGCATTTTTATATCCTTTGGATAAATTCCTAGTAGTGCAATTGCTGGGTCGTAGGGTAGTTCTATTTTTAATTTTTTGAGGAACCTCCATACTGTTTCCCAGAGTGGCTGCACCAGTTTGAATTCCCACCAACAGTGCAATAGGGTTCCCTTTTCTCCACATCCTTGCCAGCATCTGTTGTTCTCTGAGTTGTTCATCTTAACCACTCTGCCCAGCGTGAGGTGGTATCTCACTGTGGTTTTGGTTCATATTTCCCTAATGATGAGTGATGTTGAATATCTTTTCATGTGTCTGTTGGCCATCTGGATGTCTTCTTTGGAAAAGTGTCTATTCAGGTCTTTTGCCCATTTCTTCACTGGTTTATTTGTTTTTTGGGTGTTGAGTTTGGTAAGTCCTTTATAGATTTTGGATACTAACCCTTTATCTGATATGCCATTTGCAAACATCTTCTCCCATTCCATCAGTCGTCTTTTAGATTTCTGATTGCTTCCTTTGCTGTGCAGAAGCTTTTTATCTTGATGAAGTCCTAATAGTTCATTTTCCTTTTATCTCCCTTACCTCCAGGGACATGTGTAGTAAGAAGTTGCTGCAGCCAAGGTTAAGGAGGTTGCTGCCTGTTTCCTTCTGTAGAATTTCAATGGTTTTCTGGGTCATATTTAGATCTTTCACCCATTTTGAATTTATTTTTGTTTATTGTGTAAGAAAGTGGTCCAGTTTCATTCCTCTGCATGTTGCTGTCCAGTTCTCCCAGCACCATTTCCTGAAAAAACTGTCTTTTTTCCATTGGATACTCTTTCCTGCTTTGCTAAAGATTAGTTAGCCATATATTTGTGGGTCCATTTCAGGGTTTTCTATTCTCTTCCATTGATTTATGTCTCTGTTTTGTGCCAGTACCACACTGTCTTGATGATTATAGCTTTGTAATACAGATTAAAGTCTGGGATTGATCCACTCCCAATTTCTAAGGTCACAGCTAGTAGTGTGAACCACCCACCAGTCCCCAGACCCAGACAGGGTGATGTTTCCCATCTGGCCTTTGTTAGACAAGCTTTTATCCTGGCCGTTGAATAAACAAAGACAGAACTGGAACCTGAGATCCATCCAAAACTAAGGCAAAAGTCCAAACAGCCTGCTTGTAGGACCTTGAGGAAGCCACTCTACTTCTCTGGAGTGTCAGCGTCCCTTTTCTGTGTAACACAGATGTGGGACTAGGATATTTCTAAGGGCCCTTCCAGTCCCAGAAGGCCTCAGGTATAATTACATCAGCAGCAAATAAGAATGTAAACAAATATTAAGAGAAGTGGGTTGTATCCAAAAAAACATAACAACACCCTAAGATCATATAAATGACACTAACTCTGAAATGGGGACTGAAAATTGAATGGACATGGCTCCCAGAGCTATCACTAATCTAAATGAGCTTGGAAAAATATTCATTATAGAACAAAAAACCCTGATAACATTGAATTCTTATTAGCTACCAGGCGCCATGCTAGACACTCATTTAATGGTCTCCACATTCTTCTGAGAGCTGACATAGACTTTCACAGCACTTTTCACAACATGGTGTGCCTAGCGACTTCTGCCTCTCCTGACTCTCCCTTGCCTCATGGCTCTCCAGAGGAAGGTAGGAGTTCAGGCCCAGAGGTCACACACAGGAGTCCTACATCTGGCCCACAGGCATGTTCGGTTTGGCCCACACAGAGTTGGCCGGTACCATATTTTCAAAAAATAGTAAGCAGTTACCAACTAATTTCACACTGAAAGAAAAAGAAAAGAAAGGAAAAAGCTTGGCTTCTTTTGAAAAATCTGAGACATTGGCCCACATTTATATCTGGCATTAGCTAGAGCTAAGTCACAATCCCCTCCTTGAGACAAAGCATGGGCCCAACAGTTTGCCACAGATCCCACCACTGTCTATGCTCCTGATCCAGCCCCTTCACTCATTGCAAGTACTTGCCTGGCCTCTCTCCAGGCCCCCTCACCCCTACTCCAGACCTTTGTCACAGCACCAAAGGATGTCATGATCCAACGAGTAATGGGACCATGAAATGTTCTTGGCCAAGACTGCTGTGTGAATGTGCATGAGATTTACAGAAATGGAACTAATGATAGCTACCCTTGAGGAGGTGCCCCTTCATCCCAAGCACCGTACAAAGTGTTCTGTATAGTCTGTCACTTTGTCCCCATGGCAATCCCTATTAACCTTCATTTCCTAAAAGAGAGGTTCAGTGACTTGCCCAAAGTCATACCTTTGGGATTTCGAGCCCAAAATAACCCTATTCTTTCCTAACCCGGACCACCTGGCAACCCCACCACCTCATGTTTATGTAGTACTTTTGACTTTTCTAAGACACAGCTTCTCACTCCATTATTAAAACGGAGTGTCTGTTTGGAACTAAATGATGGTTAAAAGGGTCAGTCTGATATCTTTCCTCTGCTATGTCGGTGGCAAGGACGGCGGGGGCCAGGCAGGCGGACAGGGGGCAGTGCAAGAGGCCGGCACAGATAGCCTTGCAACTGTTGAGTCATGTCAAATTTGGGAACGTACGTGAGACCCACCAACAGACACGTCTGCGCCTTTTGCAAGACTTCAGACATTCCAGGCCACCCGGCTGATCAAACCAATTTAACGGGGCTAGGGGTTGAGTAGGAGCTCAGATTTGCTCAACGTTAGGCTGTGTCTGGGCGTGCAAAGTAGTGCATTTCTCACTGACTGGTCGATACTGCTGCAGCGGGGAGAGAATTATGGAGAAGTGCAGAATAAAAACTGCGCATGTTGCTGGTATTAGATTCTCCTGCTGTTTGCTGGTCTGTTCTTGTAATAGATGATCTTCTAGAACCTGCTCTGCTGGCCCCAGTTGTAAGGGTAGAGCCGTTCTTTGATTCAACTTATCCTTACGAAAGTCATTTCATGCCAGGTGTGCATAGAGGAGACACTAAACGTGATCCTTGTCCTGAACAGATCCTTGTCCCTCTAGAGCTCTGAATGAGGGAATTGAGCCACTCAGCCACTAGCTGTGTGACTCAGACACCTCAGACACCATTCTGGGACTCTTCTTTCGCCTCACCAAAATGGTGACAATACAATACCTACCTCAGAGGTTCATTGTGAGAACCTCACTAGCTGCCAACAAATGTTAGTTCTTTTTTTTTCTTTTTTTTTTATGTTTTATTTATTTCTGAGAGAGAGAGAGGCAGTGCGAGAAGGGGAGGGTCAGAGAGAGAAGGAGACACAGAATCCAAAGCAGGCTCCAGGCTCTGAGCTAGCTGTTAGCACAGAGCCCAATGCGGGGCTCGAACCCACGAACTGAGAGACTTGAGCCGAAGTCAGACACTCAACCGACTGAGCCACTCAAGCGCCCCAACAAATGTTAGTTCTTATCTTCCTAATCAAACGTAAAGCTTTTGAGAGCAGATACATCCCTTGTGCCCCCAGCTTCACCCAAAGAAGCCTCACACCTTGGTAGAGCCAAGGGACACTCAGATAATCCTCATGTACTGGAAAAAGGAAGGCTACAGAGACCCAAGATAGAAGCCTCCTGAAGGAAAGACTCTAGAATCTGCAAAGCAAAAGAGGAAGGCCCTTAAAACAGCTAAGGGTGGGAGGTGGAGCGGGGAGATTCAATAGGCTTTTGCAAAGGACTTCCCATCCAGAAGGGCAGATAGGGCTTTTATTTTGGTTACACATAATCGTAATCGTTTCTCGGCCTTTTGGCGAAGATCAAGTGTCATTCAGTTACACGTAGAGTTTTTGAGTGAGGGCCTCCCAAGAAGTCAGGGTGGGAGTTACAAAGATGAATCCTATCCTGCCTCCTCTTCTCAGAGTGTTTATATTAGTCAGAAGATCTCTGGGGGCTAGGCTCCTATCAGTTAGCCTGGTGCCTTGTTTATCATCTTGAGGCCCAATAAGGAATTGATAAAGGTGCGACCTCTGAACGTCCTAACATCAAGCATGCTCTTCAAAGCCCACCCATCACCATCCCAGCTCCACTGTCACACAACCACCCCACCCTGAGGCCACCCTTAAGCCTTCCAAACCCTTCAGACCTCTTAGGTTCGCCATCTATACTAAATGCTTTGGGACCAAATTACATTCTGCCTGTACAGATCTTCCTCAGTCTTGCAGCATACTTACATCCCAATAAACCCCTCATAAGTTGAAAACAGTGTGAAGTCAAAAACGCATTTAATACACCTACTAAACATCACAGCTTAGCCTCGCCCACCTTAAATGAGCTTGGAACACTTACATTAGCCTTCAGCAGAACAACAAAGCCAAGTGCTGAACACTCCATGCAATTAATTGGATACTTTACTGAAAGTGAGAGACAGAATGACTATCCAGGTACAGACTGGTTTGTAAATGGATGAGCTCTTTGTCCTGGGGATGGCCTGGCTGGCTGGGAGCTGAGGCTCACTGCCCTGCCCAGCTCAGCACCACAAGAGAGGATTGCCCCGCAGAGCCCCGGAAGAGATCCGAATTCAAAGTTCAAAGCACGGTTTCTGCTTGAATGGGTATCACTTTCACACCACCATAAAGCTTAAAAGTCTGAAATTGAATCATCGTAAGTCAGGGACCATCTGTATTGGGCACTAACTGTTATTTGCTGAGCACACAGTAAAAGCACAACAAAAATTAATGAATTAAAGTTCCCTGAAGGCAAGAACCATTCTTTTTCGACATGCCAGCCCTAGTTTATATGCTAATAAATTCTTATAGCTGAGTTTTGCGATCGCCACTGACTAGGAACATGTGGATGGCTGGGGACATGGAAGAGGTTTAATGTCAGTAAGTGGGCATCCGAGCACTGGCATTGGTCATGTGTCCCAGGGCACGCGTCCAGGGCAGACCTATATATCCACACACAACTGTTAAACAGCCTGAGTGCCTATTAAAAAGACTAGCCCTTCGGTTTATTCCCCAGCCGCGCCTCCCCCATCTGCTCAGCCACCGCCCCGCAGGAGAGCAGAGCCAACGTTCTCCTGTGAGCGATGCTGAAATCTGAACTAGCTATGTGTAAAAAGCCCCAAAGTGGAGAAAATGGTTGCTTGCTTTTCAAACAATGCGTTCAAAAAGTTTTCATGAGATGGGTTAGCAACCTTTAGTATCTTCCTTCTTTGGATGGGGGTGATAAGCAATTCAAGGAAAGCATTAGTGTTTTTCCCAAATCAAGGGGTTCTAACCTGTTTAATTAATTAGACAGATGAACCCGACATCTTCCCGGTGCACACGTTTAAAGAAGAAATGTGAAACAGTCTGGAGATTGGCACTGATTATTTTTCAGGGAACCAGGAAGATTTATCGCTTCAAACCCAAATTCAAGCAATTTAAGAAATTGCACGTTGAGCCCCTCCGGGCCGAGTTTGGTCTCAGATGACTTCCCTGCTTTGTGCTTGGGTCTGGGGAGGGAAACATCACATGAAGAGGAAGAAGCCACGGGCTTGTTAAGGCTGGACGTTCCTCCCACCCGGAAATTCTCTTCCGAGCTGTAAGTAGCCGAAAACCCAACCTACATTCTTAAATTCTAGTGAAAAAGAATACCTCACCCTGGTCGCAATAAATCTGATACGTCTGTGCTCTGTGCAATATGTGTGATATATATAATCCACATCAAAATGTCTAATCCTAAATGTAATATGCATCCTGGAAAGAAACAGGAATTCTTTGCTAATCTTTTAGAGTTTATTGCATTTGCTGTCTGGGAGTCCTCATTTCTCACAAATCCACTTCTGGCCTTAAAAATCACTCATGGGCATTGTTTGTCTATCTCATAATGTTATCAATGGAGACCGGCTATGTGAGGAGGAGCCAGAATTGTCCGACAGGACCTTTTTCTCTGCTCCTTTAACAATTGCAGTAACTAAGTCATTATTCAGGAAACGAAACTCCCATTCAAAATGAATTTTAGATTATGTCCCTGTGCTTTCTGCCCATTGAATTGAAAGTCCATGAGTTTCACGACCCGATTGTGAGGGTGCAGACGAGTTCTGGGAAGGGTCGGGAAGATCCGAAATCCACTGGATTGTCATACGGAGAAATAACTGTATAAAATTTTAATTATCCATCTTGAAGTAATAATAAATGTTTGATGAGATAATAATGAGACATGCAGGGAAATGTTAATGAATGTGTGGAACATAAAGAGTTTAAATAAAGGAAGAAGAGGAACTGCTCAGGAATCGGCCGTTGCTATTCATATATTTGCGACAGCGTTCCGTCTGGAAGTCCACTGGAGGGCACTTCATGGGTCACACTGTAGTCAGGATAATATTGTGTTTGGTTATGGTGGAAACAAAGATCTTTGCATAGTTTTCCCCTGGCAAAACTGCTACTAAAATAACTCCTGAATTTCGGTGGGGATCTGGAGCCCTGTCCTGAAGTACCATTTGCAGATTTTCTTGTCGTCTGTCCGGGCTGGCTCCCATGCCCTTGCTGCCACCGTCCAGAGGGCGCACATACAAGAGCAAGGACAGTATCAGAAGCCTCAGGGTCACGGACGTCGTCGGCAATCGTGGTGCTGGGACTGCTCGCAACTTAATCCAACAAAAATTAGAGGTGGTTTTCTCTTTCGGGAGGGTTGTTTACTTGGAAGAGCACCATATAATTAAAACCATTTTATGAGTTGTTGCAAGAACAGAAGTGATGACTCAGGCCTCAAGATTCGTCAGTGGGGGTGGGCGCGGGGGTTCTACTCAAGCGAGAAATAGAAAGTATCGGCCAGATGGGATGTTTGCAAATAGTTTTTATTTTCTCTTTACGCTCATCGAGGCCATACGCCAGGACTCCAGGAAGGTGTTTGACAGGAAAAGCAGAGTCAGAGATAAGGAGAATGTGAGAGAGCCTTAGGTCCATCTCAGGACCACGCCCCTCTGCATGGATCCTGAAGCCAGATCAGGGCAACACCAAAGCCTTTGCATTTGGTGGGAAAGCACGGTGGGGGAAGATAATGGCTCAGAGCTGGCTCCAGTAACATGGGAGTAGCATGTTACATTCCGAGTAAGTCTTGGAGTAATAAGGGACAACATCCGAAAGGCACTTACCGTGTTCTAAGAGCCCTATTAAGCATGACGCAGGTATCAGCTCATGGGGTCCTCAGAACCCCGAGAATAGACACACTTATGCCCTTTTGCAGATTAAGAAACCCAAGTGTGGAGAGTTTAAGAATTTGCCCCAAATCTCAGCGCCAGTAAGTGGTGGACCCAGGAACAAATCTTAGTCTCTCTTAAGTGGTCTGTGGGTTCTCTTTGCACCGGGTGACAAAGCCCCCCACCCCCCGCAAGGCCCTTCTCTGTGCCATCAGAGTGACGCATTCCACGTGTCAGTGCTGAAGGCACATCGAGTACCTGCTGCGTCACCAGCCTTTCCAGACTCAAGTGAACACGTGCGGCAGAGGCTGAGGACAGACAGCCACCTGGAGTGTCAGTGGCTTCGAGGAAGCTCAAGGACCACTTGGAACAACCCTTCACCTTTCAGAACAGGATATAGAGGCCTGCTGGGGGCAGGGGTGGGAGGGTGGGGATAGAACTGATCTCTTTGCTTAGTGCTGGGTTTTCGGGACCCAATCATTCCTACACTTTCTGGCAGACTTCATAAACCAACGCCCCCAAAGCACAATGTGTCAGAAGCCTTCGCAGTTTAAAGCACCCAGGTGGGGACTTGGGGAGGGAGGTAGCAAGGAGGAAGGGAGAGAGTGAGAGGAACTGAGTGAGAAAGAGAAGGAAAAAAGAAAAAAAGAAAAGAAAAAAGAGAAGAGAAGAGAAGAGAAGAGAAAAGAAAAAAGAAAAGAAAAGAAAAGAAAAGAGAAGAGGAAAATCTGGGCCTGAATTCAGAACACATATTCTGTCTGGACTGAATTTTTTGTTAGCCATGTGTGACCCACTCAGCATTTGGGAGGATGTACCTACGTTCTCCCGAAACTATCTCAGATGCAAAATATACCATCACGACTTCATACACACCAGTATGTAATCTGTACTTAACAGAGAGGTATCTGGGTCCCTCAGCCTCCTCCCCACCCCACCCCTCAGATTTCCAGCCTCACGCTGGGAGGGAGACCTCAGTGCAACCTTTGTTTTCAATCTTCTGATACCGGTGACAGTCGAGACTGGCAGCAAAATTGCATCAGTGTCCTCTGAGGTCCTCAGGGACAACACCCCCCCGCCCCCGGGATGCTGGTTCTTCCAAAAAAAGACCTGGCCCAGGAAATCCTTTCCGGATTCTGGAATGAGCCCCCAAGGCCCAGAGCCCAGACAGAGATGGGGAACGGTGCACCTCACACTCTTCAGCAATAGAGTTACTGAATCAACGTAGGCTCCTTGTCTCCTCTGTAAAATCAAGGCTAGCCTGGTGGAAGCTGTCTCTGATGGTGGCCAGAGAGGCCGGGTCCCTTCCCAGGCCTGCTCAGTTCTGCCCAAAATGGGGTCGTGTGTCTGTGCAGCTCCTGACCAGGCTAGACACGAGGGGTCTTGCACAGACCAACCCCCCCACCCAAGGATCTGCAGCACAAGCTGGGTGGTGGTGAGGACATAATTTAAAACTGTTGCCTAGTGTTCTCCTAAACCATGCCCTACTTTGAAAAAAAAAAAAAAACCTTCATCCTTCATGCAGCAGCTGGAAGATTTGGCTGAATAGTGTGGCCTCAATGTGGAGGGTCACAGGGTACTGATCTAAGGGCTGAGAAGTCTTGCTCACCCAACTGTGGACACTCAGTAAACGGGACAGGCGGGGCCGGTGTGGGCATCTGAGGGGGAAGGCCCCCACCCCACCCCCAGCCAGAGAAAGAATAGGAAGCAAGTTCTATTCAAGATTCACAGGGGTCCCCAGTCCCCTCCGCCCACTGCCAAACCCACCAGGCCCTTTCCCTGCCTCCAAGTTACCTTGTATTATAACAGGATTAAAGTATATTTAGCTCCTGTATTAGCATACTTTAGCCCCATTTTGGCCTACTTAAGGCTTCCGGCTGGCTTTGATCAGTTTTGCGTTCTACTGGCCAACAGGAGAGCCCAGCAGGCCAAAAAAAAAAAAACAAAAAAAAAAAAACACCCCACAAGTAGGGGTGGGGAGTCAGACTGAAATTATCCTGATGCTCCTTCTCTTATTCCCAATATTCCCTTGCTTCTCTGAACCGGCCCAGTGGACACCCAGAGTGGGCAGGAGGAGAGGTAAGGTGGCAGGAACCAATAATAATTAGGTCTTAGTGGGAAGACGGGAGAAAGGGTTTGAGCATCTCCAAAGAAAAGGAGGGGGGGATCCCTATAATTTCTACAGTGTCTGCCTTTTTATTGCTTGCATTTGCATATAAATTAAATCCATATTGTAGCTTTAAGGCAAGCCCAGGCTTAGAATTCCACACAGCTCGGGGTCCCATTGTCTTATATCCCGTTCTAGGCGGCCTCGAAATGAAAAGGGAGGGCGCACAGAGGAAGGAGAAAGTCAGCTTTGTAGCGTTTTTAATTGCCTGTTTGTTTTCTCCGCCAATTACAGGCAAATTAATATTTAAACTTGGGGAGACGGTGAGGAAGTGCTTACAAAATAGGTTTCAGACTCCAGGGTGCAGGGCCTTCTGCTTTCAGCCGTCTGGGGTTGAGATTTCCTGGTGGTAAAATGAAAAATAATCATCGTAATTAAGTAACCGCTTGGACCTCGATCCTGTTTCGATTTCTTCTCTCACTGTGCCAAGGGCACCGCGATTATGTGGTGCTTCTGGAATGATCAGAGGTTGCCGGGAAGGGCTTTGGCTGGGTGTCCCCTGTCCTCATATTTTCTATCCACCAGAGGTGGGGCCCAGAGCAGCTCCCCGCCTGAAAAGTGGCCTGGGATGACATTCTCGTTCAGTAGGCAGTCTCTGGACTGCCAGGGAGCAGTCCAGCCCAGGGCTGGCCGGTTTCGGAAACCCACATGCTATCCTAGCAAACACATCAAGGTGAATGCAAGTGATCTGACAGGTCTGTGTGAAATACGGGAGAAAGAGCCCCCATGCTTCTGTTTCAAAAACATTCAGAAGCTGTGGGGAGCAGTGAGTTTCCCCCTTGGGTTTTAGCCTGGCCCAGCCATAGGATGGAAACACACTTTAGGAAACTCCTGAATCAGGAAGCAATCAGTTACACAAAGTTCTAACAAAAACGTCGGGGCAGGCAGGGGGCCCTAGCGTCCGTTCTATATAGTGTGCTGTCTGGCTTATTTTCTACGTTAACATAGATACCCTGCGTCGAGCCACCCACTCCTCTCGCCTTCCGATAACCAGTGCGGCGGAAATGTGTCATCTAATCTGGGAGGAGACGCCTAGTGAATTATTGTCGCTACTAAACCTCTTCAACAAATCTCCATTCTGATATGACTTCCATACTCAGTTCCACAGTGTCCCTGTCCCTCTGTGGGGTTCTCCACCTATGCTAAGCCCCCTCAAAGCCAGTTTCTTTAACGTATGCAATCGCCCACACTTTCCCAGTTGTTCTGTCTGGAGGTTTTCTACCTCTATCCACTTTTGTCCCCCTATAACATTTCCTTCCTGGAAAGAAAGTCCAAAATGTTGCAGCTTCCAAAGCATGGCTTCCCTTGTCCCTGTACTCACACTCTCAGAAAAAAATCCAGCTTCCCCCACGACGCAGACACCACCCCTACCCTCCACTGGAGCCTTGTGAATTTCATTTCCTTTTTTTTTTTTCTTTTCCCAAAGACCATTCCAAATGCTCTGTGCTCCTCGCTGAACGGCAAGGGATTTTTTTATTTATTTGAAATAAGCCCTTTGTGACTCCTTCCTGACCTGGTCCCATGTGGGCACGGCCAGATGGGAGGCAGTTTCGTGGGAAGTCTAATTGGGTGCGTTTTGCCCCTTTGCATGATCTGTACCTTTGGAAAATGTAAGCTGCCCGCACTGGAGGTGCTAATTCCAGCACTTCCCACTGTGGGTCGAAAATATGAGAAAGTTCAACCTCATAACTATACTTTTAAGACCAGTGATCAATAGACTAGATTTATCAAGCTGTTCCAAAATAATAACGATGATGATGATGATGATGATGATGATAAGAATGATAGCTAATATTCTTGATTGTTTATTCCAAGTCAGGCTCGGCGCTAGGTACTTTATGGCACAAGTAAACGCTCACTTTTTATGCTCCTAATGACCCTAGATGGACTAGATACTATTATTATCCCAATTTTACAGAACACAGAGAGGTTAAGTAACTTACCCTAAAGCCCACAGCTTATAATTTCCACAACCAGGATTCAAACCTAGGCGGCCTGCCTAAGCCCACTAATTAACGTAGCCATCTGCCATGGTCCACCAATGTCACCTTAGGCCATCAGGCCACATGGGCGTCTGGGAGGGGCTCACACCGTGCGCTGCTTCCTCACTCGCATCAGCCCTAACGACAGCCCTGCAGAGTGGGTAAGATGATCCCCATTTTGCTGATCAGAAAAGGAGACTCTGAGAGCTTACGGGTCATGCTCCTATCTATTGTTAAAAGATAAACTGAGGCATATTGAAGTGTTTAAGAGCTGGAGGGAAAATGAATTCAAATCAGGCAGCACCAAACCAAAAGGGGTTAGGAGTGCTCTCCCTCTAGGAGCTTGGAGACAGATTTATAAAGAGAAACTGAGAGAGCAAAGAAAGGACACTCTTTGATTGGCTATAGCTTACCGGCTAGCTGGCTGGCTGTGACTGGCCGTCCTTAGTGTTTTGATTTCATAACCTTGAGGCATTTCCAGGCTTAGATTTTGGTTTTCTTATGTAGGCCGCAACGGCATTACAGCCCCCTTGTTTAATTAATTTAATGCTATAATCCTCATATTTGTAGCGCCCACGCTCAAACCCAGGTCAGCGTGACTCCAAATGCCATGTTCTTTCTGCTCTACCCCCTGCTCCCCAGTGCAGACCTTACCTCGGAGAATACGGCAATGTCAGATAATACCCACCCACTCAACAGACAGCTGACTTCATCACCGTCCTTCTAAATATCTGCAGACTTGTGCTCAGTTCTGCTCAGACAGGTGACTGCAAGTCACCACGGACTCCACGAAACGCTACAAAACCATCCCTATCCTCACAGATCTTACTCTCCTGGGACGGTGAGGAGCAAAAGTCAGACAGACACTTGGAACTGGGCCTGCCGTTTGACCCAGCTGGCCATTTGTTTTCAAGATCACTGGCATTTCAAGTGCCCCATTTTGATCCCAGTGACTTTGGGGATCCTCAGACCTGCTGAGCCAGCCTAGCTCGCCATCCCCCCTCCCCCCGCCCCAGGCCTTCGCTGGCCCACAGTGCATCTGTCCCAGACACGGCCTCACCCCTGCCCTGTGCCTCACCAAGGCCATGATCACCCAAGGTGAAACTGTCATGATGGGTGAGACTAGCCCCAAGGCTCTCCTCCTTGAATCTTAGGTAGCTGAATTCAGTGTTTATCATTTTTTTAAACCAGGAATATGCATACATGTTACAAAACTCAAAAGAGACAAAACAGCATACTGTGAAAAGTTTCTCTCCACCCCACTCTCAGCCATCCAATTTTCCTTCCCAGAGGCAACCACCATTATTGTTTTTATCCAAAGATCATCTGTGCACATATAAACAATTTTAAAGATGTATACACCTATATAGATACACATATACAAACATACATATACATGTATATATATACACATACACATATATATACTACTCTTCATGCAAATGGTTACAATTTGTTCTGCAATTAGTTGTTTCACATAACAATACATATTAGAGATTATTCTATACCCCCACAGAGAGCTGGTTCATTGTTTGTAATGGCCATGGAAAGGCTTATTATACAGATATACCGTAATTTACCTAAGAAGTCCTCTATTTAGGTAGGTTCTTAATTACTTGACTCTCAAATCTTTTGTGGTTGCCAGTGTTTTACTGATATTCCTCATATGTGCCCACTTTGCAAGTGTGCTAACGTTATTTATGGGAAAAACTCCGGGAGGTAGATGGGAACGTGCATTTCTCATTTCAATAGTTATTATCAAATCGCTCTTCACGGAGGTTTTATCAATTTCTGCCTCCACCAACGTTGCATAAAAGGATCTGTGTCTTCACAGCCCAGGCCAGCACGAGGTGATGTGAACCTTTTTGATCTTTGCCGATCAGGTCTGTCAAAAGCATTGCCTCATGTTTTAAACGTATATTTCTGTTTTATGGGTGAAGTTGAACTACTCCACAAACGTTTTAAGAGCCATCTAAACTTCCTATACTATAAATGATGTATCTCCTTTGATAAATTTTCTGTTGAGTTGTTTGTTCTTTTCTTTTTAATTTATATGGCTCCTTATATATTAAAGAAATGCTCTTTCCCGGGAAGACGAGCTGCAAACATGGTCCACAGGTTTTCATTTCATTTTGCTTATGGCAAGAGTTTGTTTGTTTGTTTTCCTAAGTGGTCTTTTTTTCTGTAGCCTGGATTCTAGTTTCAACCCTGTCCCAAACTGTGGGTCACTTAATAAATACAGTGGTGTTTGGGGATTGCTGCTACCATCCTAAGGGATCAGAGATGGTTAAAATGACTACTGAAATTGCAATTGCCAGGAATTTAACAGCTCTAGACCAGTTTCCCAGCCTATGGGATGAAGGGGTTAGAGTACATGATATAGAAGTTCATGGTCAGCTCTCACACCTGAATCAGAAGTAGATACCCCTGAGCCCAGTGTCTTGCTGTCCATGCTCCTTGTGGGAGAAACCATCCCTTTCCAGAAGCTTCCCCCTGGCACAAGGGCGTTGACCACCCTGAGCCACAAATTCTTGTCCCCCACCTCTTGGGCAAGCCCCCTGCTCTCACATCCACCGGGCAACCGGGCAGGTATACGAATTCAGACCCAATGCCCTCTGGCCTCCAGAACACAAAGAAGATAGGAATCTGAGTTATCGCACACTGCACTGTACTTCAGCCTTCCTGCCAAAGCCTCCAAAACATCATCTTACAAATGGATAGCCCCAGAAGCCCGCTGGCTCCATCCTCACGGTTACAATTTAGACCCATGCTGCAATAGTTGTGGTGTGCACGAAAACGTACATGTGTATTTATCACCTGGATAATATACACAACATAGGCTTGGTGGGGAGCGGGGGGTGCTGGGCCAAGTAATAGGTTCCGAAGGATCTGCACAGGGCCGGCTGCACTGGCCTTTGGTACGGCCCTCGTGGTTTCCCGGACAAATGCTGATTTCCTTTAGCCGGTCTGTGTCCTCCCCTGGGAAATTTATATTTCTTCCTGGCATCCATCCTACATCTTCTCTGGCTACCAGGGAGACAAAGAACCCCTACCCTGGCATTGAGGACAGCTTGTTTTCGTCAAAGAATTCCTCTCCAGCCTTGTGGAGAAGGTATAAGAAGTCCCTTTCTCCCTCCTGCCCTGATCCACAACCTCAACTGACATGTTCTGAGGTCCGAAA
Source organism: Proteles cristata cristata (assembly GCA_017311185.1). Classification (NCBI taxonomy): domain Eukaryota; kingdom Metazoa; phylum Chordata; class Mammalia; order Carnivora; family Hyaenidae; genus Proteles; species Proteles cristata. Next base: position 3,326,531 of record JAESUZ010004080.1, on the reverse strand, counting down.
CGTGTCTTCTCAACAAAACCCCAACCCCTCCCCGCCCCCCAACCGGGCTTCACAGCAAAGGCTTGTCTCATGGACACTTCCATAATTTAAAGAGCATGAGGGTCCTTGGAAAAGGGAATCTTCTTTTACAACCCCTCAGCCGGCCAGACATTTCTATCTTCAGTATCGCTCTTTCGGATCAGAAACAAGTAAGACTATTATACCCAAATGCTCCAGTAAAAGTGCCTGTTTGGAATGCCCCGGGCCTGGGCTGGATGCTGAGGACAGAGAGAAGAGCAGCCCCAGGGCCCCCCAGAGTCCCAGTGCAGCCGGCTAGGAGAGCATAGTAATGTCTAGAATGTGCACAGCATTCATGGCCCTGGGAAAAGAGCGCAGGGCAGCCGACTTGCTGATGGTCTCCTTGCTAGACCCACAGAGCGTGTGACCTTGAGAAGACAAGTTATGGGGCCGGGTAATTTCACGGCAATGACAGCTGTGTTTGTGGCCTCAAGGGGAGCAGAGAGGAGGGGGCAGCTGAAAGGAGGAAGGAGCCCAGAGCCCCTTGGCTCACCTCCCAATTTTGCCAGAAGTAAAGCCTGGGTCCTCCCTTGACACCACACGGCTGCCAGAGCCAGACCCCAACCTGCCTGGAGACAAGCTAGTGCCGCATCCGTGCCGTGTGCCCAAAACCAGGTTGTGTGTTGCATCACTTAAGCCAAGCACCCCTTTGAGGGAGATGAAACAAGCTTGTATGAGTGGAATGATTTATCCAAGGTCACTCAGCGAGGAGCTAGAAGAGAGGACACTAAAACACGGGTCTGGGGGCACCGGGGGTGCTCAGTCCGTTCACCTTCTGGCTCTTGGTTTCAGCACAGGTGGTGATCTCACAGTTAGTGAAATCGAGCCTCGCATCAGGCTCTGCACTGATAGCATGGAGCCTGCTTGGGATTCTCCCACCCTATCTCTCTCTCTGCCTATCCCCCCAACCAAACAAATAAATAAACTTAAAAAAAAAAAGTGTCTGTTCACCCACTTGCTTCGTGGGATGAAGGCCAAAGAGACACAGAAGGCTTTATCCTTTCTCTCTACTTCCAGTCCTCTCTGCTATCCAAAACAGACAGGAAGCAGACCTGGACCCCAAAGACAGACCCCCCCACTGCATGTTTGAGCTCCTGCACAGGACGCAGGTTAGGGTTGGATGGGACGTCCAAGACCACCTGTTTCACGGAGGTTCAAGTGCGCTCCAAAGAACACAGGAGACCCTGGGGCGTGGCCGGCACAGCGTCCAGCCAAGGCTGCCCACCAGGCTGCAGGGAGCTTTCCATTCTCAGCCAGCCCAGTGCCACTGTTGTCTCATTTAACTTTTGAATAAGATGCTATTTCTTAAATGTTTTTTAATGTTTATTTATTTTTGAGACAGAGAAAGGCAGAGCATGAGTGAAGGAGGGGCAGAGAGAGAGGGAGACACAGAATCTGAAGCAGGCTCCAGATTCTATTGCAGGGCTCGAACCCACGAACTGCGAGATCATGACCTGAACTGAGGTCAGACACCCAACAGACTGAGCCACCCAGGTGCCCCTGAATAAGATGTTATATAAACAAAGGAATCCTTGGCCCCAAATGTTTACAAGCCACGAGGAAGTCTGAGCCCCTCATAGGGCCCAGCAAGAGGCTGTCAGAAGGCCTGGGTTCCAGCAACACCTCACACACAGCGTGAACGCCATCCAGGGTCTACACATGCCACACCAGGGGCTCTGCGTGCCCGTGTCCTGGCCAGCCAAGCACAGGTTTCCATACATGTCTAAGTGACCTCGGCCTCTCTGGGCTTCATTGTCCTCAGCTCCAAAACGGGGTTCATGCTATCTTCCCTGCAGGATCAACACTCACTCCGGGACCTCCGTGTGCCTCGGTTTCCCTGTTCATAAAAGGGGCTTAATAATTCCCCCACCTCATATTCTCCCCGGAGTCAAATGACGGAATATGTGTGGAGCACCTAGAACAGTGCCTTGCTCACAGCCAGTGCTTACACATGTTAGCGGCTGCCACTGTCACGGCAGGTCACGTGAAACCCTCATGGCTGCGTGGGGGTGCCCGGGCGTGCTCTGCGGCTCTGGCAGGTGAGGCCTTCATCTGCTGTGCTGCTTGGGGCCCCGCAGGGCACCCGGGTCACTCTTCAGCCCACCTGGATAAGCCGGCACCATCGTTCCTCTTCAGCACCTTCTCCCTGTGCACCTCTCACACGTCAGTGGGCACTGAAGTCACGCAGGGTCCCAGAGGGCCCGGCAGAAGACCAATCCTACTTTCAACTGGCCAAGCAAAAATCATAATTGTGACCACAACAGCCGGACGATGTGGGCCAAATTCAGGAGCCCCTTGACTTCCATAGAGGGTTCAAATGATGCTTTCTAGAGAACGGCCCCAACACCCCCCACCCCCCAGTCGACCAACGAGAGAGAAGCAGGTGGCATCTTTTCTTTCTCCCGTGCATAGAAGCCCCGTGAGGATGTGCTGGTCCTGGCCGCCAACCTGCCCTGGGCCCTCAGCCCCTCCCCCTCCAGCAGGCTCAGAGGTGGGGGCCCTGGAAGCAGCAGGCCCCAATCCTGGGCTCGGACCCCTGCTCAGCTGCACTGGCACTGTTCCTTCCGGCCCTTTGTCTCTGGCTGTCTTCTCACGCAGCTTCCCGAGGCTTCTAAGATGCACCCTTCTGAGTGTGGGCCACCATCACGTGGCACACGCAAGCGCACATACGCACACACACACCCCACTTACCTCTGTCAGACTCATTTTCACAGCCCCCAGCCCCCCGGCCTGGGCTGCAGACCGGCTTGGCAGGCCTCCACTTGCCCCCCACCGTGCCCTGGCGACCCCCGACGGCCCGTGCCCTCTCTCGGTGCCTGTCCCTTCAGAAACTGTGGCCATAGGGCTTTCAAGCTAGCACTTGTGGAAAATCTGCCACTTCTGGAGTTCCGTCCCCGTCCTGTCTGCCTCTGGAGCAGGTAAGCCAGCGCCCTCACCACGACGGCCCAGTTCGCTTTTACACCCATGGATTCCGCAGAGCCCTCGAGGGAGCCCGGCCACCTGACAGGAGGTGACCTACGCCATCCCTGCACATGCCTCCGCCACACTGACTGGGTGCTCGGGAAGGCCAAAGGGATAATCCACCTGCCTCCGGGCAAGTTATCCCTGGCTCTCGGCTGTGTTTCCAGAAACTGAGACTCAAATCCCATGCAGAATTTCAGAGCTGGGTGGTCAGTCTTGGCAGTACCAAGTTACCTGTTTGTGACAGGGCAGGAGCCCATACTTGGGAGTGAGCATGACCATGACCACGGCACGGCTTACTGGGCACCTGCCACAAGCAGGCACTTTCAGTCAGCCCTACCAGGAAGGCTCTATCAGCTTCGCCCTCTTAAAGATGAGGAAACTGAGGCACACAGCTGAAGGAACTTGCCCCAGGATCCCTCAGAAACATGGATTAGGGAGTCAAGGCCAGACAGTCTGGCTTCCACACTCTCAGCCACCAACCTGTGTGCCCAAGTGGGATCAGACCCAAGTCCTGGCTCTCCACTCACTCACTGTGTGACCTTGGGCAAATCACTTCATCTCTGAACTGCTAAGATGATGAGAACAATACTTACTTTGCAATAGTTAACAACAAGGCAGAACCAACCTGCCTGTAATGAGGGCTTCGTCAATGAACCCATTCGTTCTCGCCTAGTCCTGATGAAACCTGAGTAAAGCCCACCTCTCACCCTAGTCTGGTTTTATATGGTTGCTACCCATGTTTGCATAAATCCATTATTAATAGGAACTGGTTCCCTAGCTGTAACATCCAGCCTCATGATGGAAGGTGGCCTGAGTGCTTGTGAAAAGGGAGGGCTCTGCAAGGAGACTTTCTCAGGGTCACGGGTGGGCTTGTCTATGAAGTACACCCCTAACCTGGACTGTATACTTCATGTGCGGACGCCTTCAAAGCAGCCTATGACCATCCACTTAAAGCCTCTGTGTATTTGCATATGCTACGCCTTCTTCTTGAATCCTTCAAAATTCAGTGTGGGCAGCACCTCCTTCAGGAAGTCTTCCCTGACTGCATCCATGGTCACACACACCCCCACTCTGGGGGTGTTTCCTGAACACCCTGTCCCAGCCCACAACCCCCCATTTTCTTTTAGCACTTCCCACTCCATCACAGGGAGCTACTTCCTGTCTTCCCACTCAGGGGTCCTCAGCTTTCCAAGGGCAACTATATCCCCTATGCAGCTTTTTTTTTTTTTCATTTTTTTAATGTTTACTTATTTTTGAGAGACAGAGACAGAGCATGAGCAGGGGAAGGGCAGAGAGAGAAGGAGACATAGAATCTGAAGCAGGCTCCAGGCGCTGACCTAGCTGTCAGCACAGAGACCAATGCTGGGCTCAAACCCATGAACCACGAGATCATGACCCAAGCCGAAGTCGGAGCCTTAACCAACTGAGCCACCCAGGTGCCCCCAACTTTTTAAATAGACACATGCCAAGGTCGCCTCCTTGAAGCTTTGAGATAGGTGGGTCTAGACCATGGAATCTGGGTTTGGAATGCTGCAGGGGTGGCTCTGTTGTGCAGCGGGGAGTCTTCAGGGCCCAGCCTGTATCCCGGTCTCCATGGTAACCACAGCATCTAACAAGAGCTGAACCAGTTAGCACCCAACAATTACCCATGAGGTTAACAGGTTTCTGCCTCTGTTCCCCCTATCGCCCAATTCGTACCACTACCCCGATGCACAATTTTGAGAATACAGAGGCAAAAGGGGAGGGAGGTGGTGAGGGAAGAGAGGGGAAATGAGGAATCTGACAATCACCTGGCTAAAGCAGGCCGCTGAGTTTGAATTGAACTATTAACCACCATAATCCTCTTGTAAATTCCTAACAGAAGTATGGTTGATACACAATCTTAGCTTCAGGCCTACTACAGAATGACTCGACAATTATATGCCTTATGAGATGGCTGCCACAATGAGTCTAGTTACCATCTGTCACCGCACAAACTTACCACAGTATGACTTTTTAATATTTATTTATTTATTTAGAGAGAGCATGAGTAGGGAGGGGCAGAGAGACAGAAGGAGAGAGGATCCCAGGCAGGCTCTGAGCTGTCAGCGCAGAGCCCGATGTGGGGCTCCATCTCCTGAACCGTGAAATCACAACCTGAGCCCAGACCAAGAGTCAGATGCTTAACCGACTGAGCCCCCCAGGCGCCCCTTATTATAGTACTATTGACAGTGTTCCCTAGGCTGTGCTTTCCATCCCTGTGACTGACTTATTTCATAACTGGAGGTGTGTATCTCTTAATCCCGTTCACCTCTTTTCTGCACCCCAACACCCCTCCCCTCTGGCAACCCTGTTTGTTGTCTGCAGTTATGAGTCTGTTTCTATTTTTTGTTGTTGTTTACTTATCCATTTGTTTTGTTTTTTTAGATTCCACTCTAAGGGAGATCATATGGTATCTGTCTTATTTCATTTAGCATAATACCCTCTAGATCCATCCATGTTGTTGCACATGCCAAGATTTCATTCTTTTTTATGGTTGAGTAATACTCTGCTGTATGCGTGTGTGTATATAAATATGCACGTATATACACACACACCATATCTTTTTTTAATCCATTCATCTATTGATGGACACTTGGGCTGCTTCCATATCTTGGCTATTGTACCTAATGTTGCAATAAACATAGAGGCACATGTATCTTTTCAAATTCATGTATTCCTTCCCTTCGGGTAAATACCCAGAATGACAACTGTAATCGTAATACCCTTGCTTTGGTGGGTCTTGACGATTCTCAAAAGGGGTTCTGCCTATGAAGGAAGCAGGGCAAGGATGATTAACCCCATTTCACAGATGGCCTCAATGATTTTAAAGAAGGCAGAGGTCGAAGGGGTTTTTCTGGGGGTATCCCGTTCATTTTTAGATCAGGAAGAGAGGCCTACAGAGAGTGAGGGAGCTCCTGACAGCCAGAGTTAGAACTCATGTCTCCAGATGTCCCTTGTCGCTGGAGGAGACTGTGTCACTCAGCAGTCGAGGGAAAGGGAGGCCAGCGGTGCTGCCAGCTTGACAGGGCCCCTTTCCCACCACTCTGCCCCCGCCTGACTCTCTTCCTTTCTGGCTCTTGATGATGACACATGGAGAGGGAAGTCCTGGAAGCTCTTTGAGGCTCACTGGTCCACTGAGCCAGCAGCATGAAGTTCAGCCCCCGCAGCTCTCTGGAGGTCCCAGATCTCCTCTCTGGTTAGATCCTCTGCTCAGCGACATGTGGGACACAGCAGGCTATGCCTCTCCCCTGGCACTTGCCCCCCTTCCCCCGGCTTCCAGGACATCCACCTCACCCCCATCCCTGTGTCCCTGCCTCTGGTCCTCCCTTGCATGGCTGTGCTTCTCAGGACTCTCCCCTGGGCCTCTTCTTGACCCCCTGCACCCCCCAAGTCCACTTGTGCTCCCACCCATGCAATAGACCCCAAACTTACACCTCTAACCCATACTGTCTCCCAGACCTGACCCAGGACCATGCCCGACTGAAAGTCTCCCTGCCAACCAAACTCAATACGGCTGTGACACATCTCTCTCTCGATCTTCACAAAAGACAAGTCTGCCCTCTTCCTGCATTCCCAGCCCCTGGGACCCCACTCCCAGACCTGCCCCAGAGCCTCAGGCTTCGTGGCCACTGAGCCACACACTGGTCCTTTCAATTCAGGGTCATAAGCATCTCCTGACTCCTCCCTCAGCCAGCCCACCAGACATTGCCAGCCTCACCCCTCCACCCACCCTGAGTCAGGGCACAACTAGGCCACATCACCCAGCTCCATGAGGGTGCAGGCTCCCCACTAGCCAGTATTTCCAGAGCACAGGCAAGCAGAAAGGGCTTCTTATACTGCCCGTCCCAGTGCTAGACTACGAAATAAGGTTTGTGGTGCCTTTCAAACATTTTTTTTTTGCCACAAGTCACAGTCCAGGCAAAAAATTTACACTGCAATCTAGTACATATATATACCTATCTATTGGGGTGGGGGCGGGGGGGGGACACTCACAAAATGATACTTCTCTTTACTATGTAGGACAAACAGTCTCCTGTTTCCCATTCTGCTCGGTTCAAATTTATCTACTGCACTTTTTTTGAAAGTTAGTTGCAACCCGGGGGATTGAGCTCAAGACTCACGAAGGGGTCATGGGCCACAGTTTCAAAGTCACCCGTCTATGGAATCTGCATTTTGAGACCAGTGGACGGTGCGTTGTGTCCAGAACTGAGCCTCTGAGGGAGAGTCCAGGAGCCCAAAGGTGTGCTGGTGTGGCCTTTCGTGCTGAGAGTCTGGATGTGAGCCCATCAGATGAGGTGTGTTGCATGTGACAGTGCACGAGTGTAGACAGACATCTGTGGGGTGCCAAGGTCTGGTGGATGGGGCTTGTGTATGTGGTGACACACCTAAGGGGATCTGTATGGGGACAAGAAGCCACTCGGGTTGATGTGACCGGAAATGCCTGAGTATGTGTACACAGGTGAGGTGATAGCCATGCACTCGCTCTGAGAGAATCATAAAAGAATCACAGCAATCCAACTGTGTTTCTCAGCTTTCCCTGGAGATGTGAGCCTTCTTACCTCCATCCCTTCTTGGCAGAGACGGGGATGGAGAAGATTCTTGAGAGAAGCAAGAGGGCCAGGCCCTGGGAACCCAAGGAAGGTCATGAATGCCTGGGAGAAGGTACGTAAGCCTGAGGCCTGGGGTGCCTGTGGGCACAGGTCATTGACGGGGGTTGCCACACCAGAAGGAAAAAGAGAGGCACCCAATGCCCAGTGGACCCAGCCCACCATGGCCCCAGCAAGTCTTTTCCCCAAGCCTCACTCACTGTCCTCCACCCGGGCAGAGCCCAGACACCTCCCCAGGTCTCCCCATACCCTCAGGGCCACAGAAACATCACAACTGTGGTGTCTCTCTCAAGTGTCCTGTTGGCTGTAGCTCGTCATCTACTTACACCAGTTCACAGTCTATGTCACCCAGAAGACACAGCCCGTGTGGCATTCCCAGACAGACCCGATCGCACCTGGGGCTGCTGTTCACTACTTGCCGCTTCATCTAAAATATTTTACGGCGTGTAAACACCTAAAGCCTGAGTCAGACCCCCAGCTCTGCTCAGAGTCCTCCGGTGACTCTCTGCACTGGAAATCAAACCCTAACAGCCTCTTCTCTGACCCGCAGGCCTGGCTGCTCAGCCTCCCGGTGCCCTTCCTCACCACCCCCTGCCCCGTCTCCCCACACCTCCTGGAGAGCTGGCCCTGGCTCCACGCAGCTTCCCCCAGAACTTCAGGTGCTGGTTCCCTCTCCTAGTGCAGAACTTGGCTCAAACACTAATTGTCGTCTCAACAGTGTCAGACTGGAAGACGGGCTTTGGGGGAAAGCACACATGAGCTGCTTCCTCTCATAAAATCCTAAATGGCTCACTCCAAACAAATACTGCAAAGAAACTCCGAAAGACACAACCAAACAAACTCCCAACATAAGAAAAAAAAAACATTCTGAGACAAACCCTCTAGCCTGCCTTCCAACCAAATATCCTTCCAGACCCTTCCATATAAAATTCAGCTGCCTCCACTGACCTCCCCGTTTAAGCATCTGTTATCCTTTTACAGAACTAACATGATAGGAAATTCGTATCTTTGTGGTTACCTGGTTTTTTGGTTGCATCTCAGACTAGACTGTAAGGTCCATGTTGGCAGAGGTATTGCCCATCTTTTCCAGGCCCATATTCTGAAGAGTAGCAGGTGCGCCACAGGCATCTGCTGAATGGCTGGGTTGACCATCTTTCTCCAGGCCCATAGCCAAGGCCTCCTTACACGGAGATAGCTGTATTCATCATCAACCTCTCTGAATTGCTCCAGACCACCTAAAGGAGAAGGAAAGAAAATGCAGCAAGGGAGCTAAAGTTTATTGAGTGCTAGACACTTTGCACACAGGATCTCATTCAATCCTCCTCACGCTTGCAAGAAATAAATGCCAGCCATCCAGGCAGTGCCACCCCATTCTCCTGGCTCCCACCAGCCACCTATAACCCCCAAGGCATCAGTTCATTGACTTACTGCCCATCCTATCCCCCTCCCCAGGCAGCCCAACCCCTCTGTGCTCTGCTCCCAGTCTCTGCCCACCTCCTATGTCCCCTGGCGACCAGATCAGCTATAAAGGAGCCCCCCAAAGGAGGCAACTGGAAATGCAGCCATGGTGACAGGTTTCTATCCATCAGGGCACCCCTGGGTGTGTGGGCAACTGGGGGCCCCGGGGGTGTGGGCAACCATTGATCATCTTGCGATCACAAAGAACAGTGTAGGAAAAAAAAATTTCTGATTCAAAGTCAAAAGAAATAAAAGGTTGATTCTATGCAATGTTTACAACACCATGTGGATGTGAATGAATGGAGCCAGAAAGGGCTGTAGGAAAGCAAAAAATGGTGGTTCAGGAGTACGGCAGTACAGCTACTCTGTGAGTGATTTTTAATTAAGAGTTATTATTGCTTAAATGCTAGTTTTAAAAAGTAAATATTAGGAGGGAGAGGGGAAAAGAAAGAAAAGAAGGAAGGAAGGGAAGGAGGGAAAGAAAAAGGGAGGAGGAAGAAAGAGAGGAGGGGAGGGAGCAGGAAAATAAATCCTCTGCCAATTTTTCCTGGAATCTGACTGCTGTCCACAGAGAGGTCCCCAGTAACCAGAGAGAGGCAGAGCCAAAGACCTGGGAAAGAAACAGGTGTCCAACCATGTCACTTGTCCCCAAAGTGGTAACCATGGTGGCATCCCTCTCAACCTGACCCTCAGGGCAGGTCAGCCTTCCACCATCACCCCAGAACCAGCAGCCCAGCTCGTGCCTTTCTCCTGTACACATGCTGTCCCTAGCTCAGTACACAACCTACCCTTCCGTCCCCTGCTCCCTGTACCCTCTCTCCTTCAGTAGCCAATTTAAAATTCTCTTTTTCCTGGAAGTATTTCTTTTTCTTTTTTTTTTAATATTTTTATTTATTTCTAGGAGAGAGAGAGAGAGATAGGGTGAAGAGGGGAGGGTCAGAGAGAGAGGGAGACACAGACTCTGAAATAAGCTCCAGGCTCTGAGCTGGCAGTCAGCACAGAGCCCGATGCGGGGCTCGAACCCACTACTGCGAGATCATGACTTAAGCGAAAGTTGGACGCTCAACCGACTAAGCCACCCAGGCGCCCCTCCTGGAAGTATTTCTGGATTCACTTTCACTCTATGACTCTTCAGACACTTGTTTTCATTTTGTAGGTGATTTCATCAGATTGCAGCAAATCTTGACTACTTAGAAAGTGCATGGGCTTTGGGGCACCTGAGTGGCTCAGTCAGTTGAGCATCCAACTTTGGTTCAGGTCATGATCTCGCAGTTCATGAGTTCGAGCCCCACATCAGTCTCACTGATGTCAGCAGAGAGCCCGCTTTAGATCCTCTGTCCCTCTCTCTCTCTGCCTCTCCCCTACCTATGCTCTCTCTCTCAAAAATATAAGTAAATAAATAAATAAATGAAGAAATGAATAGAAAGAAAGAAAGGAAGGAAGGAAGGAAGGAAGGAAGGAAGGAAGGAAGGAAAGAAGGAAGAGTGTGGGTTTTAAATCCCAGGTCTGCCACCTCCTAGCTGTGTAATCTTGGGCAAGTTGCTTAACCTTTCTGAGCATCTGTGCCTGAAATTATCAAAGGGAAATACTGGGGCACCTTACAGGGCTAGTCTAAAAACTCCATGAGAAAAAAAATAAATAAAAACTCAGTGAGATAATATATATGCAAATATCACAGAGAGTGTTTGGCAAACAGGACATAGTCAATCAACTGTCGTTCTTATTATGAGGTATGGCATAAAATTCTATGAATTTTATGAAAGCAACCTTGCAATTGGATCCCGAATGACATTACCTCAACATGAACTAGATGTGAAACTCACTGAGGAACCGAACTGTTCTTTCTAAGTCTCACGTCTCAGGGGCACCTGGGTGGCTCCGTTGGTTAAGCGTCCAACTTGGCTCAGGTCATGATCTCCTATTTGTGGGTTTGAGCCTCACAACGGGCTCTGTGCTGACAGCTTAGAGCCTGGAGCCTGCTTCCAATTCTGTGTCTCCCTCTCTCTCTGCCCCTTCCCCACACATGCTCTGTCTCTCTCTCTCTCTCTCTCTCTCTCTCTCAGAAATAAATAAACATTTAAAAAATTTAAGTCTCACGTCTCTCCCTAATCCCCTCACATCCCTCTTGTCACCAGAGCACGTGACCTTCAGTGAGCAAATAGTCAAGCAGCTGGACTCTCAGGCTGTTGAGGTTTCAAGGTCAAGGCTGTGGTCCCCCTGTCCACTCAGCAGTCTGGGGCCAACTCGGAGCTAAGATGGGATTGGGAAAAGGGTGGGTTCTGGGCAAAACAGGGCTGGAGACTCTGCTCCCTGAGGTTCAGGGGCCTCACAAGCCCCACCGTCCCCCTGCTCCAGGAGCCTGCAGCCAGCGGAACCGAGACCGTATTATTTCCTGGAAAGTTCTGGAAACCAGCCACCTGGGCTCCCAAACATCTCCCCATGAATGTCCCTGCTACGGTCTACCTTTTAAGATCTCTTGCCAACCACACAAGTTATAATAATATTAATGATAATGATGAGCACAGCTTACTAAGGACCAACAGTATGCCAGGTACTGTTAAAAATCAAATGTTATTGATTTTTAAATATTTATTAGATACCAGCACATTCATTGTTCCATTATTAATCAAGCTCCCGGTGTGGCTGCCAGCCGGAGGTCCTGGTCAGCCTGAAACAGCATCCACGAGCACAGCGAACTGCTTTTCCTCAAGCCCAAAGCAAGGAAACGTCAAGTGTGATTGGGAAGGGCAGCCTTAGCTAGCAGGGTACAGGCGTCCTTCCAGCCTCTCCTGACAATACAGGCCCCTCCTCCCCAGGACACTCCTGTCCAAGACCTCAGGTAGGGGACTGCTCGGCGAATCCGATCAGTTCATCTTGCAAATGGTGGGCTTCCATCCAGAGATGACAAGTGTGCTACTCAGGATCACACAGCCGGTGGTAATAGCTGGCCTCCAGACCCCAGCATGGTGTCCTGTGTTGAAAAGAGCAGCCTAGCTTCCCAGGGTCGGTAGTCAAGACTGCCAGAAGAGTTGCCCCTACGTTATACCCCTCCAGCGGGGAGTCCCCGAAGCCCCACCTCGGCCCCTCCACGCATGCACACAGGCACGAACCCCCCTCCGGGGCTTTGACTCCTGGCTCCTCCTCCCACGCACACAGCCTAGGGCTCCATCAGGCACTGGCTGGATTAGGGCACCCACAAAAGCAAGTCAGAGTACAACAGCCCTACCCAGAAATGTAGATATAACAAAACGTCAAATATCAGACCATTCCCCCAAATTGTTTGAGGAACCCTTGCTTTACCCAAGCCACGTGCTCAGACCCATCAGGGTGTATTCTACTCCCTCCCCAGTTAACCCTCTTCCAGAGTCCTTGTTTGCAGTAGAAAGAGTGAAGCATCCTGGGGCTGCTTAAAATATATTCATATTACATTAAAATATATAGACATAACATATATATGTAAGAAATGCTTGAAAACAAAAAAAAATATGCTTGCTGAGGATTAGGGCTTCTGTCACCAACAATGTATTCTCAGAACATGCTTCATGGCTAATGAAGTCTTATACCTCATTGTTATCTGCACATCTGTATCTCTGTATCACGGTGAGAAATCTTAAACTTGGAAGTCAAGAGTTTGCTACAAGACATACCGTTGCCAGTTTCTCGCATTTCACCGCGCCCTTAAAACCAGGCCATTTGATTTGCCTCTGAGAAACCTGCGCCCTACCTTGCTTGAAATTCAAATAAATACTTGCTAGTTCTCCAGCGAGGCTCCGGGCTGGCTCGGTGGGGCGGGTTGGGCTGGAGGATGGCAGATCCCATGGCTACGTTGTTTTGAGAATGGAATTTTCACCAGGCCAGAACTTTCACATCCAAGGTTGTATTTTGTCCCCTTCCAAGAGGCACCCAAGGACTCGTAAGTTTATTCCAAATATACTGCCATGCTTAAACCCCACTAAGAACTCTTCGGGAAGTGTGTTGGAAATCCCCAGTGGTAGAGAAGTTTCTTGCTTCAAGGAAGACCTGAATTTGGGAAAGAGTCAAGTCTGATGAATAAGGTGAGTGATCAACCGGGAAAGGCCATTTTGAGCAAGAGTGAAGTTTGGATGTCAAATCACAAGGCTGCTTTCATTTGTCTGGGACAGGGCATGTGGCTGAATACGTGATCTGGAAACTAAGCCATGAAGGTAATTCTGGAAGAGGGGCTCTTCACAGATCATGAGTAGTTAGAGTATTGTGGGAAGAAGAACATATCTGTTCGAAATCATTGCTTCAAAGAGGTCAACTGTTCCTGAGAAATACACACAGAAGTGTGTAAACCCAGGTGTGAGTGAGATCATCAACCTTGGAACCCACTTGGTGAATGAAAGCAGAGATCGCATCAGAGCCTGGAGCGGAGTCCACTTGGAAGCCAGGCCCTGGGCTGCACACATGTTGCCCTACCCCTCGGGTGGTGAGGCTGGGTTGGGGGGTGGGGGAGCCAGGCAGCCCCTCCTGCCGGGGCTACTGGCTTGTCTGCTCTGTTCTGAATGACACAGCTAATTAAGGTGAGTCCTACTGCCGCTCTGGGCTAAAATTGCCCAAGCAGACCAGCCTTCCTTGTGTCTCAGCTTCCAGATGAATCCATATTTCAGGGGTTAACAGCTCATCTGTAAATAAAATAAAATGTCCTCTGGGCTGCAGCCAAGTAGCCCGGTCCTGCCTTTGGCCTGAATGTGATTAGCACGTTGGGGTGGAGGCAGGGAGAGGGTGAGAGGGTCAGCAGGAGGAGGGAGTCAATACGAGACTTTTTTAAGACCTCTGAGAAGTGACTTTGGTGATTGATTTCCAAGACGGGTTACACACACTCACACACACACACACACACACACACACACACACACACACGACCTCCCTAGCGCCCAACTTTTGAAATGAAGGGACAAAACCTAACATAATATGTGAACTACTTACTGCTAAAGGCCCCAGAGCAGAAATGCCAGGGCAAGGGCACCAGACAAGCCTTGGGGGGAAAAGGGGAGCCGTCAGGGTCTGCCCCAGTTATTTGTCAGATCTCAAAGGTGACACGGAGCAGGACCCAGCAAGCTAGCAGGGACTGTGTCACTAGATGCAAAAGGGCTGGAAGGGAGGTGAAGTGAAATCACAGGGGCACCTCCTTGAAAGCAATCTATCAAAGCTGTGCCTTTGACTAAACCTAGCCATTTTGTGTAAGCAACCGGCTATTTGCATGCACTTAACTGTTGTTTTATTTTCTAGACTCATCTCGTGTGTGAAGCCCGTGTGTGTCTCCTTCTAGGGAGATGGGTGCCCTCACGAAACTACATCAACTGCATCAAATCCCACCTCAGAAAGAAAGAAGCCTTCTGCCTCTGGAGAATGAACTCAGTGAGAGGTAAACCTGTAATTGTGACAATAATCATAAAAATAGGCACAGTCTCCACCACTTTCCTGTAACCCTCAAACTCTTCAAAGACACAAAGTTGCTTAAAAAAAAATAAGGTGACATCACTTAGGTATAAGATATACTTGTCTCGTAAATAACCAGCAGTCATACTGGGCTATGTTTTGTTTCATTTCCCAAAATACTCTCAGTGTGTGTCCAGGTGATATTTTTATGTCTATTTTATACATCTATCTATTTAGCCTCTTTAATAAGCTTGGGATGATGGCACATATGGGTTACATTAAGAGCTTGAAAAGTTTTCTCACTTCCAGCAACACAAGAAATTACTCCCACTAGATCTAACGTGTCTGCCTGTCTGCTCCCTCGTGAGTATTCCAGCCACCTTGCCTTTCTTCGCCCCAATTTCAGCATGTGGTGAAGGCATTAGCCAGGTCACAACAAATTATTTCCCGGTTCCAGTTAGGTGAGGAGGAGAGTTGACTATACTTCTAAATGTGCAGTCGGCTTTGGAAATTATGTCCTTTCTTCCTTCCTTCCTCTTTCTTTCTTCCTTTTTTTTTCTTTCTTTCTCTCTCTCCTTCCTTCCTCCTCTTTCTTTTTTTCCTCCTCTCTCTTTCCTCCTCTTTCATTCTCTCTTTCTTTCTCAAACAGTCCAGCTGTAAGAAGCCTCTCACTTCTTAGCCTATCGTAATACTGTTAAAAGTCCAAATCTTTATCAATTGCTTTCTTTCACATTAGCAAAAAAAAAAACAAACAAAAAAAAAAACCACACACACACACAAAAACAAAAACAAAAAACACACACATGCACAAACCCACAACTCAGCCTTGCTATTTCTGATATCATCTTCAAAATATTTCTAACAAATTATTCCTCCGTTGGGAGTTGCAAAGGAAAAGTTGCACAGGGTAGGGGGTTTTCTGAACATCAAAACCTGCAGAGGAGCTTCCTGCCTCCGTGAAAAGGTTTCTAAAATGTGCACAGAAAATGAACTTCCAATAATTGTCTCCACAGCATTAATGGATATCTTCTGTTGGGAGAAAATCTGTAACCTCATCAAGGAAGAGAATTCAAATAAATTTTCATTGTCCCACTGCACAAAGCTAAGCTTAGGTGAATCCTAATTTGTTATTCATTCTTCTTGTTTAATTCATAATTTGATGCTAAACGTGGTGACACTGCAGTGTCCCACAAATTCGATCGCATCTGTCCTCCGATACATTTCTTGCAACTACATGGGTTTGTGTTTTTACTAAAAATGGTTTTAAGCTTACAGATGTGCCACATAAAGGGAGAGCGAGGAAATTATATTTCCTGCATGCAGGGAGCCAATGCTGATTTCCCTCTAAATTCACTTTTTACTTTGTTTACTCTTTTTTACACTTTTGTTTTCCATGCGGGCTAATTGTGCTTCTCAGTATTGCCCGAACCCTTATGTGAGGCAAGAATTCATTCTGACAAACGCTTGGTGTTTACCACGAATGCTTGCCTCCACTGGGTAAGTGCTGTGGATATAGCAAGGCTTTTGCAAAATATTCCACAACTTGATTTTTAATTTACTGCATCAGCAGCTACTTTTATGATAATATTTAATCTACTGACACAAAACCAGCCTTAGGGGGGAGGAAAAGGCAAACAAAAAACCACAACAAAGAGAAAGAGAGTTTATTTTTAGCACCCCGTCCTCAAGGAAGGTGGCTGGTAAGAACAGAAACAGATTCACCTAAGGGTACTAATTCTCTCTCCTTTTCCTTTCCCACTGACTTTCTTCCTTCTTTCCATTTGTTCTCTCCTCTCCTTTTTTTCTCCCAGTGGCTGAGCTAATCACGTTAAAGGTTGTATTTCACTAAATTCAGTTAACAAGTCTCAGTAAGCAGAAGGCTCCCAGAGAGAAACTATCCACTCCCCCCAACAAAAAATGTATAGCGTGATGAATTGTGCAAACATAGTCCCCCACGGCCCAGATGTGCAAAACCCTGAAGTAAGAAGGTGTTTAGTGAGTGCATCCCTTCGTGAGGTCAAGTTTAGAAAATTTGGCTCAGGTGCTCCAAGCGCCCGGCCACGATGGTGATAATATCATTATTTGTAAGTCAGGGAAATTGGGAAGAGAGATCATGAAAAGGTTCAAAATTTAGTGGGTTCCATTAAGCTAGGAACTTCAAACCTTTCATTCCAGACCCCCTTGGTCTAGACCCCGCTTGGATGAGGAGAAATCAGGGGTGTCTGTTTCCTGTGTCTGCAAAAACAAGATTTCCTGGGAGCGAAACACTCTAGTGGGAGACAGTTAAGCCTCACACAGTGCAGACGAAAACGCTCCAAAAAAAAACTATGCCCTGAAGATGCAAACCGTAATGGAAACGGAGCCAAGCCAACAGCCCCTTCCCTGAAAAGGAACTACTCCCCATTATAAGGGGACCCTCCTGCCAAACCTCCATGGTTATAAGCCCTGGCCTGTATTCGGCCACTCAAAGCCAGTAGAACGGGGCCCTTCCCGAGTGGGAAGACATTACTGGAAGTTTTTGCCTGTCTTTGGGAGAAAATAGGCCCTTCCAGGAGCGCTGGGCCAGGGGCTCCCTGTTCAGCAAAGTAGGAAATGTCACTGGGGCGTGAGCCGTGACAACATGCCCGCACGTAGCCTTTCCTCGGCCGAGCGGCTGCGGCTGCCTCCAAGTGCAAGGCGAGCTCAAGAAGATGAAAGAGGCCAACAAACCCACATCCGAGGGGGCTGCCCGTCATGGGCTGCTACGAGAGAAAGTTCAGGTTCTGCAGTGTGTTTCCCTGGAAATGAAGGGGAAGTTTCCTCTAAGCTCCGTAATTAGCTTCTTCCAGAGCTGTCTGACTCACCTCCCTACCCTGATTCTTACTGTCATGAATTTTGCATCATTCCGTGCACAATAATGCACATAAAATTAAATAAACAATTTAATTAATTTAATTAAAATTAAATATTAAACATATTGTGTATAAGGAACCTGCGCCTTTGATTTAATTGGGCAGGAGTACCCAAAGCAGTTTGGGTAACAGCAGAAAATAATTAAAACCAACAAGTACGTTAGCCTCTGGGTACAAGCAATAGTTGGGAGCCTCCTCTTGAGAAAGGTTTATTTAATTAAAATTAAACTAATCTTTGGAAAACATTTGATAAGCATTTCATAATACAAATCATAATCCAAAAAATGAGGCTCAGCTTGCCTCTCCACAATACAGGAAAAATCATGTTAAATAATTTATCTCTGGCGGAAGCTACTTTTCTCCTTTACATACACACACAAACGCGCGCGCGCAGTAATTCAACAGACAACGTGTTTGCTAGGTTCGGATTCTAGGTAACATTGGACTCTTCCAGAATCTAGATAAACATTAGCAAAGCCAACTGAGCCTAATGCATCCGTGGTGAGAACCGGGAAGACTTAGGGCTTGATTTTTAACTGGGTGTGGATTTTCAGAACCAGCCAGCCCCACCGAGAAACATTTTCGTGAATTTGCTTACAAGGAAAATGCAAATGTTTTGACAAGTCAATATCCTGGTCAGTAGTAATATAGCCCTCAAGTACAGCACAACCTGGGTCCCCCCCAGCCCACACCCCACAATATCCTCAGATACATTTAATTCACGAGGCATCGAGGTTAGTGCTTCATACAAGGAAAGCAGGACCATTTCTATCCCCAGTTGCTTCCTCTGGTTGGTATGGATCTACTACTCAGCTGCAGAGCATTCTGTAAGATTAGGCACAGACCACAAAAGAAAGACAGCCACCAGGCCCATGTACATGCCTCCCCAGTGACTCTTCCCAGGGCCCCCCGGACATCCACAGTCTTTACCAAACCAAGGCCTGCTTTGACACCTCTGGCCTGAGAAGCAATATCATTAAACTTTGTTTTGTGGCCCAATTTCAAAGTTCCTGAATGCACACATTTTGGCTGACAAGTGCCTATGGGCATACCTCTGAGCCTAAATCATGTGAATTCCAATTGTCTCCCTCATACGCATCCTGCGTATGAGGAAAATCAAAGTTAGACCATCCCTCCTCAAATACTCTTCACTTCTATTTCAGGATGTATAATAACTTAGCCTACCAGAGGAGTTAAAATAGTTCCTTACAGTCTCATAATTTATAATGGATAAAGCAATGATATTCATCTCAAAGATCTGCTAGGAGTATGTAACACTGTACTTTGTTCTGTTGTTAGAGCAAAAGATAGTCTGTATGTGTCCTGACACCAAATCGTATGCTCTGGTGGTCCCGTGTAGCCTAAAAATCACAGTGGACTGTAACACACCCACAGGTGTCATGCACATTAAAGAATCTGAATAAAAGCGTAGTCCTGCCTATGCCAAGGTTATTTTGTAGTGTCTTTTTTGCTCTGCAAAGAAAGCTCCAGCAATGTACAGCACGCTATTTTATAAGCAGTCATTCATCACGGCAACTAATAATTATTCCTGCAATATCAAGCATTCCTCAAAAAATTCCACTAAGCTCTTCACCGCTTCTCTGTTTGGTTCAACTTTTCTTTGATCAGAAGAACAAAGTACCTTTGGAGACTTCCAGTTGGGCCCAGAGACACAGCGATCCAAAGGGTGGGCTGCCTACTGCCAGAGTAAAATTCAGAAACAAAAACAGAAACAAACAAACAAACAAAAAAACCTGGATATTTGGCAGAGCTAAGAAGGATGCAAGCAAAGATCCCAAAGCAATCTCCAGTTGAATTAACTCTTTCACATAATTATTGGAAAAGGGGGTTTAACCCTCTAGAAAACACCCAGCTAAGAGCCTGATGCAACCCTGGCTTCCTCTGGCCCGGACCACAGCTGCAGAGGGCTTCTCCTCTCCATCCAGGGTTTGTCAATGGTGCCCTTCATTTGCATATCAATCCTTTTACATGATTAATATGTATTTATTGACCAGGAGGCCTTCCCAACCTAGGACAAAGGGAGACAGGCAGTCCTCTTTTATAGGGCAGCCATAACTTTCCTAGCAGGACAGACAATTGTGCACGGAAATAATTCTCTTCCAGATAGAAAGCCCCCCACCATTCAGACACACGGAGTGATAGAAAGAAAACAGTCCAAATGGAGTGCCCAAAGCTCAAGGGCACCCCCCACTCCTCTCCCCATACAGTCGTTGTCAGCATTTCCTACCACTTCAACTGGGGAGTAAGGACAGCCACTTCGAAGACAAAATTGACCCATGGGCCCAGGAGTCTGGCCGGCTCCTCCCCCTTTTCATGAAGGCCTCTGAGGCTGAGGCCTGTCCCGAGTTACCTGAGGGGAGAGACCTGCCTTCTGACTCTAGAAACGGAAGGAAACTGCATCCAACCCGTCCCCTGATTTGGTTCCTCATGAATCTTTTATCCACTCAAAAACACGTCACATTTCCCAGGTTGGCATGTGTAGTTTTATTTATTAAATGGCAAACTCCATTTTTAGTAAAAGAGCCGCCTTAGGTCTACCGTTAAAGATGCCAGGAAATCCTCTCCTCCTGTAATACTTCTTTGCTCCCTCCCAAACAGGAAAATAAAGAAACAACAGACTCGATGGACAAACAGCGGCGTAAACTCCCCTTTTTGCCCTGGCATCTGCCTGTTGGAAAGTCAGAGATGAGATTCTAGGTAAGCAGAGAAAAATGGTGCAGGGATTGTGGTGACCCATTTGTCCCAATGCCAAGGATAAGGACTCTGATCATCCAAGGAGGCTTTTTGCGTCTTGGTCCCGGGTGGTTCTGGAACTTACTCTGCTTGGTCATTGGCATATCCTACTTCTGTGCAAATTAAATTCGTAGCCCCACAGAGAGGCTGACAGCGTACTATCTAAGGTTCCCAAGGACAAATATACAGAACCATCTCTTTTAGAAGGTCTTTAACTGTAGAAATTAATAAGGAACCAAAAGGGAGCTGATTTTAAGTTGAAGTAGTTCAAGTGCAGCCTCTGTGTAGACACTGTAACCTCTTGGAGGAAACACACACACACACACACACACACACACACACACACACACACACCTTATCAAGGGCCTAGGATCTGAGTTCCAAACCTGAATACCAATGAGATACAAGCTCATCTTTCAGTTCAAAGGCCACCTCTTGATTCTTCTCTTCCTCCCACTGGCATTTAAGATCCTCCAACTTTATGAAAGGTACTTACTAGGGGTAAATTCACTTGATCTCAAAAGGGAATTAATTCTGAAGGGCCAGTCCCCCTCCCCGAATCTGTCCCCTACCTACACCCTATTAAACTCTAGGAAGTTGGGGGCACATGGTACACTTTGGAGAAAGCCTGGCCACAGGTGTACTCTCCACGCACAGTCTGGTCTGGGCAAGGTGAGGGAAGTGGTGTAAAGAGCCAATGTGTGTGTTTGACTTCCGCCAACTCCTATTTCACTGTGTCGTTTTTATTCAAACTGGTTTACGTGTATAGACTGTGCCTGAAAGAATCCCAGAAAGAGCCCTAGAATTCCAAGAATGTAAACTTCAAGGACGAGGCCTGTGATGGGGAACTCCCCGCAAGCTATTAAACACGAAAATGGCCCTGGTAAGATGTTTCGAATTTCTACCCAAGTTTTGCCCATTCAGAAATGTGATGCTTCTGATGAAGAAGGTATTTTCCTTCGTAAAAACTCTGAAGAACATTACCCGAAAATAGACCTGCGAGCCATCTGACTCATGCCCTTCCGGCTTCATCTACTTCACTTGATGACCAGGAACACAGAATCACCCTGCATCCCAGCCCTAAATGCCCTACTTCCAAACCCAAGGCCACACTTCTGAGAGCTGCTCATGACTGCTCTTTACAAACACCATCCCCAGAAACAGCCATCCAAAATGTAAGCACATGTATGGAGAGCACCTGTCAAGGAAAAGCAAACATAACCTCTACATTCTGTAAATCCGTGGTATATTCCACTAACTTCAACAGATTCTATGTGGTAGAAGTAGGGAAGCAATCTTTTTCTTTTCCTGATGCTAAGGACGTCATAAACTAAGGTAGGTGCCCCTTCACTGGACTTTTGTTTTCTATTCCACAGATCGTAAGTTTAGCTAAGTTAACCAACCCAAAAAGGTCCTGGAGGTATTGTCTCTGACATTCTTCAAGTGCGGAGATGGGCTCCAATTATGTTTACACTATGCCAAACACCTAGGCATAGACTTCAGGAACCCATTTGGCTAATCTGAAAATCTGGCTATGCTGCACTCCCACGGGCACCTGGACCATACGGAATTCTTCCCACCGGTGCCCACGCGGTACAGCACAGGCACTCGGGTTAGGCCAGGCCGAGTGATTGAATAATTGATCGGGACACAGCAGAAGGTTTTCCTTCTCATGTTTGTCATCATTAAACTCCAACCTCTGTTCACTAAGGAATACCTTTTAAGTTTAATTTACTGACCACCACCTGAGGCGTTTTCTGGGACGGGTGGTATTGGGGGGGGGGGGAGGAAGAACCAAAACACCCCCAAAAGCCCCTCCAGATTTGAAAGAAAGGTGGAATACTCCTGAACACCTTAACTCTGTCTCTCTCTGGCCCCCTCTTCATCTAATTTTGCAGGCCATTAATCCAGAATGGGCAGTAGAGCATTTTGGTATCTGCTTTCACATTGAAGTGACTGAGTAATTAGTGAGAGTTGGCAACTGTTCATGCAAACCACAAGCCCTCTTACCTCCTTTCTCGACTCAGTGCTGTGTATTCACGTGTATTTCAAGTGGCACCCCCTTCCCGCCCCACCTGGGGGCCTCAGCGGAAACTCCCAGACTCTGTGGGGTGACCTGGTTCCCAGAATCCATTTCCAGCTGCCCCTCCTGACAACTGAGGACCTCTGTGGTGTAAGAGTCATCCCCTATGAAGGGCAGAAAAGGCACCTGCATAGGCCTGACTCCCTTGCAAGCTATAGACAAGTCCCCAACTGTATACTAAGGGAAACCACATTGTTTTCAGCCTGGTCCACTGACACAAGAGGGCAAATCTCACCCTCACACTTGCATAGCGTTTTTGTTAAAAACCAATCAAAAACCAAAAAAAGAAAAACACACAAAACCAAAAACCAGACCCCCTCTAAAACAAAAGCCGCACTTTCGCTCTCCCTGCAACCTGTGAGCCTTGTAAGGTGAGAGGAAGAAGGGCTGTGGGGCCCCTCCTGGTTATCCACACCCCCCCCCAACAATAGCTTTTGTGTTAGAGGGCCTCCCAGCCTGGGCTGGCCGGAATGTGGAGACAACACTGTGTTGGAGTTAATAACACAGTGTCACAAAGGAATTTAAGCCTGAACTCGGGAAATTCTCCTTGGAGAAGCATATACTTTTTCTTCTTCAAACTCTCCTTCTCTGCCTCCAAAGAGTAAGAACCCTCCGTCATTTTTCTCCCGGAGGCCATTTTACTTCCTTCCAACTGTCCATTGTGAACTGACCAAAGAGTCCCCGATTGTGGAGGACACAACCACCAGGTCACCAGATGAGGTGTGTATATCAGAGGTTGAAAGGTCTGGATCCATTTCCAAAATGACTCACCATTTCCAGAAAGAACTGCCTGCCGGTGGGGCTGTGGGCAGAGAGCTGTCACGATGGCCACAGCCACTTGACCAAGCATGGGGAAGGTCACAAAGGCTGGTGTAGGGTTGGAATGGGAATGGAATGAGTCCAAGAAGTGGCACATGGGCCTCCTGATTCTGTCTTGCAATGCACCCCAAATTCCACTGTCAATAGGAAATGAAAGGGAAATGCAGTACCAAGGTGTAACCAGCACCTAGCGCTCGCACATAAATTCAATTCCTCACAGATCCTCAGGGAAAACACCCTGGCCTCCCCATCCCTATTTTCCCTGGTCCCAAATCTCTCAGCTCTCCAGCCAAGGGGTTGTGCCAGATCTTTATCCCACCCAGCAGGTGACCGGGGTCAGGGACCCAGCAAAGCAGCTATTCCCTTCCCCAGGTAAGCCCACTGCAGGGGCTTTCCCCGACGACGCCGTCTCACAGCCAAGTGAGCTTGTGAACACGGAGACGGCTGAGGATCCGAGACAAGGAGCTCGCTCGCTCGGTTTTTGCCGGGCCGTGTTTGCCATTTGCGGGAATAAATGAAGCATTGGTAATCTCCATAAAAGAGCTTTCACGCTTCATTCTCTGAAACTAAGTTGGGGCTTAGACAGAAAGGAAAAAAAGGGACTTTTAATTTAAAGTAATGATCATGAGTACTCTGACTCATGAGTACCCTGGAGGGTCTCGAGGGGAGAAGGGAGTCCCCCACCCCACCCCGGGGAAGCTGGAGGGAGGACCGGGCCACTCCGAGGCGCCTCGCCAGGTGGGTCTGGAATTGCTTGGATTGGTGGGCCAAATCCAAACTCGGGCAGCTGTCCTAGGAAGAAGGCAGTGGTACAAACAACGATCCCTGGGGTAATGGAGGGAGTGCAGGAGCCTAGGGAGGAAGAGATCCAGACCCTGTCCTCCCTGAGACTCCTCCTCCCTGAGAAAGGAAAATGAGCAGATGCCATGGAGACCTCCGCTTTGCCAGGCCGCCGCTGGGAGCGGCGGCCTGGCACTTCCTGCAGAACGACTGTCCTGGGGGTGCCTCTCCGGTTACTTTCACTTGGTGGCTGCTTCTGTTTGGGGCCAAAGTCTGCAGGCCAGGTGCCCAGAACACAGTACCTTCTTTCCCTACCCTGCGCTCCCAGGTCCTGCTGGGTCAGAGGGCCCCAAAAGTTTCATTCCCCAACGGAAACTTCATATAATTTAGCTGAAAAAAAGTGGCCTCCGGAGGACTATATACTTCAAATTCCCCCCTCCCCCAACACTCACTCAGCACCTGCTGGGGGTGGGGGGTCTCACTTCCCAGCCATTGCCAAACCGACAAGCACTAGATAGGCACCACCAGTGAGATCTGCCCTGTGAGGGCGTTTTAGACAATAGATAAAGAACTCAAGGCTTGATGAGAGTGGAACTGGGTCCGGCTGTCTTGTCTGGAGTATCCGCACCCCCATTCCCCATGGCTTCCGCGCAATGAGGACACAGCACTGGGAAGGAGCCCAAAGTGAGGAGGCCAGTGGTGAAGGCCACAGCTCAATCTGCAGGGGTGGGAACTCCAGCAAAGGATCCAAGGATGGCCTCCCAGCTAGGCCGCGCTGGATGCCTCGCCCTTCTGGATGCTACGCAGGGCCACTGCGGACGCCGCCCAAAGAAGGTGCAGAGCGAGGGCAATTTGGCGCCGCTGGTTTTCAAGAAATTCCAAGTCAACAGGGAGCCCGAGCGGGAAACCACAGCTGTGCACGGGCAAGCGACTTGGCCAGATTATCTCCAGAAAAGGAGAAGGGAAGGTGGGCAAATGTCTGAGCCCGGAGGGTGCTCGCTTTTTTGAAGGAGGAGGCCGCAGGCAATTGGGCTGCTACTGAAACTTTTTCTCTGCCCTAAAAAGGATCCCGCATGGGGAATTTCGGGAGGCGCTCACCTAGTCCGGGAAAATTCAGCTGGCGGCCCTTCTGGGGCCGAGTCCTCCCCAACCACGCACGGAGGAGGCCGTCGCCGAGCCCTCCGACGCCGGGGCCCTCGGGCCGGCCAAGGGCTCGCGGGGCGCTGCGCCGGCGGGGCGAGCCAGCGCGGGCTGGGACTCCCCGTGGTGCGTGCGCGCGAGCGCTCCCCATCTAACCGCTCAGGACAAGTTGAAACAACATAAATAAAGTCGAAGCTCCCAGCCTTGAGGTCCACCCCTCCTGCTTCCTGGTTTGACCCCAGGCCGGGCCGCTCGGAGCCACGGCGCAGCTCCTGCAGCCAAGACTGCAAGCCGCTGCGCGCTGCTACTGCCAGGGGAAGGGCGCCGCCCCCGCCCCCACCCCCAGCCACCGGCGGCCACGGCTTGGGAACCATCGAGTCAGGGAGGGGCAGGGATGCCTGGAGAACCCCAAGGGGCAGCGGGGCCGCCTCCAAGGTCAGCGCTGGTCCCTCGCGCCCGCCTGGGCGTGGGGGACAGGAAGGTCGGAACGCGCCGGCCTCCCTCGGAGCAGCGGGGAGCGAACGGGGGAGCTGGGCCCGGGGAGAGCAGAGACGGAAGGCGGGGAGCCCTAGGGACCCCGGGCACTCCCGCAGCGGAGGCCGAGTTTGAGCGGACTGGGAGGTTGGCCGCCGGATAATGGCCTCCGGAGCGGAAAACGGAAACCTTGGAGCAGAGGACGTGGAGGAAGGAACCCAGGGGCTCGGAAGCCCATAGAAAATGACAGAAAGAAACGCGGACCCGGCCTAGACGCAAATCGAAACTGCACAAAGGACAGTCGCTTGGGAGAACCCAGGGGGACGGGGGGAGAGCCTGCGGCCTGAGCGCGAGTCCCCGTCGCCCGCTAGGAGGTCGGGCGCGAGGACCCGGCCGCGGTGGCCCTTCTCTTCGCGTCCCCAAGCAGCGGAGAGCACGAGCCGCTGCCCGAGCTGGGAGAGCAGAAATGGGGTTTCGCGGTGCCCGGAGGGAGCGCGAGCCCCGGAGACGTTCCCATCGCCGACACGCCACTCGACCGAGGGGCCTCGGGGGGTCGGGGCCTGCGGCCTGGGCGGCGCTGACCGGAAGTGCACTGCGAAGTGCCCGCTGGGCAGGGCGCTGGCCGCCGGGCCGGCCCGGGCTGGAGCAAGGCCAAAGTCGGAGTCGCCGGGCTGCGGCGGGACGCTTCCGCCCACCGGCCTGGGCGCAGGTGGGAGAGGAAGGAGGCAGACACCGCCGACTGTGGAGGGCGGGGGTCCTCTGAATGGGGAAAAGACGGAACCCCAGGAATTCCATCTGAGACCCGTGAAAGTGGGGTGTGAGAGCAGGAATTCAGCTCTGACTTACTGGCTTGAGGGGGAAGTGCAGGGTCTGAGGTGGGGGCTGAGGGCCACTCCTTCTTGAGATCCCAAATGACAGACTAGCCCTGAACCCGTCCGCGCCTCTCCCTACCGTATGGTGGAGGCTTGATACGGCGTCCGGTGCCAAGGCGAGTCAGCCTGGCAGTTTCTGATGCATTATTACAGTGTGAGTTTTAATGTAGTTCGGTGTGACCCTGGCAGGACGGCCCTGGACCTCACTTTTCTCATCTGTAAAATGGGGATGGTAACATCCCACTCAAAGAAGTGTGTGAGGTTGAATGAAGTAAATGATGCCAAACAGCTGGCAGTGTGAGTTAGCAAGTAAATAATGCTTATGTTATTATTCATTTTAAATTTCTGGAGGTGTCTTCTGAACTGCCTCCATCCTGTCCTCTGGACAAGTCCTGCTCGTGGAAGTGAAGGGGAGAGGACTGGGAGAGCTCTGCTGGGGTGGTTTCTGGGACTTGCTTTGTTTTCTTCATCCTGTAAGTTACATTCAGCTTAGATGGCATTGCAGCTATTAAAGGTTGCTTCTCCCCAGCCCGTGGAGGCTGCCAAGCAGTAGCCCAGCTTTTGGGTCAAGTTTCCCATTGTGTGGGCTTTATCTCACAGACTGTGGGTCTCTGCAGAGTTTGTGGGTCTCTATCCGGGCTCTAGCCCACTCTCCCTGCGCTGTTGGCCACATTTTGAATATGTGTAGGTCCCTCTCTTCCTGGGACTCCTTCCATCTTGCCCACAGGAGGCTCCCTCCTCTCTGCGCTGTAACTGTGTTCCTCTGGCACCTGTCACAGTCTTCAGGTCTCTGAGTTCACCCCCCAGGGGGGCTTCCAAACACCCACCAGTGTGCTTGAGAGGTGGGAGGGAGCAGGGAGGAAGCTGCTCATGGCCCTTCATCCCTGAAAGCTTGCTTGAGTTTTACCCAACCCACAGCAAAGTTGAGGAGTGGGGGATGCTGGTGCCCCATCACCTCCTCTACACAACACTCCTACCCTCTCTTCCCATCCCGCCCCCCCATCCCACCCCCCCCCATCCCACCTCATTCCGGCTGCCAACAGCCCACTCGGGAGGGAAAGATCCCAGTTCTCGGTCCAGGATAAACTGTACCTACATGCCCATGGTAAATCCTGCTTTTTACAGACTCACATATATCCGGTGTCTTCCACTGCTGAGGCGGAAATCTTCCCAAATGTCCCCAAAGCAACCCACTCCCACATCTGTGGAGAGAATTCCAGAGTCCTATCTCCAGAGGGACACCTCGGCAGGGGACAGATGGCATTTAGAAGGCAATTCAAGGAGCAAAGAGGGCCCAGGACTTACCATGCTCTCTGAAAAGCCTGCTTTCCGAAACCCTCCTACCTGAGGCCTGTGATATTCCCCCAGGAGGTGCACCTGGGGGGGAGGGGGTGCAGGGGACACTATGAAGATGGAGAGAGTTGTGCTAAGGGTGCCTTGTATCTGTGCCCAGGGCCGCCTGGACCCAGCTGCCTCCTGGGAGAGAGAAGGGGCCACAAGACTCCAGTCTTCCGGGCCCCCATCCGATCAACCCACTCCATCCCCCACCCCCACCCCCAGTCCTCCTGGGGCCCTCCATAGAAGGGGAAGGCAGGTGTGTCCCGGGCTTAGAAACGAAGCCCCGTCCCTGTAACAGGCTAAATGTGAAGCGCAAGAGC
Source organism: Proteles cristata cristata (assembly GCA_017311185.1). Classification (NCBI taxonomy): domain Eukaryota; kingdom Metazoa; phylum Chordata; class Mammalia; order Carnivora; family Hyaenidae; genus Proteles; species Proteles cristata. The sequence goes on along the minus strand of JAESUZ010004080.1, from coordinate 3,298,550 downwards.
TGGGGCATGCAGGTGTGGACCAGACACCCGTACGTGTACTCCTGGACCATGCACGAACATGTGCCAGATGCTTCCACACAGGCGACGTCCCTGTGCTTGCTGGGAACACAGCTCTATACATCAGCCCACTGGTGTTTTTGGCATCCGGGCGCGTGTTTTACACCCATGCGCATGTATATGCAGAGACGAACGGATGCTCGTGCTGTTTTGCGTGCAGAAACATGTGCACGTACACTGCGTGGCGCTCTGTGCAATACTGCCCACTCAGTGGCACACTGGCAAGAACGCAGGACTCAGAGGAAAGGGGGGGGCGGTTTCCTCTCACTTGCTGTGTGCTTTTGAAAGAGGTACTTACTCTCTCAGGACTTTCCCCCTCCACCCCCACCCCTTCTCTACACTCCCTCAACCCCCCACCCCTGCCTGTGCAATGAAACCTTTTGATTCAAGACTCCCCTAGGACCCCCCTCCAACAATGGGACTTCAATAAAAGACTGGCCTAAAGCATTTGGGGGAGGAGTGGGGGGTTGGCAGAGTCCCCTGCCCTGTCCCTCTCCGCAAGTTGCCACAGGAGCATAGCCCTCTCACCTGAGCCCAAAGTGAGAGAAGGACAAGTTCTCTGGTGGGGGTGGGGAGGAGAGGGGAGGATATGTTGCCACCTCCCCATGCAGAGATGGAGCAAAGTAAAGGGCTGCTGCAGGGGGTGGGGGTGGGGGGCCGCTCTGCCCCTACCGCTGCTCCCTGCGCAGAGTGGAAGGCAGCCTATATTGCCAGAGGAATGGGTTTTCTCTAACACAGAAAGGAAAATCTAGGCTAACCATTGGAGGAACCGATGAACACGCTAGAGAAACACAGTGGACACCAGGACACAGGATAAGGAATTGGACCAGGGCGTCTTCACCCTGGCCTTGGCCTCTGGCCTCCAGGAGGCAGCCAAGGCTCACCCCAGCCCCTAAAACCAGGCCTTTTACTGAGGGTATTGGATGAGGGCAGGGAGGCTCATGCAGAGAGACTAGGACACAGTGACCTCCCTGGGGGTATCACCTCTGTCACAGAGCTGTGGGGGCCCAGGTAGGGGGTAGGCTAGCAGACCATTCCTTCTCTGTGCCCTGGGAAACTCAGCCAAGGGGGCCAGAGAACTGGGCACACAGGCACACACTCAAAAACACCAGTCACTACTGACATCCATATACCCCAAACACACACTTCCACCTCCCGAGCCTAAACAAATATACTCAATACCGCCCCTATACAAATACCCCACACACACAGTACAACCCCCAAACATATAAGCTTGCCCAGACACACAAGGCAGCCCCACACGCCCAAATATCTCCTCATCCATCCGCAGCCTCCTCCTGACCCTACTGAAGGAACAAGACTTTTGAGCAAGAAAACAGAGACCTTTGGCCCAGAAAGAGCCAGGGATCGATACTGTTTAGACTCGGCTAGCGTGTATTTCCTTCTGGGCCGAGGAAGATTTAAGTTTATGGGTCAATCCGATCATTTTTTTTTTAAAAAGGTAGAAAATGAGGAAGTTGGAAGCACACTCCAGTATTTATTTCGATGCATCCTCAGACTTTAATACCCAGGCGGCTCACTAAGCCAGCCTCATAAATCAGAGAAATCAATGCCTGTTTATGATTATTATTACTTTCTTTTTTCAGAGGGGGAACAAGAAAGAGATCCGACCAGAGTCCTCTCCCTCTCTCTCATCAGCCCCAATCAGGAAGAAAGGAAAGTAAGGATGGAGGAAGGCAAGAAGGTGGGAAAAGTCAGGGCCTTGGCCAGATGCCTGACGTAAAGTCAGGTGCGAAGTGTAGATATGACACAGAAGACGCACAGCCACAGACAAGGCATGGACCAAATATTTACATCCTCAGAGCTTCAGATTCCTCCACTGGAAAAAAAAAATTTTCTTTGTCCATAAGGATTGGAAGATAAAAGGAGATATGGGCAAGAAATCAAATTACATAATGATGACCCATCTATACACTTTGCTAGTGCAATCCTAGGGAGGGGTAAAGTCTTCCTCCCTCTCCTCCAGGGTTAAGAGGAAGAGCTCTTAGCTTTGACCTCCTGAGAGTGCTGAAGAGGTGCCTTAAGGAACAGGATAGTTTCTGGAGTTGCTGCTTGCATTGGCCTCTACCCCAGCTGCTAGATCTGGTGGTTTTGAAGGGGTTTAAAGACCCCAAGGGCCACCGTGAAAGAAGGGCAAAGAAAGGGTAGCCCCATTTCCAGGCACTCGAAGGATAAGGTTCTCTACAGAGCAGGGAGCCCCCTAACACCACATGTGGATGTAGCTAGATGTTCTGAGCTACATGGATGAGAGGGGGAAGATGACCAAGTCTCAAACTCTATAACCTGAAGCCCTGGAAAGTCTGAAGATCCCAGGCCCCCTTCCCCACCAAGTAAGGCAAAGGAGGTACTTCCAACCACCAGAAAATCATTCATCTGGGCCACCCCAGGGAAGGGCCCAGGCCTCTGCTTCCCTTTCTTCACTCAAGGATTGACTGAGTGCCCATTATGTGCAGAGATCAGTCTACACGCCCCAAGAAGGTGTGAAGAGGGGAAAGACTTACTGCAACTAAGTTGAGAATCCATGACAATTACCACATCTACTGTCCAACTCCAGGCCACTGAACCTCAGGTCCCTAATCCCTTGAGCAAGGACCTGGAGCCTGCTAGGCACGGCCACCTCCCCTGATGTAGGCCCAAATCAGCAGGAAGTTTTTCAAGGAAAAGGGCAGAATGGCCAGCCATTCTCCCTTCTCACAAAATCAGTCCTGCAAAAACAACAGGAAGGAAACCCAAGGGAGGAACACGGAAACAGAGCTCCCATGCGTGTACCTCAGGCCCACAAGCACACCTACGAGCACTCTGGTAAGTGTGCAAACGCAAATGAACACACGCCATGAGCTCACAAACATCCAAGCATGCATCCGGTTACAGAGCCATGAACACACAGCGAGCACCATCCTCGCACATGTAGGGACACACAGGACCAGGTAGGAACCTAGAGATGTGCCTATCCTTGCACATTGTCACATATGCACGCAAGTTTGCTGGGACACCTACACATCTAGCCACACGCGTACAGGCACATACGCATGTATTTCAGAAGACAGGAAGGAAGGAGGAAAGGAGAATCTATCATTAAAAACACAAGTCCTGGACATAAAGATGATACCTCTTGAGGAGGGGCCCGTGGTGCCTCTTCTCAGTCCCTGAATATAGGGGGCCCAGTGCCTGCCCAGGAGGATAGGCCCCAGGGAGGGGAGTGGGGGGCAAGAGGGCAGACATTTCCCTCTGGGAAGTTCACGTGTCCTAAGGGTCCTGAAGGCTGGTGTCTGCGCCCCCCTCAGTCAGGAAGCAAGCCTTTGTTGGCATTCTGAGAGTGGCCCCGCTTAGGTCTGGGGTTTGGGGCAGGCAGGCTTGTGCCCTCTTGGGAGTCGGGCTCAAAGCGATCCCCCCAGCAGTCCGCTGCTGCTTTGCACAGCGTCCCGGGATCTGGGCCTCCTCTCCCTGGGCTGTGCGAGACCATGATATCCATGAGATCCGCCGGCCGGGAGAGGATCCTTGGGCCGCCCAGGACCCGACGCGTGGCCTACAGAGTCGCTTCTCCTATGGAATCGCTTCTCCGAACTATTGGCGGTGACATCCAGGCGGCCGAGGGGTCAGGCCCAGAGGCCAGGCCGAGGAGGCGTCGGCCCCGGTGGGCAGCTCAGAACTGGGGGCAGCCCCTCACCTCTGCCCCGCCTCCGGCAGGCCTTCTGCTTCCGGAGGGGAACCCACCAAGCCAGATCCGTACCAGGCTGTGGGTGGGGGTAGGAAGGAAAGAAAAGGGAAAGGTGCAGGCAGAAGCGAGGAGGAGAGGAGCAGGTTGAACAAGAGGAAGCCAAAGCCAGGTTGGCCCTGGCCCCGCACTGGCAGCGCCGGACAGCCCGGCAGTGTGTCCGGAGTGAGCACTGAGGTTTCGCCGTTAGGCTCCTCTGGACGCAATCGGGAGACCAGGCGCGGGCCTCCCTCCAGAGCCTCCGGACCCCGGACCTACGCGGATATGGGCCGCCTCTACCGCCGCGCGCCCTTCCTGTCCCCGGGGCTTCGTTGTGCGCTGGTCGGCAGGCCGCGGGACCATCCGGTGCGTGCGCGGTGCGCGCGGGAGCGCCGGGCCCTCCGAGCTCCGCGCCCGCGCCCTCCCCGACCCCGCAAGGAGGAGGGCCGCCAGCGCCTCGTGAGCACAGTGTACACTTTATTTCAGACTACAGGTTTCTGAACATAATAAAATCTTTGGCTTGTAGCGGCGGTTCAGTCTCGCAGTCTGTGGGGTCGTATTTCTCAACAAGTCTCCGGAAAACGAAAGGGGGACAGGACAGACAGACCGACAGATGGGGCTTGGGAGGCGGGGGAGAGGCGGAGGGCAGACACGCGAGGAAACACACTCTCACGCACACAAAGAAAAGTCCCAGAGAAACGAGGGCCGGCGATGCGGGGCGGGAGGCACCGGAGAAGCAACAACATTCAAAAGAAAAAGGCAACGAAAACGAAACTGGGCCGGGGGCAGCGAGGCGGAGGTGGGGGATAAAATAATTATAATAATTATAATAATTATAACAATAATAATAAAGAAGATTAATAAAAAGTCCAGCAGATAGAGATCGCTACACATATTTCTTTTTTCCTTACCTGAAATTAAATATATACAAGGTGGTAAGCGGTTTGGCTAGATAGAGCTTTAAGGAGTTCGCAGTTTCGCCCCTTATACCGTGAATAGAGAATAGATCTTATTTTTCGATAGCACCTGTCCGAGTCTCTCTCCCTTTTGAAACATGTTTCCTTCAAACGTGACTCTCCATTCTGAGAATCAATCTCTCTCTCTCTCTCTCTCTCTCTCTCTCTCTCTCTCTCTCTCTCTCTCTCTTTCTCTCTCTCTCTGTCTCTCGCCCTCCTGTGCGCGGATTCTTCTCCCCGGCGTAGGGCCGCCAGGCTGCGGCGGCGGCGGCGAGGCCGGGCCGGGAGGCGCGCTGCGTCCGGGCGGCGCGGCCCCGCGGCGGCGGCTACTCGCTCTCGTCTTTGTCCTGGACCGTGGTGGTGGAGTGGTTGTACAGTCCCTGCGCCATGAGGTGCAGCGCCAGGCCGTTCTTGATGCCGGTGGCTTTCTTGATCTTGGCGCGCTTGTTCTGGAACCAGATCTTGATCTGGGACTCGTTGAGGCTGAGCTCCTGGGCCAGGGTCTGCCGCCGCTGCTCCGTGATGTAGCGGTTCGCCTGGAACTCGGCCTTGAGTCTCTGCAGCTGCTCGGCCGTGAACGCCGTCCGCGGCCGCTTGTCCTCCTTCTCGTTCTTTTTCTTCTTCAGCTTCCTGGTGCGCGGACCTGCAGCGGCGGAGAGGGCCGGGTGGGGGTGGGGACGGAGGGCAGGGGGGAGGGGGGAGAGGGCAGAGGATGCCGTGAGAATCGCAGCGCCCAGCGGAGATAGCGCCCTGCGCGCTTCCGGGGGCGTTTGCGGAGGCCCCGCTGCGCCCCCGGCTCCCTCCCGCCGGCTGGCCCCCTAGCGCGGTCGCCCGGCCGCTGGGGTCTCCAGGTTCCCTTCTGGGGGCCAGACGGGCCGCGGAGGAGAACTGGCCGAGCTTGTCTGTACGCCCCACACCCCGCTTCGGAACCAGACAGCCGCGTGCCAGGCTTAAATCCCATAATCCAAGATGGGAGACATTTGGAGCCCCGGCCCGTGGATCCCAGACTTGGAGGTCAGGGGCCTGCTGTCTTCACAGCCCTGGAATAAAAAGAGGCTCAAGACTGGGCCAGTGAGGACACTAGGGTAGGGCTGCCCTGAGGGAACTGCCAGCCTGCAAACTGATCCTCCCTCCCTTCTGAAGAGGCGCACCCACACCCAGCAGGGACAATAAGACCCCATCTGCTTGTGGCTACTGACCCCAGAAATACGCGGATAAGGAGGGGGCCTGAGGGGGCTTGCCTCGATCCAAAGCCTTTGGTGTGTGTTCTCTCCACCTCTTCTTCCTCTTTGGCCTAAGGGAAGCCCCTGCTAGAATCCCAGGCAGATACTGGCCACCCCCTCACCCAGTTGCACACCTTACCCACATGACCCTGGCCCCAAGGATTCTCAGCTTCGCCCCCTGGATGGTGGCTGTGAGAAAGGGAGGACCCTCACCGCTCCTCCACCGAGCTCTCTCTTTTGCACACATGAGCTATGGTTTCAGGATTGAAAAGTCCTGGGTAACACAAACAGGCCACATATGCTCTCCCTGCCCCTCAAAGACTTCTGCGAAGACACTGCATCCTTCTTGACCCCATCCCTGAGCAAAATCTGGGCAGAGGGACAGGGACGGAGGGACAATAATAACAGAAATCTGTGCTTTGCCCCTTCTGCGGATATGGGAAGAGGCCTGAGCAAACCTCCCCAGGAAGGTGACGCCTCTCCCAAAATCTAGTCTGGGAAGAGAGCCGCCCTGGAGCCCAGGCCTGCAGAGACGAGGGGGAAAGAGAGGGAGCCCTGAAAGCCTGCACCGCAGTCTACCAGCCTTACACCCAGGTCTTCTGGAGCACCTTCGTGGTGGGCCCTGTCGCCACTATGGGAATTTACTGAGCCAAGTTAAGTCCCTCTCAGGGCCTTTTAATATCTGAAACTGTCTGGAAAGAAGGGTCTTTACCAGCGTCTCCAAACCCAGCAACAGAGGGTCAAGCTGGGCTGCTGGCTCCTGGGACAGGCCAGTGCCCGAGGTCACCGGCTGTCCTATGACAAAAGAGTCCGGGCCTGGCGAACCGCAGGGACTCAGGTCTGGGTTGAGGTTCATCTCCCTGAACTGCTCCTGCGGGAGGAGACAGGACCCTGCCTCCCCAGGCCCATAAGAAGGGAAGCGGCTTAGAACAAAGGCAAGGCCCACTCCTAAGCTCTGTGCAGAGACGACTATGAGGTAGGGTGGGGAGGGAGGACGGCCTTAGTTTGGATTAGTAATTAGCTGCGCGGGCAGAGATGGCCCAGGAAAAGTGCACACCCCCAGAAAGGCCCGGCTGTGCGTTGTGCGTCCGGGTTGCTGTTAAGAGTGCTGTTGTGTATGTGTGTTCAGAAGCACAGACACTGGTAATAAAATCGTAGCCTCCTGGCCGTCCTGAGCCGCACAGCCTGACAGCTCAATCACTCTATCCATCAGGCGAGTCAATCAAAGCAGCTTTTCGGAGGTTCAGGGAGCCCGACGTGTCAATAACGGGGCTCGAGATGGCGGGGGCTGATAGCGCGCATCGATCCGCGCCCGGCCGGCAGCCGTGGGGAGGCTAGACACCAGCCGGAGGAACCCGGACGCCTGCAACGCCCATCGTAGGCCAGGATGCCCCGCTGCCGGCATCGCAGGGCCCACCGGCCTCCCTGGGGCGGCCGCCCCTGGAGGCGGGCAGGCCCCAGCCTCCTCTCCTCTTCTGGGGCCTTGGGCTGTCCCAGCGCAGGTCCCTTCGGCCTCGGGTTCTCCTAGCGCAAGGGACGTGCAGAAAAAGGGCCGAAGGAAATCGAGAAAAACAACCTACGGCTGGCGGAAATGTGCTAACTGGCAGATACCGGGGAAGAATGGAGCGAAAGGAGGAAGGGGCAGGGCCGGGAGGGCGTCTGAGCCGGTGGCGCGGAGAAGCTGCCGAGGAGGAGGCTGACAGTCATGCCCTGTGACCCAGCGATCGGGCCGGAGCCGGTTGGCCCCCTCTCCTCTCCCAGGGTCTGGGAGCTCTAGAGAACCAGGAGCCCGGGGCTCCCGGCACCGACCGGTTTTGGCAACCGCCCTTCCCTGGATTCTACCCACCCGGGGCAGATTCTCTTGCCTCCCAGGCCTGGGGAAGAGGGACAGCGATCGAAGGATTCTCTCTCTGTGTGTGTGTCCTCAAATCTATCTCCATGTAAAGAAACTCCGTAGAAAATATCGAGCTGGGGTTTGTGTGGGTAAGCACACAAGGCGCTGATTTCTCTGATCAGGGCGTTGCTCGAATTCGGCCTCCTCAGGACCCGGCTGGCCGGATTTCAAGACCCAGATCACTAGGCCCACCTTCCCGCTGCCTCTTTATCTCTCTCCCTGGACGAAAAATCAATGACTGATTGTGTCTTTCCTAAGAATGATAAAGGCAAAACACAAAGAAGGCCCGAGGGGCTCGGAGTTCAAAACCAAAAGATCCAGCTTCTCCCGCCAGGAGTTGTAGCCTCTCCAGCTGGTGGCCGCAGAGGCCAGGAGCGCAGAACTGGGGGCACACCCGGCTGTGACTGGGACAGGGGTGAGGAGGAGGAAGCAGGCGTGAGAGGAGACAGCGCCCGAGGCCGCGTTTGCTCTCCCCAGCACGTTGGCGGCTGAGAGTTCGGGGGACCAGGCGCAGCCCGAGGTTGGGTACTCACCGGAGGACGGACGATCCGAGTAGCGCGTGCAGTACACCCAGGCCGGCCATACGAGGGGCTGCTGCGAGTCAGTTTTGACCACGGGCCCGCCGTTGGCTGAGCCCATGAGCAGGATGGCCGGGTTGCCGTGCTCCGGGTACTTGGCACCCTGCGCACCAGGGCTCCCCACGCCGCCTCCGCTGCCTCCGCCGCTGTCCGAAGGCTTGGCCGCCGCCGCCGCCGCTGCCACGGCTGCCGCCGCCGCCGCCGCCGCCGCGGGGTTCCCGGCTTTGGACGCACCCGCACCGCCGCCGCCGGCTGGCGGAGAGCCGTCGGGTGGGCCACAGTTCACGTCCGGGGCGCACAGGAGCGAGGCGGCGCCTGGCGCCCGCGTGCCCAGCGGGTGGACAGGGTCTCTACCTGCGCCGGTCTGGCCTCTGTCACGCTCGACCCGGCCTCCTCCTGCGCCTCCTCCGGCCGCCGCCGCCACCAGGAGCTGCGGCGGCGGCTGCTCTTTTTTGCAGCCGAAGTCCGGCCTCAAGATGTTGTCGATGAAAAAGTTGGTAGTGCGGTGCAGCTGGGCCGCGGGCTGCGGCTGGTGAGCAGGCGCCGCGAGATGCTGCTGCGGCGGCGGCGGCGGCGGCGGGGGGTGCGGGGGGAGGTGCGGGTGGTGGGCCAGGGGCGGCAGGCAGGGCGCCGCGGGCGGCGAGGGGGGCGCGGGCTGCGGGGACACCGGCACGCTGTCTCCATCGCTGCCGCTGCTGCCGCTGGCGCCGGGGCTCAGGCTCAGGCTCAGGCTGCCCGGGGCCGCCGCCGCCGCCGCGCCGAGGCCCGAGTCGCGCTGACTTTTAGGTTCCGGCTGCTGTTCTTCCATGCTCGGCCGCCCCGCCGCCCCGGCCGCCGCGCCGGCCCCCGCCCCCCCCGCCTCGCTCCCCACCCCACTTTGCCAGCGGCCCGTGGGGGTGCGCGGAGGAAGGAGGCCGGCGAAGCCCCAGCGAAGGCACGGGGCGGGTGCAGGAAAAAAAAGATCAGGCGCCTGGCCTGGATCGCTCGCTCTTATCGAGCAGATAGATCTCGCTGTCTCTCCCTCTAATTTGTAGACATCCAGATATGGAGACACTTGGCTATTTCTTTTTTTCTTTCTGCAACCAGATTCAATGGTTTTAAATGGGGAGTAAGCCACGGCCAAAAAGGAGGGGGGAAAAAAAAGAAAGCAAGAAAAAAGAAAGCAAGAAAAAAGAAAAAAAGCTCCAAGAAATTTTTTTTCTTAAAGGGAAAAAAAAATAGTCTTTAAAGTCTAGCCATCTTCCCAGGCAGTAGTGAGGGGTTTGACTTCCCCGAGTGTCACGCTCAGCTGTGCCCAGAGCGCGAGGCTGGCAGCGCCTTTAATCGCCTTTGCTTTTTTTGCAGGGAGAGCGCGTCTCCGCCAGCGCCGGGCTGCCTTTTTTTTTTTTTTTTCCTCTCAAATCTCTGACAGCTCGGATCTTTGCACAAACTCTCTCGCTTAAAAAAAAAATCACCCAGGCACACTTTTTGCCTTCAAACCGGAAGCACGTGAGTCAGGCCGCACGTGTGCGGGGCCAATGGCGAGCCAGGATTCGCGCTGACACCCAGGCCCCGGCCCAATGGGCGCGCGCGGGACTTTGCGGATAAATAATCCGGGGGTGGCGGCCGCTGGCGGAGAGGGGGCGCCGAGGCTAGGGCCCCGCGCGTCCGGCCCGCCCTCCCCCACCCGCGCCCGAGCCCCTCCCCCTCTTTCAATCCAGGACCGAGCCAGGACCGAGGAAGGGGCAAAGGGAGGGGGTGGATTTCGAGGTGTAGGCAAATAGAGAAGCAACTCCATAAACAACTTGTTGGAGAAATGCAGGATTATGGGTGCGTGCGCGCCGGGCATAGGGTCAGGAGGTAGGGGGGCCTAGGCTCTTTTACATCCCTTTGCCTAAGAAATGGGGCAATGGGTGAAATGCTGTGTGTGTGTGTGTGTGTGTGTGTGTGTGTGTGTGTGTGTGTGTGTGTGTAGGGAGACGGCTTGAGACGAAGAGGGTCAGAGATGTGGAATAGACCTAGAGTTGGTTACTTTGAGTTAATGAGTTTATTTTTCATAAATAACAAACCCCGGAGGTCAGCTGCGCCTAGCTAGCACCGTCTGTTGGTAGGTTTTGAAGTGCTTGCCGGCCAGCTATTGCGTGTCGTTTCGGTAGGAGCCGTACCCGCGTCCTACCCTGTCCGGGACCTTCGACAACCCCCGGGAACTGTCCTGGCGCCATTAAGCCAAGCCCAGAGGGCGCGAGAGAGCCCGAGCGCCGGGCGAGCCGAGCCCCTGTTCATTCCCTGGCGGCCAGAGTCAAAGCCATCCCGGCAACGTTGAGTTGTCCTGGGCGGGCCCCTGGGCCAAGGTGCCTGCCGTTGGGTGCGCGACGCGCGGCTTTTGGGTTCAGGGCAACCTCCGTGTGAGATTTTCCTGCAAAGTGAATCAAACAGATGAAAGTGCCGCGGCCTAAGTATTTGCCCTTAGCCAGCTGACGATGTGGACAACGACTTTGCCCTGTTGGCCCAGAGCTCCCTGGAAATACTCCCGACTCCCTGGAGGCCTCTGGCTCTAGCCCTGAGTGTTCTTCCCAAGCTTTGGGAGACCGCGGAGGTTCATGCCACTCCCACGCTCAGGAAGACCAGTCTCCAGCCCTCTGGTCTCTTTTTTGCGGTTTCCTGATCGAAGCACCCTAAAAGTTTCAGGTGGCCAGGGATGCGGGGAGGGGGGATGGGGGCAGGTGAGGCTCTGGACGCCAGCGGGGTTTGTCTGCCCAGCTGTTTTGGAAGGCCTGGATCAGACTGTTTTCTGAAGCCTGCGGGCGGTACCCGAGAGTGGCTAGGGAGGAGGGCTCCGGCAACTTAGGCCTTCTCGGGAGATCTTATCTTGGAGCTCCAGCGAACCCGTTCTCCCTGCCGGCCATCCTCAACTGGGAAAGGCTCTCTGGGGATATTGTCCTATAGGACAATGCAAAATAATTCCCTCGTGCCGCCAAAAAGCCACAGAAGGTTAGGAGGAAAATAAAACGAAAATCACAACAAGCCAAAAACCACCGCAGGAGCCGAAGTTTCTCAGAGGGGCTGGTGGAGAGCCGGAGTTCTGATCGCTGGCTGCCTTGGTCAGCCCAGTGGAAGGTCTTCCTCTACCCGGGGTTCTCAGAGCTCCTGGCTAGAGGGGCCCAGTGGCCTGGGGGCTGCCAGGACCATTTTCCGGACCGCTGCGCTAAGCAGGCCCGCCCCGATCTCCTCAATTCTCCCAAGCTGTCCCCCAAACCCCACCTTGGAGTCTACCAGCTCCTCTTCAGTTCACCCAAGGGCGCCCCGAAATCTCCCGGCGCCCCCATCTTTTCTCCCCGAAATGGGGGGGGGATTTTATTTATATTTAAGTTCGCAAAATTGAAATCTTTATCCCGCAAGCGAGCGTGGGTACTTAATTAAATTCTAATTAGGACACTATCAATATCCTATTTAGCCGCGTAGCTTTTGTGCGCCGCGGTCCCTTTCAGCGCCGTAAATAGGGTCTCGACGCCTTATCTCGCCTGCAGGAGACGCCTCGAGAAGGGCTGCGGAAGATAATTTATAGGTTTTAATTACTCTTCATTCCGCCTGATCAGCTTGGCGTTCATCACAGGCCTGTGAATAAAACCCTGGTCAAAAGCTCTGTCACATCGCGCTGGCAAGACGCTTAATCAAAGTGAGCGGCCCCGCGCGCCGCGCGGCCCGGTTCCTCCACGTAATTTCCAGCCAGCTGATAAAGCCAGCTGAATAATGCGGCGGCCCTTTGGAGACACCATTTACAGAAATGACTTTATTGACGGCTTAACGTCGGTAATTCATTTTACCTTTCATGTAGTGGAGCCCGGATTTGTTACAGTAATGGGATGATAAATGCACCCGCGGCCCACGAGCTCCGGCTGGATTAGGCGGTGCTCCCGCGCGCTGGCTGATCCCCACCCCCTACCTCCCCCAGGCCAGGCCCGGCGCCCCTGACGTTCGGCACTCTGCACCCAGCGCCGTCAGCTCTCCACGACCCCCACCCGGGCCCACGCCCTGAAAATGAGCCTACCTTGCTAGCGGGTTGGTGTCCTGGCAAGCCGGGAAGTGAGATGTGTGAATGCTAAGAATGAGCAAATGTTGGCTGAGATGGGTGTGTAAGGGGTCCAGAGGACTCGGAATGGGCTCAGGACTGGGCGTGTGGGTGAGGAAGTGCCGGCAGGGTGAGCTGTGAGTATGTGGGTAAAGGGGTTGGGTGCATATGGAGTGATGTGTGTGGACGTCTGAATACATCTGTGTGCCTGTACGTTTGGGGGTACTCATTTCTGCCTTTGAGAATTAAGGAATTTCTTCTAACCTGGTAAATATCCAGGTGGGGAGGGCCAGGAGGTAGACTGGAAGCAGGTGGGGGAATCTAGGAGGAAGAGAATGAAGTCCCTTTCTCCAATGGCCCTCTGCTCCTGGGCCAGAGGTATGGAAGTTTGGGGACACTCAGTGCCCGCTTGCCTTGCCTTGAAGTTCTGAGTTGTACAGTTTACCCAAGGCAAGAGACTCCACAGAAGGCCACTGATCCAGCCACATCTGTGCAATAGACTGTCCATCCCCAAGTTCCGCTTCCATACCCAGCCCACATTAAAGTGGAGAATAAGGGAAAAAAAAATTTTTTTAGTTTAAATGCCGAAGGGCGCGGGACCCTTATGATTTACTTCCCCTCTTGAGGGAAGGAGGGGGCCCAAAGAGAATTTCGATGGTGGGGAAGTGACATAAGCAGAACAGAGAAAGACTCCAACCCTTCTGACTCTCTCCCATTCCCATGTTTCCTCCATCTTCTGTGTTCTTTGCGGTTAACAGAGGCATCCACTAAGCGAAAGGCACCTGGCTAAACACACAGGAAGTGTGTTTGCGTGTTTGGGGGGTGCAAGAGAAGGCTGAGGGTCATACAACAGGAAGACTGACGAGTGCTTCTCAAGGTGAAGGCTGAGAAATTATACCTATGTGTCTCCTCTTTCCCATTCTTGCAAAAACCACTGATCAGCTTGCAGAGTGGCCCATGGCTGTGGGGGCCAAACCCCATATTTGTATCTATTTGCTTGTGTCTGCGAGAGCCACAAAGAGTGCCTGTTTGTGTCAATGTATTTGTGTGCACAGCAGGAGGCTTGCATTTGCACACTTCAGTGTGCACATCCGCATCTGCCCCACCGGCCAGGTGGGGCTCAGAGAAATGTGTCCGCTGAGGGGTTGGGTGCACGCTGTGCAGAAGAAAAAGATCCTCCGCCAGCCTGCGTTCCCGCAGAATTCCGGATTTCGTTTAGGCAAAGACCAATATCATGGCCCTGCCGGCTTTCACCTCTCTTTTGAGGATGGGAGTGAGGAGAACCGTGAAGGAGACCCTTGCAGCCTGGCCAGGCGTGTGCGCGATGGGCCGAGAGTGCGAGCGTGTTGCATGCACACGGTGGTAATCGCATTTCGAGTGTAGATCAGATGGCGGTGGGGCCTCGTGGCGCGGGACATGAATGAGTTGTCGCAACACAATAGCGTGCAGCCTTCCTACGGGGACTGGGTGACCAGCGGTTTTGTTGGGAGTGAATGCGAGGAGATTTCTGCTACAAGTACCGCGGTATTATTATGAGCCAGAAGGTCAGACTATACATCGCAGGTCCCCAAAGCCTATAGACCTTGGGAAATGTGGGGCCTCGAGCCACGTCATTGTACCTGACAGTCCTTTCAATAGACTAATTCAATTAGCGCTCTTGGTTTTGGTCTTCATTTGGAAGCGATAATAATGTGGGGGGTGGGTGGGTGCAGGGGGATTCGTTGGGTATTGGTTAGGGATCCTAAGCCATTCTGCCCGAAGCTTGGAGTGGGGCTGGGGGAGGCGGGGAAAGGGAAAAAGCTGAGATGGGTGGGGGGTGCGTGGGAGGCAAACCATGGAAAAGAAAATGCTCTGTTGACTCTTGAAATTGGGGCGGCAGCTTTGTTTGCAGATGGCCCAGAAGGCTGGGGGGGTGGGTGCAGGGGGGCGCCAGGGAGAATTTATTTTTTGTGTGTTCATGAAATAAGCCGGTAAATGTCAGGTTCCTAGTAATTTTGAAGAAAGAGAGGAGGAAGGAAGGAAGGAAGGAAGGAAGGAAGGAAGGAAGGAAGGAAGGAAGGAAGGAAGGGGAAGGGAAGGGAAGGGAAGGGAAGGAAAGGAAAGGAAAGAAAGGAGGAAAGAAGGGAGAAGGAAGGAAGGAAGGAGAGAGGCAGGGAGGGAGGGATGGAAGGTGAGTTGTCCCCTTTGGGGATTTCAATATCTGGATCTATATCCCCACCATTCTGCCTTCCCACAGGGCTTTCTCCCTTTTATCAGAGGGAGCAGTTCACAGCACGAACCTTTTTGTTCCAGAAAACGTTTGCTTTTTTGTTTGGGTTTTTATTCCCCTCTAAAGCCTAATCGAGCTGAGAAAATTAAGCCCTTTCTTCACCTGACTGTGGGAAATGGGGGGAACCTTTCAGTGATTTCTGTCAATTGCACCCGGTGGTGGTCAAGATTGGGAGAGGGGTCCCTGGGCCCTGGTTTCCTTATTGAGCCCCACGGACTGCAACGGGGGCCAGGGGCCGGCGGCTGGGACGCCAGCGCATAAAGCCCCCGACTAGTTGCTGCTAGAGGGTTGATGAGCCTGCTTAGGACTGCGCGGGGACAGACCCCTGGGCTCCGATTAGGGAAAGCCTTCCCCCTTCCCTCTCTCTATCCCCAAACCACTCTTGAGCTGGTACCGCACAGCTAGCCAGGCCCCTGCAGCCGAAGATTTTAGAGCTCAGGTTTCCGAAAGGAAGGCAACCACACACACTCTACATATTTTTCTTCACTTTAATCAAACAGACTGCTTTTCTCCTTACACCGAATTCCACCCAAACACCAGAACCAAAACGGGAACACTGTATCCTCCCCCCACCCAAAAGTAATAAACTCCGGAGTAAATTCAGCGTCTACGCTGGAATTTTCCGCTCTCCTTTATTTTGCTTTTCTCCCCTCTCACCCCTCCCCCTCTCTGTGGCCGAAGGGGCTCCTGGCCCACCCCAGTCCCCACCTGTCCAAGTGGCGGCTCCCACCTCGATCCTGCTAGACGCGGGTCGGAGTCCACACCGGCTGGCCTCGAGCGTGTGCACGCTGGTGGGTACCAGGGTGGGAGCGAGTGAGGAGGGGCCAGCGCGGCTTCTGGGTTCTGTCGCCCCCTCGGCTCAGTCCATGCTCCCCGGCAGGGAGGTCCGGACCCAACGTCAAAGTTGGGGACAAAAAAATAACTCGAGAAAAGAAGAAAAAGCACAGCATCCAAGTCCTCTGCATAGGAAGGCTCCAAGCCGTGTTCTTTCTGCTTGCCCCAGAGTTAACTGTCCTTCCTCCTTCTCCTTCCCTGGACTCCTGGAGGGGTGAGAGGTTGTCCCTGGGATCGTCTCCCCTCGACCTGGGAAAAGGAAGCCGAAGTCCGCGCCCCCAGCTCTCTCCGCTGCTTCCTGTCCCGCGCCTTCCCGCCTCCCTCCCCGGGGGCTCCGGAGCGCCAGCCTGGCCGCGCCCCACTTCCGTCCTTTGGGACGCAGCCTCCCGACTCTCATCCCCCGGAAGGTGCGGGACAGGCTCCCGGCTCTGGTCGAGGTCGGCGCTGCAGGCGGCTGGCGGGGAGGCGAAGGAGGGAAAAGTTTAGTCCGGAAGGGGAGCGGGCGGGGAAGGGAAGTGTCAGGAGGCCGGAGTGGAGAGGGAAAGGGGGCGAGAACCTTGAGTCGGCCCCCCACTCCACCCCACCTCCTTCTTTCCCAGGCTGGATCGCGTGCGGGTGAGGCGGGAGGGGAGGGGTCCCTGCAACGCCGAGGCCTTCCCCAGCCACCTTCCCTGTCCGCTTGCTCCGTTAGAAACCCGGGTGAGGGACGAGTGTGCGCCCCGCGCGTGCGTGTTTGTACGTGACTCTGTGTGTGCGAGGCTCCAGGTGAGTGTGTGTGTGTGTGTGTGTGTGTGTGTGTGTGTCCGGGCGTGCATGGGAGGCTTGTGTGCATTTTCTGTGTCTGTCTAATTCCGAAGTGCTTGCGCTATGTTCGCGTGTGCAAGTGTTGTGTGTGCATGGGCGTACGTGCCTGTGCCTGTCGTGCCTAGAGTCTCCATGTGCGCGTTTTTGAGCGAGCTGGAGATGGGAGAGCAACTCCCCTTACCAAAGGCTTTGGAAGTGCAGTGTTAAGTGCTCGGATCCCAAACCAGCTGCTCGCTTCCAGCCTCCAACCCCCATCCCTACCCCACCCCCTCTCCCTACCCCACAGCCCTACCCCGGAGTCAGGGAACTATGCAAAGGCAGAGGAGGCAGTTGTTTAAATGTAGAATCAAATAGTTCGAATAGTCACTGGCTTTTTTCTTCCCTTCCAAGACCAACCTATGCAACTCCGAATCCCTTCAGACGCAGGGTGATTGGGGGGGGGGTGAGAAGGAGGGGCAACACGTGGCGAGGTCAAGATCAAAGGGACTTCAGGGAGCACAGGGACCCAAAGCCCACTCCACAGATGACACAACTGAGACCTGGAGAAGGGAAGGGACGAGGTCAGGGTCCCACAGAGGCTGCCACTTGTCGTAGGGCCTGCCAAACTAGCTCAGAGCCACAGGCATCTGAGTGTTGTCCTGTGGCCTCTCCTAACCCTGGCTGCCAACCAATCCATTCATCTCCAAGTGAGGTTCGCTGTCTCCCCAGTACGTGTGTTGGTGCAGGGAGGGGGGACAGTGAGGACCCCAAGGCAGGATCTCTTGGCATTGGGAATGCAGTGGGCAGGAGGGGGAGACACAATCCCCCCTCTTGTAGGGTTTCACTCCACCGCCCAAGGAGTCAGCTTCCTCTTTGCCCCCACTCACCGTCAGAACTTTCCAGGCGTGAATGGTACTGTTAGAGTTGGGGGGTTGGCAGGCCTCACTTCCCGCGGAGATGGGGTGGGATGGTAGAACACCGACCCCAAAGCCATTCCAGGCACGTCCCTCCCCTCCCGCGCCAAAGACGCCCGCCCCAAAATTGTTATGCAAAGGAGTCAAGTGTGTGATCTTCTGGTGATCAAAGCCTCAAAGCCAAATATTAGAGGAGAAGTCAATAATGGATGAGCAGATTAAGAAACCCATCTCGCGGACAATTATCGTCGCAATTGAAAAAGCTCCCTCTTCCTCTTAATCTCCCTCCCTCCTATATAAAACTAAAAATCAGATGAAGGACAGGAGTTGGGGATGGTGGTTGAGAAAGGCTGCAGCGGAGCTTGCTCGAATGAAAGCCTGCATGGACGACTTTGTTGAGGGGAGATAACGCCCCCTAGGGGTGACCCCAATGAGTCCCAGTGTTTTCTCTGGCCAAGGGGGCAGAGCCTTGCTCTCTGCACCCAAGGTTCATTGACCCCTTAGAGCATGAAGCTTCTCAGAGCCGCGAGGCTAGAATCAGGGTTTCTAGGGATTTTCTTCTTAAACCATTGGGCACCCAGCTTCAGCTCCCGCTACACCCCTTGCTTTCCCCTTTCTCGGGAGAGGGACCCTAAGGCCGGTGGTTAGGGCAAGGAGCAAGGTCAGAGGGGCACCGGCGAATTCCAGGCCGGTTTTCCTGTGAGGAATGCGCCACCTGTCGGTGCTATCTCAGAGCTGCACCTGTGTGTTGCTCGAGGGTCCGTCAGACTGTGGGGAAGAGGTTTGTGATTGAATTCCCTGGACCCCAAGAGCAAGAAATCTGGCCTCTTTCCTGTCAGCCAATGCCTGACTGAGGAGAGACAATGGGATCAGGAAGGGATCCTTCTTGGAATCCCCTTGCCTCATGAGAGCCAAAACTGGAGAGAAAAACCTATGAAGGGCTATTTCTCTGTGATTCAGAAAAGTAGAAAATACCTGAGACATGAAGGGGGGGGGGACTCTACGTTGGGTTTCAGGGACTGGGTTTCTTAGTCCCCTCTGTCCCCTCTGTCTTGCTATGTGACCTTGAGCAGGTCCCTGTTTCTCTCTGAGCCTGTTTCTTTATTCCTAAACTGAAGGAATCAGATTAGATAGACCCCTTCTTACCTCTGACCTTCAATCTGACCTTCAATCTGGGCTATATCTGTAGGACACGTGTGTCTTATCTTCCTTCTATTTCTAGCTCTTAATAGATCATGGACCTTTATATGCACTTATATCCTAATCTCATATACACATTCAATGTATAGCTGCTTTGATGACCGTACGGTTTTCTCAATTATCCAAAGATTTCATTTGACAGGGGTCAGGATGTTTCTTGGCCCGAATTAACTTAAGAAGTGCCCTTTTACTCAATTCATTCTTTTTTTAAGGAACAAGAAAACTGTGTTGACTTTGCAGTGTGAACACGTGGGGAGGACCCACGTCACGGGGCCAGTGAGAACATAGTCACTGTTCCTGTGGAAACCCACGAGAAAACCCAGGCCCCAGATTTCAGTCAGTGTCAGACAAAGGACCAAAGAAGAACCGAGGCTGGGAGAACGCTGTAGCCACCGACACTCTGAGACAACAGCCACCCTCCCACCCCCCCGCCCTGGGGTCGGAGTTAACCAGGGGGCTCCAGATGGACAGTGTGCAGAGAGCAGAAAAGGCATCGAGACAACGTAGGGTAGCTCAAACCTCAAACGACTTCCCCTTGAACTCTCCGTGAAGTTAATAAAGCAGGAAAGCTGGAGGTGGGGACAGTATTTTCCTTGAGTTACCAGGAGATCGCTTGCGTATGCGAACTTCAGCTTGGAGTTCCGGGCTTGCCAGCTGGAGGGGAGCGCGGGTTCCGTGGGGTGGGTCCCTTCCATAAGGCCTGACATCCAAGCACAGGGCAGCAGGGCCGAGTTAGGGGACTTGAGCAGCCCCAAATGGCCCCGCGGCGGAGGCAGCAGCAGGCTGGCGCTAGCCTGGGCTTCAGCTCCCCAAGTGGCCAGAAAGGCCCTTTTGGCGGCTTCCTGGCTGCTGGGCGGAGGCCAAACGTCCCTCCCCCAAGGAGTCGGACGTCCCTTGGGGCCATCAGAGGAGCTGCCATTTTGAACCCGGAACCCTTTGCTTTCCGAATGGAGGGGACGTTTCTAGTCTTTCCGTCTGTGAATCCAAGAATCGTTCTGGGACTCCAGGTCCCCTCGGAGGCCGTGAATTTCAGTGTCTTGACAACGAGCTGCGCACATGTGCGATTCAGGCTTAGGGTTAGTGTTCCTATTTAGAGATGGGAAAATCGAGATCGGAGCTCTGGTTATTTGTTCTGTGAACGGCATTCTGAATGCAAACCAAGGCTTAGTTAGTGGCCTGGCCCTGATATCCCAGTGCTCTGTGTGACTCTGGATTTTTCGCCAGCTTCCGGGAGGTCCAGTCCCACTCATGACCAGGGGTTTGGCGGTTCTGGTTATCGGAGACTCACACCGCTTGTGACACCAGCGCTTTCCCAGCCTCTCAGCCCTGACCCAGGAGATTCTGAACTCTGTACCTTCAGGCCTGCGTGTAGCAGTCCTGGGGTCAACCGCCTCCCCACTAAGCCCCATCTGCCTGGGAAATTGGGAGCTCCAGGCCTGGGCCTAGAAAGGCCGGCACTCAGGGACCTGTGGGCAGCCCGGAGCCAGGCGGGAGCTGTGGGCTGAGCAGGGTGGACGCAGGGACACTGTCTCAGGATGGCCCCCGGGGAACAGCCCAGACTCTGTCTCTATCCCGTCTCCGCTTAGACTCTCCCAGGCGGACCATGCAAGGGCATTCAGGAATCAAAGTCAAGATGCCCTCCTGCCGGCCCTCAGGCAAGTGCTTTGCCAAGAGCTGACCAAGAGGCGGGAACCTTCCAAAGCCGGGGCAAAGTGGCTTGGGCTGGGACAGCGAATGCCAGCTCCAATTGCACTGTTTGGACCAACTTCTGCAGTGGGACTGACAAAGGAAAACGAACGGGCTTATTTTAAGCGTTTCTCATTTTCACTCAGATGTTTCAGATTTACAAAGGGGAAAGCGTTAGGGAGAAAGAGACACAGGTAGAGATGAGGCGACGGAGAGAGAGGGGAAAGGGTTAGAGAGAGAGAAATACAGAGAGAGAGGAGGGTGAGTGAGAGAGAGAGTGCGCCCTTCCTCCAGAAGGCGATGGAAGGATGTTAGACTGTAGATAGCCAGTATACATCGGGGTGCTTGCTCTGGGCTCCGCTCTCAGCCCTGTATCTGGGTTAGCTCTATCTTTACTGTAACCTGTTGAGAGTAATATCACCCTCTCCAGCTTACATAGGAGGAAACTGAGGCACATTTGGCTGTTGGTTGGGAAACCAGCCCAAGGGCTTGCCCCCAGGAAGTGGAAAATGAAGAACCTAATCTGTCCCCAGCTCTAGAGGAGCCAGGTGGGGACTAATGGGTTCAGGGGCCTCTCAAAGTCGCCCCGCAGGCCTCGAGGGAGGCAGGGATTCTGATCCCGAAGCACAGGCAAGGCGTGGCTGCTCCTGAGCCACGCGCGCGCGTTTGGCTGCGAGGGTTGGTCCGGGAGCCCTCAGCCGGTACCTTCCAGGCTGGCTCCGGTCCCAGGCGGGACACCGGAATCCCAAAGCTTCGGCCCGCTGCGGGGAGACGACCATCGGTGTCCGTCTCACGGAAGGGGCCCGCCCGGGAGCGGTGCGGAGGCCGCAGCCTGTCCTTGCTAGTATTGTCCGTGTTCACTCAACTCGCATCCAAGCGCAGGGACCGAGGAAAGCGCGGAGCTTGGGACTCGGCCTTGGTGGCCTGCGCCGCATGACGGGGGGCGGAAATGTCGGTCTGGGCAGCCCCCAGTTCCCGGGGTGGGGCACGTTCTTCACTCCGGCCTCCCAAGCTCCGCGTCTGCTAAGATGATCTCCCGAAGCCAAGACTTTTTCAGACTTGCTTCTGGGCAGCGGGCGAGGACCCGGAATGGGATGCGCTTGGATCTCGGGTTCCACGGAGACGACAAACCTCCGGGCTTTCTCCAAACCACCCTTCAAGTATCCCTGCGCGGATAAGGGGTGGGGGGAAGGTCCCAGGGGCGATTAAGGGCCGTGGGGAACCATGCAAGCACCCAGCGTTTCCCAGCAAAGCCGGGGCGGCATCCTTCGATCCTTTCGCTCCCGACCGCAGCCCCACAGTCCGTCCTTGGGCTCGCCTGTCACCAAGTCTCCTGGAGCACCCGCGACAAGGGGGGGGAGTTGGGGATGGGGAAGAAAGGACGCGATACCTGCTGGAGGGACGGAGGGGACCTCCGACCAATCTTGCCAGGACACAGCACTTCCTGCGCGTATTTTGACCCTAAGTCACAGGTAGGCCTCCAGGAAACTTCCCCGGGCCCCGCAGAACCTGCAGCGGGTCCTACGCAGAAGGGGCTCCGACTGGTCCACCTGATAGGTTCCATCCTGGTCTGGTGGAAGGAACTTTCCCTGCACGGAGAACGGAGGTGCCCGACTTGCTTCAGGAAAGCGCAGGTGTGCGGAGAGGAGGGACTGGCGTTGCCCCAGGGTGGTGGGAACCTCCACTTCCCTACCTGGATTTCAGTCCTCTTTCCTCAGTGGGCCTTGACCCCATCCCTCCTCCTTCTCTTTGTTGGAGCTTTCGCCTTTAAGCAGGGGAGCAGAGAGAGGCTTGTACCAAAAAGCTCCCATTGTCTTGAAAATAGAACCTATGGCTTCCCAAGGCCCTTCGGGCACTCTCAGGGGAGGAGAGCTGCCGCCAGGGCCACTAAAGGCAGCCCCCCTTCCCCTGCTGACCTGCGTAGCTCCTCGGTGTTAACAAACAAAATTAGAATTAGTATCTGTCAAATACTAAAATCTTCCTATCAGAGCTGCCTTGGGTTTGGGAATCACCACCCTGGGATTTTAGTTACTTTAATGGAATGATTCGGAAGGAGACTAAGGGTGTCAGCAGTTTTAAATAAGACTGAACTTGAACTTGACACAGGCTTTTTTTTTTTTTAAGTGTCTGGATCTTGAGTCAAAATACATCAAGGAAGGGTTTCCACCCCCATCACACTCAGCGAAGTTACAAGTACCTTGATGGTGGGGCCCTGGGGATTTGGGGTGCAGACTTTCCCTGGAGTAGGGGAGGTTATCTTGGCTGGGTCCCCAGAGAGGATGAAAGCCAAGCAAGCTACTGTGGGGCATCCCCTCTTTCCCATCAACCTTTAGCACTTCTCTCTTCTCCCTGTCAGTCTCCCAGCTATCAAGTGTGGACTCGATAGGAATGTTGCAAGGAAAAACTAATTAAACGGCAGTACAATGCTTTGAAAATATTAAGTGTCATGTAAATGCCTAATGCTAATAATAATCTTGATGGCAGTAATTATGTGCCAGGAAGCACATCCCAGACAGCCCAGCACTGAGCCCAATTGTGCACATCTAGGAGGAGTGCAGGGAACGCCCATCCTTTGTGTGGTGGAGCCCAGGCTCTGAATGGCTGGGTGGCAGATGGGAGTTCAGGTCGCACCCCTGTCACCTGGAAGGCAAACATAGGTTGACCCCAGCAGGAGTCCTTAAGTTACTGCGCTCTCTGTGCTCTCTGTCGTTGTCTGTCCTGTGGGGAATTTGAGATCTCGGGGAAGTGCCCATATCCTGGGGGCTCTGACCGGCTCTGTTGTACTGTACTGTACGTTCACGTCAAGGTCTGACCTTCGTGAGCTGAGTGCCTTTGGTTTTCCAGAGCTTGGTTAAGACATCGCTGCCCAGCCTTTAGGTGGATTTAAAGAGAAGAATGATCTCTTAGGGATGCACATCCCTCTCTTCTTTCCGGGAACCCTGGGTGGGAGGGGCACGGGGCTCTTGGATCTTCCCTTCAACATTTTTCTAGTTTGATGAGACACCAGGCCTTCCCAAGATTTACAGTTTCCTTATAAGGCAATTTTGCCACCACCCATCCCTCACCCCCAGCTTCTCTCTACGGAAGTGTTCCTGCTACCACTACCACTGGCCTGGAGCTTTGGGGCCCTGATGTCTGCCAAAACCCAGTGGGAGGGCAGCAAATTACAGTGAGTCATTATGGAGGCTTTTGGGAATTTCCACCCCAGAAATCACTGGGCCTTTTAGGGGTTTTGTATAATCACCTAGATACTCTAATGATACTCCCTGCCCTTGAACTTGCCCTAATTTCATTTTTTGGTGCCTGGAAGAATAGTTACAAATTTGGGTTCCTCTAGGTGCCCCTCTGTGTCTTCTTCAATCTGTTTTGAGCTTTGGCTTTTACTGCTATGTGATGACACACCCCTTTCCATCTGGGAAGTACATAGCTGACTTTTGAAATGTATTATTCCCAAGAAACAAATTCTTATCTACGTTTATCAACAAAATGTTTTGTTTTGTTTCAGTTGGGCTTCGGTAACTCAAAAACACCTTACCTTTAAAAGTGAGCCTTTTTACATATCTTATAGGAACTGGTAGTTTCCCAGGTAACTTCTTTCTAAGAAGGCACTCAAATCAGAATAGTTATCAACCATGGTAGTGTTAGGGTTTGGGGTTTAGGCCATGTGAGATTCAGTCACCTTTTAAGGAGGTTTATGAGATCAGACACTAACCAAACACACACACACACACACACACACACACACACACACACACACACACACCACATACATTCTGTAGTTGGCATTTCACTCTTTCCTGTCCAAATACAGATTTTGCTTTTTGTTCCTTCTTTATAATGAGAAGCCTGGTGCCACAATGCCCAGCCTTCTCAGATCCGTTCCAGTTGGGAAATGGTAGAAGTGTGTGACATGCAAACTCACCCTAGCAGTGAGAAGCAGGTGGACTGACCTCAAGCCCATGCCCATTTACTTTATCCTCCTCCCTGCTGCTTCTCAGTGGAAAATCTGCATGCAAAACCCCTCACTGTTCCCAAATGGGACCTTCTGGGTTGACAATTCCTGCAATTCAAAATTGCCTCCCACTCACTTTCCCCAACCTCTCAAGCCATCTCGAAGCCATGCATCCAGGAACATGAGACAGTGAACCTGGCTCATTTTCTGGGTTGAAGCTGCACCCTTTAAAAAAAAAAAAAGTTTATTTATTTTGAGAGAGCACAAGTGGGCAAGGGGAAGAGAGAGAGGGAGACAGAATCCAAAGCAGGCTCCAGGATCTAAGCTGTCAGCACAGAGCCCGATGCGGGGCTAGAACTCCCGTACCTTGAGAACACGACCTGAGCCGAAGTCAGTCGCTTAACTGACTAAGCCACCCAGGCGCCCCTAACCTACACCCTTAATAATCACTTCACCCGAATGGGCGCTGTGGTCTGGGAAACTCTGGGGGAAAGTGGAGCGTTAATCTGCCTCCTATCACTTTTGTAACTTCTTAACAAGTTTTGTTGTTGCTGGTATAGTCAGTTCCGCCCCGGATTCCCACTGCATCATGAAGAATTGGTTTCCAAATCAGATAAGTCACCGAGGGAGACACACTGGATGTGGCAGATAAGTTTTTACAACAGCTGTGGGGTGAGCCTGTATGTTTTCATGAAGATACGGTTCGCAGGCAAACGTCCCCTCCTCCAGGAATTCCAGAGCTAATATTTTTGGTTCACTTTTTGGCATTTTGGTTCCCCTTGATTGGGGGGTGGGGGAAGTGTGGGGCGGAACTGAGGTGATTGGGAGGGGGGCGGGTTCTAGATCATAGAGAATAAGCAAAGAGAGGATAGAGTCCCGGAACAGAGTGCTGTAGCCAGAAACCCCAGGCTCCAGCCCCCGGATGCTGCCCTGAGGGGGGCAGCTGGACCAGCCATCTTTGGTGTTTGTCACTACCATCATAGACAGGACCCCTCATCTTTATTTGACATCTGTGATTCTGTGCTGCCTGCTGTGCTTGTCAGGAGCTGTGGGAACCCCATACGTTTTGTTTAATAATTTTGGTTAATTTCTTTTAAAAAACACTCTGGTCTGAGCAGGCTTCTTGGGAAATGGGGCTTCTATTCCGAGGTGGCGAGCCCTTCTCCTCCACTTCCTCCGTGGGCTGTCAGCACAATGCCAGACACTGAAAAATAATCCTTCCAGAAATTCAGACGCTTCCACGCTGGAGGCTGCTCGGCTCTGAGATCTGAAATGTTCAGCATTTTCTCCAAATAATACGCATGTTAGCAGGTCCCACAGTAGCCTGGGAGGTTGGGTTCACCTTCCGCCCCCCCCCCCCACCTCCTCCACAGGAGTCCACAGAGCGGGTCAAAATTCTTAGAAACCATCAAAC
Source organism: Proteles cristata cristata (assembly GCA_017311185.1). Taxonomy (NCBI): domain Eukaryota; kingdom Metazoa; phylum Chordata; class Mammalia; order Carnivora; family Hyaenidae; genus Proteles; species Proteles cristata. The sequence goes on along the minus strand of JAESUZ010004080.1, from coordinate 3,273,027 downwards.
TGAAAGACTCCCCCAAACCTGTAGGGGGCGGGTAGGGGGTCGAGGATGGTGTGGCAACAGCTCCCGGAGACACTCCCATTTCTGTCCAATGGACACCGCTCCAACCTGCCTAGATGAGATAGCAGCCCTGTGGTTGGGTCCGAGGGGATGCATCAGGGTCTCCCAAGAAAGCTAGTCTGATGGGAAAGCTGGCAAACTCAGCTGTTCTGGAGCATTCTCAGCATGGAGTCAGGGCAGCTGATGGGGGTGGGGAGGCAGGAGCGGGTTACAGGGCTCCGAACTTGCTTTGCTCTGCCAAACCTCCAGAGGACCAGAGAAACTGTTTCTCTCTTCTCTGAGTCTTTCCCATGGAGGGAGGACCTTGTGGTCCACGTGCTAATGTAAGCTCATATCCCAAGTCTTGGTCTGTGAATGAAAAAAGAGAAGAATGTGTCACATGTAGGGTTTAACAGATACGAAGCTTAAGAGGAGCCGATGGTGGAATTTCAGGCATTATCCAGTAGGTGGTAAAGAATCTGAGGAGTGCAAGCTGTCTCAGTGCTGGCTGATAAATCATCCTTACACTTGAGCTGAATTCGTCCGGGTCCCAAGATCCCTTCATTGTATGTAAATTGTTTCTCAGAGCTGCCGCCTGTGACTTCATCTCTGCTCGGCCCAGTACAGTGGCCACTGAGACCTAGAAATGTGGCTGGTTAAATAAAATATATTATTACAATTCGTTTCATCTGTTTCTTTTTATTTTCTTTTAATGTGCCTACTAAAACATTTACAATCATATAACTCAGTTCAAAATCGGGGCTCACATTTTATTTTTATCGGGACAGAGCTGGTCTAAGAAATCCGTTCCCTTCTGAAACTACTTTGAGGACTTGCGCCTTGGTTTCTTTTGTTAGCCACATGAATGGAGACAGCTCAGAGCTTCAGTAAAATCCTTCCTGCCAGATAAGAGCTAAAGGACAGAAGTTGGGAGCCTTAGAGGAGTCACCTCCAAATACTGGCTTCTGGTGACATCGTGTGGTCACATCTGGGTATTACACCAGCCACAGGCTGTGTGCAAGTCCCCAGTCCCCTCCTGGTGTGAACCTCGCTGAATGAGCTAATAAATCAGGAAATCCTAAACTTGCAGATGGATATCTCTCCTCCTTAATCTATCTTCTTTTTACTCTTCTCTACCTTTAGGTTCTGCCACATCTGCAATATTGGGCCTGACACTTGAATAAGTGGCAAAACTATCGTTCAACCGTTTCACCCCTTAAAAATATGTTACTGTGGGACACCTGGGTAACTCAATCAGTTAAGCTTTTGGCTCAAGTCCTGAGACTCACAGTTGTGAGATCGAGACCCGAGTGGGGCTCCTCAGTGACAGTGCGGAGCCTGCCTGGGATTCTCCCTCCCTCTCTCTGCCTCTTTCCCACTCCGCACTGCTCTCTATCAAAATAAATAAATAAGCTTTTTAAAAAAATAAAATAAAATAAAATAGGGGCACCTGGGTGGCTCAGTAGGTTAAGTGTCCGACTTCAGCTCAGGTAACGATCTCACAGTCTGTGGGTTCGAGTCCCACCTCAGGTTCTGTGCTGACAACTCAGAGCCTGGAGCCTGCTTCGTATTCTGTGTCTCCCTCTCTCTGCCCCTTCCCTGCTTGTGCTCTGTCTCTGTCTCTCTTTATCTCAAAAATGAATAAACATTTAAAAACTTTTTAAATAAATAAACTAAAGTGTGATGCCATGATGATAGATACATGACACTATATACTTGTCAAATCTCACAGAACACCACAGTATAAAAAATGAACCTTAATATATATACGTTTTAAAAACCATTTAAAACCATTTAAGGAGGACAGTGGATCCTATGAAGGAATGCAGATAGTGAGAAGAGAATTGAACTGTACTGCAAATAAGTGAACAACCCCACTGAGGGAGATGGGGGTGGGAGTAGGTGCTGACCCAAGCAACTTTGGAAATAAATAAGACCGAAAGCAAAGGGATGTGCACACGAGCCCTGTACTCTGGTTAGTCAAGCTGTTTCCCATGGGGCAGGCAGTAGTTATTTTGATGTTGCTAAACATGTACGCCGGAAGCAAACAATTAAATAAATAGATGGCAGTGGTGGGAGACTGGTTTCTCACTGATGGAGCTGGAATTTACAGACAATCAAGGGGAGGAAGCTAGAATGATCCCCGTGATAATGGGCTAGACTTGGAGACTGGTATGAATTCGTGTTTTGCTTCGTATAAATTCAGATGCTTCAGAAATATATATAAATTCAGAAATATATATAGGTATATGTATATATACAGATTAGTATACACAGACATATTTCCTGTTCTATCAGCTGAGAGCCTAGAAGCTATGACACCTCAATAACAATAAGCACACTAGCACCCACATCCTAATAGCCTTGTCCTACAGGGAACCAGGGCTCCTTGGAGAAATGGCTGATTCTGGCATGTGACAGGGCATCTACAAGATGAGCCTGGAGCATTGTATGGTGCGAGAAAGAAAGCGCTCAAAGAATTGTAAAAACCTGCATTGATAGAGGTATATCAAAGGGTCACAGAGGCTCTCTGCAAGAATGCCCAGTGGTAAAGCTGGAGCAATGGAGATTACAAAATAAGGATCCTAAACCCAAAGTAGAAAATAAATACCGATGAGTCAATACTGATATAACTGATCGAATAAAAAGATGAATGGGGGAAAGAGGCGAATGTCCCTTGCAGAAAATTTCCAAACAATTCATATCCAATATTTCACCCTCAAGGAATAGAGCCAGACACCCATACCTTGTAAGCACAGTGACTTCCTTCCAAAGACTGAAGCACGCAGGGCAGGGGGGCAGGGGAGGAATCACCTGACAGTTGGCCAAACTTGACATAACCTCCCACAGCCGGGTGATCATGGTCAGTATCAGCAGAGCGAAATCATGTTAGTACGCACCCTTGATAAAATGAAGGAAATGGCACTTTACCTCTCTGGTCTTCCTCCTTAAAGTCCATACACCCAGTCTAGTCATGAGAAATACATCAAATAAATTCCTACTGAGGGACAGCCTGCAAAATATTTGACCAGTACTCCTCAGAACTGTCAAGGTCATCAAAGACAAGGAAAGTCAGAGAAACTATCACAGCCTCGAGCAGCCTAAGGAGATATGACAAGTGAATGGAATATGGCATCCTGGATGAGGACCTGAAACTGAAGACAACAGATAAAAGCTAAGGGAACCTGAATAAACCATGGGCTTTAGTTTGTAACAATGTGTGAGTACGTAACAAACCTACCAGACTAATGTCGGATGCTGTTAATAGGTGAAACGAGGTGAGGGGGCACATGGGAACTCTTTGCATTGCTTTTTTTTTTTTTTTAAGTTTTTGCTTATTTATTTTGAGAGAGAGAGAACACAGGCGTGGGAGAGGCAGAGAGAGGGGGAGAGAGAGAGAATCCCAAGCAGGCTCTGTACTGACAGCACGGAGCCCCCCATGTGGGGGGCGAGCTGAAATCAAGAGTCAGACGCTTAAACAACTGAGCCACTCAGGTGCCCCAGTGCTGTGTTGTTGTCTTAAGTTTCTTTATTTTCAGAGAGAGAGAAAGAGAGAGAGAGATAGTAGGTGACAGGCAGAGAGAGAGAGAGAGAGATAGAGAGAGAGAGAGAGAGAGAGAGAGAGAGACTCCCAAGCAGGCTCCATGCTGTTAACACCGAGTCTGACACGGGGCTCCATCCCACAAACCATGAGATCATGACCTGAGCCAAAATCAAGAGTTGTACACTTAGTCAACTGAGCCACCCAGGTGCCCCCTATATTCTTTAAATCAACTTGTCAAATTTTATCAAATGAAGTCCTCCTGGGAACTGACTGGGACTGTGCTGAATGCGTAGACAGGCTTGGGAAGAAGCACGTTTGAAATACTGAGTTTTCCTACGTATGATCATATGATACGTCTCCCAATATCTTTGTTTTCTACAAGAGGTTTAGAGAGATTAGGTGACTGTCTCCAGGTCACCCAGATAGTTCAGTGGAAGAGCTGCCATTTCCACCCAGGGCCATTGTTACCCAGAAGTCCTTTCTCTAAAAACAGCTAGACTGAACCATTGATTTGTCTTTGGGAGGCCTTTCTTCTGGACATTTAGCCCTTGTAGCCCTTGCTTTGATTGCCCTTGGTAGCGTGCCTGAGAGGTGGGTCTCAAGAATCCCTGATCAGTCACCAAAATGAACCTGTGAGCATTTCTCTGGAGAGGAGAGTGCCTATTGAAGGGAGAGTCTCTGTGCCCTTAGTTGGTCCATGGCGTGGATGAATGGGTCTCATTTAAAATTTTTTTTTATTTTTTTATTTTTTTATTTTTATTTTTTTTAATGTTTTTTTTTTTTTATTTATTTCTAGGAGAGAGAGAGAGAGAGACAGCGTGAGCAGGGGAGGGTCAGAGAGCGAGGGAGTCACAGACTGAAACAGGCTCCAGGCTCTGAGCTGGCAGTCAGCACAGAGCCCGACGCGGGGCTCGAACCCACGAACCGCGAGATCATGACCTAAGCGAAAGTCGGACGCTTAACCGACTAAGCCACCCAGGCGCCCCTTAAAATTTTTTTTTTATTTTTTAATGTTTTACTTATTCCTGAGAGAGAGAGAGAGAGAGAGAAAGCATGAACGGGAGAGGGGCAGAGCGAGAAGGCGGACACAGAATCGGAAGCAGGCTCCAGGCTCTGAGCTGTCAGCACAGAGCCTGATGTGGGGCTCAAACTCACAAGTCATGAGACTTTACCGACTTTACCGACTGAGCCACCCAGATGCCCCTCTAGTTTTTAATCTCAGCACAAGATCTGTGTGGGAGGAGCTAAAGCTGTGGACTGAAAGGAAGAAGGTTGGGCAAAGGGATTGGTTTAGGATTTCGATGAGTCACACAGGTCAGCAGGTTTCCATCTGGGTCGTAGCTCTGCCACTTCTTAGCTGACTTTGGGCAAAGTCACTTAACTTTCCTGAGGCCCTGCTGTCTCATCTCTGAGGAGGAATACTTAACTTTTTCTCCCAGGCATGCGGGTGTGGGGATTCAATTAGATCATGCCTGGCACCCGGTGTCCATGCAGTGATACCGTGATTAGCTTGTGAGCTCAGAGTGCCACCTCCTCTCTGCCACCAGGGAACCCAAAACTCACAACCCACCCACTTTAGATAAAAGACTTTCACGGACAGAGGGAGTAACATCACGAGGGCTGCAAGTCTGTGCATCCCCCAGTGAACCTGGAGTGACCCAACGGCAGCAGACCGCCCCCCACCACCCACCCCTCCCGCCCCACCCCGCCACCCCTGCACTGAGCGTTGCAAAGTAAAGTTGGCACCACACCTCCTGCAGCTCAAGCGTTTGCTCTCAGCACTTTTTTTTTTCAAAAAATTTTTAAATGTTTTATTCATTTCTGAGAGACAGAGAGAGAGACAGCATGAGCGTCAGAGCGTCTCTCTGAGGTCAGAGAGAGAAGGAGACAGAATCTGAAACAGGCTCTAGGCTCCAAGCCAGCTGTCAGCACAGAGCCGACAGGGGGCTTGAACCCATGAACCGTGAGATCATGACCTGAGCCGAAGTCAGAGGCTTAACCGACTGAGCCCCCCAGGCACCCCTGCTCTCAGTACTTTCTAGCAGGTTCTCAGGCAGGCAATTCGGTCTTCCCAAGGCTCCAGGGCTCTGGAAGCGCAGTTGGGAAATCTGATCTGATGGACAGATAAGAAGTGGTTATAATTAGCACATCCAGTGTGAACACAGCAATTGTACACCCGGTAATCTCAACCATCCAGATAATTCCCAAACAAGCCTTCGCTCACAAGGAGACTCAACGCGCTGATTGTACACACTACCGATGTCCTTGTCTTCATAGACAACGGGTAAAGGCCCCCACCCCGCTGGGCCGTGTGTCTGCCACGGCTAAAATCAAAGAATTAGAATGAGCTGGCATTTAATATGTGTAAGGTAGATCTTTACACTTTTTTAAACTGAGGTATAACTTAAATTCAGCAAGGTGACAAATCCGGAGCGTCCATCTCACTAAACTGTTAGATCTGTAAACAGCTGTGCAGCCACCGTCCTGAGCTCAGTATCCCACGCTAGTTCCCGCCGCCCGGAAGACTCGCTCACGCCCCTCACTATCACCTCCCCACCGAGAGGCGGCCCCTCTTCTGACCCCCGTCACCCCAGATGAGTTGTGCCTGGTTCGGAAACTCCTATAAATTGAATCGCAGCACATAGGCTCCCTTGCACGTGACCTCTTTAGCTCCACATCACCTCTGTGGGAGTCGCTGGGGACAGTGCGTGCCGCTGGGGCTTGCCTGCTCCCCTGCACGGAGGGCCGCACATCACTACTGGTACCGGTGGGCGTGTGGGCCCTTCCCGCTGACCCCGCTTACAAGTAAGGCGCTGGGGGCGTCGCTGAGCACCCTGTTAGTGCGCCCGGGGCGGGGCGCCCGAGTGCGTGTGAGCCCAGAGGTCAAGTTCTGCATCCTGATAGGCATTGGGTTTTCCTTCCTTCCTTCCTTCCTTCCTTCCTTCCTTCCTTCCTTCCTTCCTTCCTTCCTTCCCTTTCCTTCTTCTTTCTTTCTTTCTTTCTTTCTTTCTTTCTTTCTTTCTTTCTTTCTTTCTTTCTTTCTTTCTCTTTTTCTTTCTTTCTCTTTTTCTTCCTTCCTTCTTCTTTCTTCCTTCCTTTCTTCCTTTCCTTCTTTCTTTCTTCTTTCTTTCTTTCTTTCTTTCTTTCTTTCTTTCTTTCTTTCTTTCTTTCTTTCTTTCTTTCTTTCTTTCTTTCTTTCTTTCTCTCTTTCTTTCTTCTCTTGAAAATCAACATTATTGAAGCATAACTTACATGCCATCACCCCAATTCTAACTATACAACACAATGAACGTTCATAAATGTATGTGACTGTGAACCCACCACTGTCATCAAGATATGAGACAATTCCATCATTCCGAAAGTTCCCTCATGCTCCTTCATGCACACTCTCCCCTCCTCAGCACCCAGGAACCACCTGTCTCATTTCTGTCACTACAGTTTTCCCTTTTCTAGAATTTCCGATAAATGGAAACAGACATTCTACAGTCTTTTGTGTCTCATTTCTTTCACTCTGCATAATTACGTTGAGGTTCATCTGTGTTATTGCATATGGGAATGGTTCGGTTCTTTTGATTTGGGGAGTGATCCATATTTCCCTGTGATGTACCGAATTTTATTTTCCCACTTTCCTCTTGATAGATAGTTGGGATATTTTTTTTCTGTTTGGGGACTCTTGTTAATAAAGCCATGACGGGGCTCCTGGGTGGCTCAGCCAGTTGAGTGTCCGACTCTTGATTTTGGGTCAGATCATGGTCTCACAGTTTGTGAGTTTTAGCCCTGCTTTGGGCCGGCTCTGTGCTGACAGTGCAAAGACTGCTTGGGATTCTCTCTCTGCCTCTCCCCAATGTGTGCATGGGTGCTGCCTCTCTCTCTCAGAATCAATAAATAAACTTAAAATAAAATAAAGCCACTATCAATATTTGTTATAGTTCTTTGCATAGAAATGTATTTTCATTTCTTTGAGATAAACACCTAGAAGTAGGGTTACTGGGTCACATGGTAAGTATAACATAACTTTGTAAGGTATTACCCAAATGTTTTTCCAAAGTGGTTGTACCATTTTGCTTTCCCACTAGCAATGTATGAACATCCCAGTTCCTCCATGTCCCCACCTACACTTGGTATGTCAATATTTTAAGTGTTAGCCAATTGTAGACATGTGTACTGATATCCCATTTTGGTTTTAATTAGCTTGACTTGGGCTTATAGGCCACTAAGTGCTGTTCATATTGTTTACTCTTAAAAATCGATTTGTTGGAGGTGCCTCGATGGCTCAGTAGGTTAAGCATCTGACTCTTGATTTCCACTCAAATCATGATCTCAGGGTCCTGGGATGGAGCCTGCTTAAGATTCTCTCCCTCTTCCTCAGCCCCTCTCTCTCATTCTTGCACTCTCTTTTTGTAAAATAAAAAATAAAATAAAATAATAAAATAAAATAAAATAAAATAAATTGAGTTGTCTTCTCTTTAAGTTGTAAAAATTCTTTATATATTCAGTATAGAAGCCTTTCATCAGATATGTATTTGGAGGCTGTTTTCTTCCAGGCTGTGGGTTATCTTTTCATTTTCTTAACTGTGTCTTTGAAGAGCACAGGTTTTTTTGTTCTGGTCAAATCCAATGTATTAGTCTTTTTCTTTCTATAGTTTACGTATTTTGTGTTTTATCTAAGAAATTCTTGCCTACCTCAAGACCACAGAGTTTATTCCCATATTCCTTTCTGTAACTGTCATAGTTTTAGCCATTATATTTAGGTCTATGATCCATTGCAAGTTGCATCTTGCTCACAGCACCAGGTAAGGGTTGGAAAATACTTTTTGCATATGGAGCTCCAGTGGGTCCAGCACATGTGTTGAAGAGTCTATCCCCCATTGAATTACCTTGGCCTCTTTGTCAAAATATTCTATCTGTATCTATGCAGTAGGACTGTTGTGAGAATTGAGTGAAACTCTGAAAGCACTACGCATCTATACCTGGCACATAGTAACGGCACAATAAATATTTCGCACTTCTAATCATTCACCATTTTTCACTCATAATTTATCATTGTTTTTGTTAGCCTCCCAGTAAAATCGATGTCATACTGCATACTTTGCAGAATTTTGTGAGGATCTGGTGAGGACTCATGTCCATAGAACTTTCTAACAATGGCTGCACGTAGAAAGTTCTCAACAAATGGTGTCCTTCAAACACTCCTTATTATTCTTTTTGTATTTTTATTTTTTGTATTTATTTTTTTTCACAAGATACACCATTTTATTTTATTTTTTTCAGAACGTTACACATTTAATAACAAATGCTTCTTTCCTTCTTCTCTAGTCCAGTTGCCGATTGTTTTTTTTAATATAGTTTATTGTCAAGTTGATTTCCATATAACACCCAGTGCTCATCCCCACAAACGCCCTCCTCCATGCCCATCTCCCCCCTTCCCCTCACCTCCACCCCCATCAGCCCTCAGTTTGTTCTCAGTATTTTTTTTTAAATGTTTTATTTATTTCTAGGAGAGAGAGAGAGACAGCGTGAGCAGGGGAGGGTCAGAGAGAGAGGGAGTCACAGACTGAAAGAGGCTCCACGCTCTGAGCTGGCAGTCAGCACAGAGCCCGACGTGGGGCTTGAACCCACGAACCGCGAGATCATGACCTAAGCGAAAGTTGGATGCTTAACCGACTAAGCCACCCAGGCGCCTCTGTTCTCAGTATTTAAGAGCCTCTTGTGGTTTGCCTCCCTCCCTCTCCTTAACTATTTTTTCTCCTTCCCCTCCCCTGTGGTCCTCTGTTAAGTTTCTCCTGTTCCACATAGGAGTGGAAACATACGGTATCTGCCCTTCTCTTCCTGACTTATTTCACTTAGCATAATACACTCGAGTTCCATTCATGTTGCTACACATGGCCAGATTTCATTCTTCCCCATTGCCGTGTAGTATTCCATTGTATAGATAAACCACATCTCCTTGATCCATTCGAGTAGACACTCTTGAAACTACAGCTGTTATCATGTGTAAAACTGTAGCCTTATTGGACCAACAACACATGAAAAGATGTTATAAAACTGCCAATGCTGGGGCGCCTGGGTGGCTTAGTCGGTTAAGCGTCCGACTTTCGCTTGGGTCATGATCTCGCGGTTCGTGGGTTCGAGCCCCGCGTCGGGCTCTGTGCTGACTGCCAGCTCAGAGCCTGGAGCCTGTTTCAGTCTGTGACTCCCTCTCTCTGACCCTCCCCTGCTCATGCTGTCTCTCTCTCTCCTAGAAATAAATAAAACATAAAAAAAAAACTGCCAATGCTAATATTTCATAAGAAACAACAGGGAGCTCTTCTCTACCTTTTAAACTGAGCAAGATTTTTTTTTTAAATATGAAATCCAATGTTGCCGAGGATGAGGGAGAATGAGGACTCTTTTTCTATTGTTGGTAATACCGCAGATTTGCTGAGTCCCTGCAGAGCGGTCTGACAGCATGAAACTGAACCTGTTAAAACACGCACACATGGTGACCCAGCAAAGCACTTTTTAGGAATTTCAGCCCAAGAAAATTATGAAGATTATGGGTTGCCAATGGGGTGCAAAGCTCCTCCCTGACAATGTATATAATCAGAAAAGCATGTAACTATCTAAGAGCCTGACTTGTAGTTAAGTAAATCACCGGACATTCGTGCAGTAATATACTAGACTCTTTCTTTAAAATGACGGAGTCGAAGAGTGTTTTACAAGGTATTGTATGAAAAGAATAGATGGCATACCAAAATTCTTTTTTTTTTTTGTCAGCACATATTTGTTGCCTAGGTTGGGCACTGGCACTAAATGGAGAACTAGACAGAGATGGTGTTTACAAGGCTTCCAGAAAGAAAAAATGCATTTATTACAGGGTGGGAAGTGGTGGGATAGGGGAAGGGAAGGTTCTAAAGGATCACATACAGGGGTGCCTGGATCACATTTGACCTGCATTTTCTGCTTATAGATGGAGTAGGTGGAGACTGCCAGCCCTTAGCAGACTCTGAAGCCTGGGCAGGGGCTGAGCAGAGGCAGATGTGAGGGAAAGAAAGAGGGCTCCAGGGAGAAGGAACTATGTTACCACATGATCCAGGAGACTATCAAAGCTTTTAAGCTAAAGAGTGAACTGATCAAGGGTGTCTGGGGGGCTCAGTTGGTTAAGTGTCAGACTTCTGCTCAGGTTGTGATCTCACAGCTTGTGAGTTCGAGTCCCGTGTTGGGTTCTGTGCTAACAGCTCATAACCTGGAGCCTGATTCGGATTCTGTCTTTCTCTCTCTCTGCCCCTGTCCTGCTCATTCTCTGTCTCTCAAAAATAAATAAACATTAAAAAAAATTTTTTTAAGGGGCACCTGTGTGCCTCAGTTGGTTAAACAGCCAACTTTGACTCAGGTCATGATCTCAAGGTTCGTGAGTTTGAGCCCTACGTGGGGCTCAGAGCCTGGAGCCTGCCTCAGATTCTGTATCTTCCTTGCTCTCTGCCTCTCCCCTGCTTGTGCTCTGTCTCTGTCTCTCAGAAAATGAATAAAAATGTTTAAAAACTTTTTTTAATTTTTTTTAAATATTAAAAAAAATAGAGTGAACTGATCAAGTTCACACTGGAGAAGACTTCTCTCCCAGCGTGACAGGTGGGTTGGAGGGGAAGTGCTGGAAAGTAAGAAGAGCAGTTAAAGACTGTTGGGTAATTCAGGAACAATGATGGCCTCCTGAGGGGCCAGGGTGTTGTATTAGAAAAAGTAGGTGAATTAAAGAGATATTTAGTGAGGATAGTAGATAGGACTCAATGTTTGATTGGATATAGGGGAGGGAGGAGGCAGAGGAAGACCCCAACCAGGTTTCTGGCTTGATCCCACCCCACCGCCAGATCAAGAGTGAACCGCCCAGGAGGTGGGGGAATGCAAGGGAAGGAGACTGGGTGGAAAGGTGTTGGTTTCCACTTGGGCTGCAAGAACTTTGAGTTCTTCTGTCCATACTCAGTAGTCAGCTGGCAGTGTGTAGCCCAAGAGTTACATCAAAACAGAAAGTAGAAATTCAGGAGAGGCTCACCTCATAAGGTGGCAATCAGACACAAGTAAGTGAGTGAGAACACCTAGGCCAGTAGTTTTCAAACGGTAGATCTGACCCCATTAGCGGATTATAAAATCAACTTAGTGGAGTATGTCAGGGATTGAAAACAAAGAAATAAGAGAATAAAAACTGCAGAGTGTATTCACCGGTAAGGGCAAGAGCGTTTCATGAAACTTTTGTTTTAGATTATGTATGAATAAAACTCTGCCACGGGTTCTAAGTGGATCAAGACAATTTTTATAATTTTTTTAAAGTCTGTTTATTTCTTTTGAGAGAGAAACAGAGACAGCAAGGAGGGGAGGGGCAAAGAGAGGGGGAGAAAGGATCCTGAGCTGTCAACACAGAGCCCAACTCGGGGCTCAAACTCACCAACTGTGGGATCATGACCTGAGCTGAAATCAAGAGTCAGATGCTTAACTCACTGAGCCCCCCACCCCCAGGCACCCCCTGGATCAAAACAATGTTTTAAAGCAATGCCATAACACGTGAGGCCACTACTGTCGGTGGTTAATGAAATGATGGACAGGAGCTTACACAGTAGGCTGGAGGGGAGTTCTGGGACCCCAGGAGCATGATCGAAATGTACCCCGTGCCTCGCTGCAGCTTGCTTCTGCTGGATGAATGCAGACACGCACAGAAGCTTTTCCACTGCATGTATTTAAATCAATATTTGTGCCCCTTAGTAGGTTACAGCAAGGAGGTCCAGTTGGGAAAAAAAAAGTTAACAACTGAGCTCTCAAATGAACTCATCAACTAGGAAACAGGTTTGAACGTACAGGAAGGCCCCTGACTTTGGGATTTCACATGAGCTAATTTTTCCCTATGAAGATTCTCTTTTAAAGATAGTGGAAGTGAGGATTGATGAATGCACAACCTCTCAGTGGACGTTTCATTGTCCATGAAGTCGGGGGTGGGGGGGATCCATGACTCTCATGCTAGGCAACCCTTTGATGTCAACTTTCTGAAATTAACACTTGGAGAGCAATTATGCATGACGATATAAATCAATTACAACAATATAAATCTTTAGGTTCTTGGAATTCAAAGAGTAAACTCCTTATGAACGGGATAGAGGCTGACCATGGCAGGAAGCCTGGGAAGGAAGTTCGAAGTAGAATGAGGAGGGCCAACGGGCACCACATATACGGTAAAGGAAGCCGATATTGGAGTCGTTGCCGTCTGCCCGCTCACTGGGGAGGATGCGCATTTCTCAGGGAGCCTCTGTTCCCAGACTCAGCAAAGAGACACATAAAGCCTTCCTCTATAGATCCTTCCTTTGCACTGAGAGTATCAGAACGAGATGCACCAAGGAGAAGGACTTTGTGAGCTGTAAGTTACATACAAATTCTTAGCAGTGTTACTTGCATTCACAGCCCTTGGATTGACTCTTTTTTATTTTTATTTTTGTATTATTTTTTATTTGAGAGAGAAAGAGCACATGCAGGCGAGAGGGAGAGAGGGAAAAGGAGAGAGAGATTGAGAGAGAGAGAGAGAGAGAGAATCCCAAGCAGGCTCCATGCTCAGTGTGGAGCCCAACATGGAGCTCGATCTCACAACCTGGGGATCATGACCTGATCTGAAATCAAGATTCCGACACTGAACCAACTGAGCCACCTGGGTGCCCTTGAATCAAGCCCTCAGACTCAGCAGGCTGGTGCTCAAATCCCAGCTCTACCACTGGCCCACTCCTTTCTGGGTGCATATCTGAAATGAATGACGGCATCTCATTCAAAGGATTGTTTGAAGATACAATGCAATAATTTTGGGGGCATGGCTTATGCTCATTAACTCAGTTCTCTCTCAGGGGCCCTTCCAAGATCAATGGCGAGGGACGCCCATGGTGGGCCGAGGAGGCTGGACCTGCCATTCTCAGACCGCCGCATCTCAAGGCTGCCTCTTCTTTGTCACACTTTCCTAAACGTAGTGTGCAAACATTCTTTGGTAACGAGGTTGACAATTAAGTCTCTGGACTGGCCCCCCAGGTGATTGAGACAGACCTTTAAGACCCCATCAGTGCCTCCCTGTGACCGGCCCTCGCTCACCTCTGGGAGTGTCCTCGATGCCTGAAAGTCCTTCCGGGCACCGCCTGATGCAGGCCTTCCTGTGGGCAAGCGTTTCTGCAGGGTCAGGGCCTTGACCTGGCCAAATGCTGTTTTTAGTTAAAATGCATGTTTTGGATCAATACAAATGCAATTTTCCAGAAGAGTTTTTCCCTCACTTGGATAAGATCGAGAAAACAATTGGAGACCCAATATCATTGAGGTAACTGCTCTTGTGATTAGCACTTGCCCACAATCCCTTCTATGGGATCAAGAGTCCATCAAGGGCCTCAGAAAACCATGTTTTTGCATAACCTGTCTGGCAGTAAATCCTTTCCTAAATGAACGTGAAATCATTTGTAGTCTTTATTTCTCTGCCCTGGTTTGAATACTCATCCACTTAGGGGGTTTGATTATGGGGCGCTGTCCCAGACCTCTTGAGGGTGTCAGGAAAGTCATAGCATTTATCCCATCCACCTTCCTAAACCACTCCCCAAATTCTGAATTTCCAAACATGTCTGGCTCCCAGAATTTTGGATAAAGAATCATGGGTCTCGGGACAAGAATGTTGTTGTTGTTATTTAGGAGTGATGAGGGTGTGTCCCTCTAACCCCCTCTGGGCCCCCTTCCCCCACGGCTGTCCTGGGTACTGCCCACCCTTAGACGCCACTGTGACTTGTGCTGGATGGACCGTGCCGGCTGCACTGGCTCCCGTATAGGACAGACCTTTGCCAGCACTCAGAGCCACACCCAGACCAGTTCCACAGGCAGGAACCCCTAGCTCTGTGCCGGCTTTCCCAGTGCACATACATGTGGTGGCTTTTCCCACAGGGCTGCAAGGTATACTGTGGCACCAAGCCCCACGCAGAGCCAGGGAGACCCCAGGGTGGCTGTCGGCACCCAACAGTAATGAGTCACAAGGAATCATAACAAGGAAATTATCTCTGGCCCCTTCATCAGAGGTGCCACCAGACAGAACCGGGAGTCTGCGGATGCCTATGGCGTCCCCTCACCCCCTGAGCCCCAGTGTGTCCAGCAGGCTGAGAAGGCGAAACACCAGGAGTCTCTGGATGGAAGCAGGGGGTGCTGTGACCCTGGCAGACCCTGGCAGACCCAGGCTCCAAGATGCCTGTGGGCCCCAGAAGGATAGGGCCACGCCCACATCATCCTCCCCTGTGTTCGGGGGGCGGGGGAGAGGGTCCTGGCACAGCACCAAGCATTCAGGAGGGTCTCATGGGTTATAATTCAATGAATTAATAAATCCAAGCAACACACACTGAATTCATCAGGTGACAGAAAGGAAGGAAGTCAGAAACCCTTGGTGGGTCAGTAGTAGCTGTGGGAGCTTTAATGTGGTGCCTACTGTATACAGAGCCCTGCTAAGGGTCAGACCCTGTCTAGTACTAGACTTTATGACACCAAGCAAAGGAGAGATTTTTATCTTTCTTTTTTTTTTAAGTTTATTTTTCTTTATTTTTGATAGCACACAAGAGAGGGCGAGAGACTGGGAGGGGCAGAGAGAGAGAGAGAGAGAGAGAGAGAAAATCTCAAGCAGGCTCCTTGTTGTTAGCACGGAGTCCGATGCAGGGCTCGATCTCGAGAACTTTGAGATCATGACCTGAGCTGAGATCAAGAGTCAGATGTACAACTGACTGAGCCACCCAGGTGCCCCAGGAGAGATTTTTATTCCTATTCTATAGACGATGAGTTGAGGGACATAGACATGAAGAGCCTCTCTAAAGTCACCCAGCAAATGTACAGTGGAGGCGTCTTTAAATTTCAAGTCTGCCCAGCTCCAGAATCTATCATTTCCGTCCTGTTCTGCAGCTCGAGAACGACCATCTGTCCGTCACCTCGCAGTGGGGAGCAAGCTCCATTGTCCGCTGTTCTCCATTTTCAGAGTAGAAGCAACTGCTAAGGCCTTGAAGAGAGACCCCAATGGCTTCCTCTGGGGGCTAGAAGCTGGGAAGCAAGGCTGGAGGAGAACAGGAAGGTGGGGAGAGGAAGTTACCCCCTCTCCTGGGCTTGGGTCCCACCCCACAGTTCACCCCCCATTTCAAGCGCCCTTTGCTCCTTCCTGAAAGTCTGAATCACAGCTTCTCTACAAGCTTGTGACTTTCTCTCATCCGCATTTCCCATGGCCCAACTCGGCCCCCGGCCCATGTGTCCACACACATGAGCATCGCCCTTCCAAGGCTAGGAAAGCACAAGGCTTGGCCTTGTTTCCAGCTGAACCCCAAGAAGCCATGTGTGTTACTTCCTCCCCCCTGTGGGAGCCACTTCCGAGGGCCAGGTTGTGTATAATCCCCTCCCTTAAGGGAGGCTGGATATAGCACCTCACTTCTAGGGAATAGAGGCCTGCATGATTGACCTTGTCACTCATGTACAGGAATCACTTCACCTTAGGGTCCTGGAGCAGTTACCTTAGAGGTCTCATGGAGAACCATGAACCCACTCCTGACACAAAGGTACATTATGCTCAGTCCCCTTCTGAGAGGTCTGTGAGTCCCTTTCTAAAACCCCATCTTGGAGACCTCCATTTATGGAGGGTAAGCTTCCCGAGAGATTAGTATCTCTTTTGAATAGCACTGAGGGGCGCCCGGGTGGCTCAGTCGGTTGAGTGTCCGACTCTGATTTGGGCTCAGCTCATGATCCCATAATTGTGGGATCCAACCCTGCATTGGATTCCATGGTGAATGTGGAGCCTGCCTAAGATTCTCTCTCTCTGTTGTTCTCCCTGCTCTCACGCTGTCTCTAAAATAAAGATAAATAAACAACATTGAGAGTTCACCATCTACCAGTGCAATGGAAATTCCACTACTGGTAACAGCTGGACCAGAGTTTGAATGTGGCCCCATCTGGCTCTAGGCTCTCTGCTTTTCATTTGTTTATCTCTTAAGCAATTTGGGGAGGTGTTTGTTGCTTGTTCTGCTTTGTTTTAGGTGTGTTCCACATAAAATGAAATGCACAGCTGTGATAAGTTCTGCCAAATGCATATACGTGTCACTCATGCTCAAATCAAGATATACAACATCTCTTCCATCCAAGGAAGCTCCTGCATGTCTCCTTCCTACTCCCCCAACCTACACTGGGATAATCATGAAATCATGAAAATTACTTTTGTTGTTTCCTGACCCTCATAGAGATGGACTGATAAATACACTTGATTTTGTGTCTGTTTTCTTTCACCCGGCATAATTTCTGTGTGACTCATCCACACTGTACCTATCTGAAATGTGTTCCCTTTTATGACTGAACAGAAATGTATTATATGAATACACTATAGTTTGTTTATTCTTTCTCCTTTGATAGATACATGGACATTTTTCTTTCTTGACTAGTATGAATAAAGAGGCTACAAATATTTTTGTCGAGTCTCCCATGGACACAGACTTGTTTTTCTTGGGTAGAGACCTAGGCATAAAACTGCTCAGCCAAGATATGGATGAATGAATGAATGAATGACCCAACAAACCACGCACCCTCCAACCTAACATGAGGCCAAATGGAGCCCCCCAGCTCACTGGCTGCCTCCCACTTTCTTTCTCTAATTCATGGCTCTTCCCTTTGTCCAGCAAACCACACTGAGCGAGCATCCCCGGGCTGCCCGCGTTAGCCCCTCCCGGGTTTTCAACCACATTCCTATTGCAGATGCATTGGCAGAGAATCCAGCCATGCTTCACCCTAAAGAAACAAAATCCCATTCACTAGGGAGGCGGGAGGCAGAATGAAATCATTAGAAAAGCTATGATGGAGACAGGATCTTGGAGCTTTAGAAAGACTGCGTACGAAAACTTCCAGTGGTGGTCCTGGGTGAGGTGCCTGGCCTGACTGATGTGTGCTCTTGGTGGCCATCCCGAGAAAGAGCCACAAAGATCACCTGCTGACACAGGTCGTCTGTGCAGACAGCCCAGCCAAAGACAGGGACTGTGTCTGGAATGTGTTTCTCTGACGGTGGTGTCTGCTCTGGGTCCCGCCGCCTCCTCGCCCATGGAAACACCATCGTTCCCTTATGGCTGATCCCAAACCACATGGAATCACCCAGATTCCTGGCAAGGATTTAGGAAGGGAAGCTCATCAGCCATCCTGCTAACACAGAGCCTGCAAGAAGCGTTAAGAACCCCCACATTCGTGGTTTGTGTGTGTGCTTGACATTCAGAAACAGAGTACGCTGGCCTCCAATGTCAAATATCAAATACTTGGAAAACTATTTCAAAATGCCAATATAACATAATGAGCACAGACTCTGGAGGTGGGCTGGCGGGTCCCAACTTTTCACACCAGTGTGACTGGTAGGTTCTTTAACTTCTCTGAACTTTGACTCTCCTGTCTTTAAATAAGGACAATATGTACTTGCTACCATTGAGGTGAAGATTAAACAAGATACTGCATGTGAAACACCAGGCCCATCCGAAGTGAATGGTTAATAGACAAGACTTCTGAATGGCTGCTTCATCCTTTGATCTAGATGCTTGGATAGAATAGTCTTTCTAAGTTACAGACGAAGAGAAGGCAAGCAAACCAATGGTGTTTTTGGAAGACTATTGAAAGACAGACGATGGACCAAATGACACCTTTCCTTGAAAAGGCTTCAGCCCAGCACACCCGTGAGCCATGCTGAGCTCTTTGTGTCTTCGATAGGGTGACACTCAAATAATGATGTTGGCCAGCGCTGCCCCTAATTGAGTTTTAATTACAGCACTTCCAGGAAGAATAAAGTTAAACCTCTGTTCTCCTTGCATAATTACGTTGAGGTTAGCATATCAGGAGAATTCTTATCCCACACATGTACTGCCTCTCCTTGTCTGAAGAGGGATTTCAAAATTGGACATTGTTGTTTAATGGATGAAGAGTAAGAATGACACACGGGCTTTGCTCCTCTTTAATTACGAGCGGTTAATTGTGGAGAGAACCTAATTAGATTCCCACCAGAGATAGATGGAGGTGGAGAAGAGAAGGATCTCTTCATTAGGGATGGTTCTAAGGAAAGAGGGGCCCATAGGAACTCGGGGGGCTTCTAGGCAAGTCCTAGTCTTCATGGAAGAGGGTTGCCTTGGTGAGCCTGTTGGGTACTTTTGAGCACCCCTCTGCCAAATACAGTGCTGGCTCTGAAATCAATCCTAGGGAAGCCAAAGCCATGGTCCTTTACTTTGAGGTGCTTCCAGCTGCTTATGAAGTAACAACAAGCATGCCCAAGACCAAGGAAAAGGAAAACTTCATCAAAGCCTATACCACAATGTAATGGGGCACCTGGGTGGCTCAGTCGGTTATGTGTCTGGCTCCTGGTTTCGGCTCAGGTCATAATCTCACGGTTGGTGAATTTGAGCCTCATGTCAGGCTCTGCGCTGACAGTGAGGAGACTGCTTTGGAGTCTCTCTCTTCCTCCCTCTCTCTCATAAAATAAGTAACTAAATAATTTTGTTAAAGCCTACACCATGACGTACCAATGACAAGTTCCAAATGGCATGGCTGAGAAGTCAGCTCACCGGGGATGGCAGGGACTTGAGGAAGGCTGTGTGGAGCCCACGTTCAAAATTCAGGTCTAGCAAGTATGAGCCCCATGGTCTTGGACAAGTTACTTAACCTGTCCGTGGCCCAATTCTCATCTGTAAAATGGCATCCACCTCACAGTGTTACAGTGAGGAATGAAGGCAAGAAAATGCAGACCATGAAGCCTGGCATTTGTTTCATGCTGATAAACACACACACACACACACACACACACACACACACACGCACGCACACGCACACACACCCCACAGTAGCTGTTCTTCTGACTACAGACTCTCCTGATTCTGAAGATTATGAGATGAACTCACCTAATCCTCATGTGAACAGATTCTGTTTTTCTTTGAGGTTTAGAGGAAAGACCTACTGAAAGACAGAGGATGGGCCAATGACCCCTTGAAGAGGCAACCCCATGAACAGCACAGAGCTGTTTGTCTCTTCAGTAGGGTGACCCTCAAATGATAATGTCCTGCACCTAAGACCTAAGAAAGGAGTCAGCTTGACGACACCTGTGCATGTGGCAGATGGGGGACACCGTGGGCAAACCTCCATGGAGGCGTGCTCCAGGGGACTGGGACCTGGTGCTGGTGGATCTCAGCTTCCTAAACCTCACACACTCTGGGTACCTGGAGACTGCTGCTGACCTACTTGGACAGAGTCGCCCCTGCCCTCCTGTGGCCTTTTTTCTAAGAACAGGAATGTCTGTTCAATGAACAGCGAGTTGGTTGGGTATCCCAGTGGTTTTCAACCAGGGATGATCCCTCCCCTCTCCCCCAGAGAACATGTGGTAACATCTGGGAACATGTTTGGTGGGCATGACTGGGAACTGGGTGGGGAAAGACCAGCGGTGCGGCCAAACTGCCTACAGTGCACAGGACGGCCCCCCCTCCACCCTGTGACAACAAATTATCCAGCCCCAAATATCCGTAGAGTTGAAGTTGAGAACCCTGGGCAGCAAGCCTGGCTGATTGGTCTCTGAATCCATGTCAGAGCGTGGCCTGCATCTCACAGACACCTGCTCCGTAGCAGCTCCCACTAGCAGCCATCTCCAGGTGTCCTGCACCCTGAGTCCCTGTCTGTGGTTCTGTTATAAACGGCCTCAGGATAGCTGCCCACCTGGTTAGTCCCCAAAGTGGCCAGGGACTGTGTTCTACAGCATGACCACCAGGTGGCGATCTTGGGTGCTTTTTCCCAGGTATACTTGCACTTGAGTAGGCAGGTCTACCCTGAGGGTGGCTTATATTCCTGGGCCGTGGTTCTAGGCACCTGGTAGACTTCAGGAAGGGGGAATTTGCACGGAAGGAAGCACGAATTGGAGAAAGGATTCAATATCCCCTTCTTCCTTAGCAAGTCTGGGGCACCTACAGCCTTGATCCCACTTCAACCTCCCTGTTGGCAGTGATTATTAATAGTTACTATGCTCCGTGCTATCAGAATACATCCTGTCATCCTGATCTGAAAGACAGATAGATGGAGGACGTGTAGCAGGAAATGGGGAGGTGGGCAGGTAGAGGAGCTGAGGGACGGGGGAGGACACAGCGTACCTCCTTTGACCATACCAGCACCCGCCCTGCTGGGCCATTCTAGAGGGATGCTGAGTAACCTGCCACAGTCACACTGTGAACCTAAGTCCAGTCCTCTCCAGGGCCCCGGGGAGCCTCTTGCCATCAGTGTGGGAGAGTTCCTCATCTGTAAACCCTGGGGGGAATGGATTGACTGCGGGCTACATTGGGCGTGAGCATGTAATTTATTAAGTATCTTGCCTAAAGCAGGATGCTTTGACGAGTAAGGAAGGGCACTAAATGGACAGTAGCTGGAACAACAGGTGCACACCCCGCACAGCTCAGGTACCTTTCCTCTCTAATAAATACATCAGGCTTCTGAAACCTAAGTGAGACTTTGGAGGTTTTTTCCCCCCAGCTTTCATGACTCGGTGAGATCATCTAGTTCAGCCAAAATGGAAGATGTGCGGGAAGGCGAGTGAAAAAACGGGAAAGGCTGGACCTTGGAGTACTGCCCGAGACCAGGGCGGGGATGCTGTGCCTTACCTGTGATCTCAGGGAAATGGACATTCTGTGCGTCTGGGGGACACTGTGAGCTGAAGAGTACTTGTTGCAGAGTTTTTACCTAGACAGCCACATGTATGTTGTTTCCTTTTCCGTGTGTGTGTGTGTGTGTGTGTGTGTGTGTGTGTGTGTGTGAGGTCCTTATCAGTTTATTGCCTCACGTGTCTCAACCCATCCTCGTTTCCCCGGCTGGCGTGTGCTACTGGAACTGAATCTTGCAAAGGGTTCTCCTTTGCCAACTGGCATCACGCTACGCTTTGCCAGCAGAGGGCGCCGGAGGCACGCTGCGGGAGGAAGGGGCTTCTCTTCCCGTCCCCAGGCTTTGCTTCCTTCTGGCTCCTTCCACGTGCGCGGAGCACCCGTGGAGCCTTCTCCACCCCGGTGTGTGGCTTCCCGGAGAGTTTGGCAGGCACCTCATGGAGTTCGAGAACTACCCGTGTGGGTAGATGTCCAGAAGTTTCCTGGTGAATCTCACTCGTGCCCCAGTTTGCTTTCCGGAAAATTCAACAGCATTCCTTTTGACAACTTCCTGGAAAGTTCCCTTCTCATCCCAGGGGTCAGTTTCCTGCTTGGCTGTCTCCACCTGTGACAGCCTCAGCAAACGGCACCATCCAGTGGGCCTGGGTTCCATCCTCTCCAACAATCTCTGAATCTCATCCTTGGGGAGTTGGGGGGTGGGGGCTGGAGAAGAGGGTGCTCCCAAGTTTGTTTTTCTCCCAGCGTTTCTGTCTGAGCCCTAGGACAGGCCTGCTTCCTATATCTGCCTTTCTGGAATCATCAGCGTTCTACTGCTGTTAGCAGCCAAAGCCCTATTACTGAATTCCTCTTACTAAGGAATGATGTTTTCCTTAACCTTCCCTGTTTAAAATCCTGTGTATTTTTGGTCCCTTGTCCCCACCAGGGAAAGTGTTTTTGTCTTTCACTATCTATCTGCTCTTGATATTCTTTATGTGTTAGGCCTGTGTATCAAGGAACTTGTTTATAAAAATACATCAGGAAATGAATGCCCTCGTTCCAACCAAGGCAGAAGACCTAAGTCAATGTGCTAAATGTTTTGGAGAAGTGACCCTGAAAATGCATAGAGCTTCCAGAAAGCTCTTCTCCCTGCGCTCCCAAGTTCCCAGTGCTTAGAACAACTTTGATTTCACCACCTGGCAATAAGAAGTAGACCAGTCATTTCCTTTCTTTTTAGGCCTTGGAATTTCCATTGGTAACTAAGGATGATAATATGAATGTTAGCAAAAATTTGCTAACAAGAATGCAGACCTATCCATGTGTGGCTCTAGGACACAGATTATTATTCTCCCAGCCTTCAAAGAATTTGTGATTTTAAAAAAGCAGTAGCCCTGGGACATCTGGGTGGCTCAGTCGATTAAGTGTCTGGCTTCAGCTCAGGTCAGGTCTTATGGTTTATGAGTTCCAGCCCCGCACCGGGCTCTGTGCTGACAGCTCAGAGCCTGGAGCCTGCTTTGGATTCTCTGTCTCCCTCTCTCCCTGCCCCTCTCCCACTCATGCTCTGTCTCTCCCTGTCTCTCAAAACTAAAGATTACAAAAAAGAAAGAAAAAAACCCGTAGCCTAAATATGTTCAAAGTGACTTGGGATGAATTCTGGCAAGACGCTGTAGCAGTGTAGGTGTAAAATTTCTGTAAGTTCCTCATTAATGCATATCTGCTGATCAGAGTAACAATATTTAAAATGCTCAGGCCATCTCTATCACAGAACTGAATGAAAAGATAGGCCCACAACCCCCAAAGTAGGAGTAGGTGGAGACAAGTCGCAGACAGCTACGAGCCCTGTTTGATCAGCATCTATTCAGAATGAGGGCAGAGGGTGTCTGCTGGCCATGCGAACAGAACCCCAGAATCACCACAGGCACTCACTGGAAAGCACAGAGGGCTGGTCTGAGGTCAGCAGCCAAAACCGGAAGGGAGTTCCACAGAATCCAATTTATGGGTGAGCACAGAGAGACCTCAGGAAGGCCTGAACATGCTGAAATAGCATGGGCCCTGTGAACTTACCAGAAGCAAATAAGGTATGGCTTCCAGGATAAAGCCCTCCCCTGAGGAGAAACTACTGAGGGTGGAATTCAAATTGAGTAAGATAGGGACAGCAGAGGCAAAGGAAACAAAAGATCGAAGGGGAAGAAGCAGAAGAGGCAAAATAGAAACTACATTTTTTATTCCTTCATAAAAATAACACAAGAAGGAAGCCATGGTTGTGAAAAGCTAGCCCACTCACTCTCCTGAAAGTATAAGAAAATGTTGTTTGGGGGCACCTGGGGGTCTCAGTCAGTTAAGTGTCTGACTTTGGCTCAGGTCATGATCCCGCAGTGTGTGATTTGGAGCCCCACATCAGGCTCTGTGCCGACAGCTCAGAGCTTGGAGCTTGGTTCAGATTCAGGGTCTCCCCCTCTTTCTGACCCTCTCCTGCTTGTGCTCTCTCTCTCTCTAAAACAAATGAAAGAAAGAAAGAAAGAAAGAAAGAAAGAAAGAAAGAAAGAAAGAAAGAAAGAAAGAAAGAAAGAAAGAAAGAAAGAAAGGGAGGGAGGGAGGGAGGGAAGGAGGGAGGAAGGAAGGAAGGAAGGAAGGAAGGAAGGAAGGAAGGAAGGAAGAAAAGAAATGAGTCACAGGAAAGGATTGCTAAAAAACCTTACAAAGTAATTATAAGAAGAAAAAATAAGAAGAAAATAATGTCCCCCCCCACCGGAAATGATGAAAGCTGCCTAAAAGACATTCCACAAACCATGCAGGCTACCCCCTAATATTCCAAATGAGCTAAAATAATTTTTGAAATGGTAGAAAAGACGACATAAAAATGAAGTAGGAAAGCTCAGAAATGAGGTCATTAGAGATAACGACTTGAAAACAGATGTTAGCTTTCAGAAAAGAATTTGGAAAACATGAAATAAATTATACATGGAAACTGAGGGACACTGCGCAGCTCATTTGGCTAAGCGTCTGACTCTTGATTTCAGTTCAGGTCATGGATGGTGAGATTAGGTCCCGTGCCAGGCTCCACGCTGAGCATGGGGCCTGCTTGGGATTCTCTCCCCTCTCTCTCTGCCCCTTCCTACCCAAAATAAATAAAAAATTTAAAAAAATAAATGAAAACTGAATTGAAAGTGAACACCGGAGTGGCAAACAACAGTGGATAGTGACTTAGGACACAAAGAAGATGGCAAGTAGACAATTTTAAACATAAAGAGGAAAATAAGGAAAAAAATGTTTAGAGTAGTCAAGAAAAAAATGATAGGCGTGCCTGGGGGGCTCAGTCGGTTAAGTGTCTGACTTTGGCTCAGGTCATGATCTCACAGTTTGTGGGCTTGAGCCATATATCAGGTTCTGTGCTGACAGCTCAGAACCTGGAGCCTGCTTTGGATTGAAAAACCCTTAAGTCCTCCATTAAGAGCAACCTCTGGCTGCATGTAACCGCGGTCCCAGGAAAAGCCTCAGACTGTTCAAGGCTAAAGCCATCCTCGGACCACCTTCAGTTCAGCTAATCAAAAAGAAAAAAGAAACACTCCTATGGTCTGAGTCAAAGCTGGGAACTGCAGGTACAAACTAGCCAATTTCTCACCGCTTGCCTGAACCCCACGTGGGCCCTTTGAACTCACCTCATAATTGGTCATTTTCAAAGGATTCTCAAAGGTCATAATTGGGTCCCACCAAAAGTAATGAACACCTCACAGATACTGAATGGTCAAAGCTGTTACCAGGGGTGCTGTACAGTTGTAATTGGCGCTTATGTGATGATGCTACATGTACTGTAACAGCCCATCCCTTACTCCTTAAAAACCCTGTTTGCTATTGTTCTTGGCTTCATCTTGCTGCCACGACACCGGTAGGCAGATGAGCCCCTGCTCGTGCTTGTAATAAAGACCCTTTTGTATTTGCATCGGTGTCGACTCCTTGGAGGTCTCTGGGAACTCACGAATAGGGCACAACAGGATTCTGCATCTCTGTCTTGCTCTCTGCCCCCCGCCTGCTTGTGCTCTGTGTCTCTGTCTTCCCAAAATACATAAGATGTTAAAAATTTCTTTAAAAGGAAAAAGGAAAAAAAGAGAAAAAAATGATAGATACAGAAGATATGAAAAGAAAACCCAACCTCTGTGTAAGAGGAGTTCACAGAAAAGACCAAAACCACGGAATAGAACAAATACTGTAGTCTATAAATTTAAAAAAAAATTTTCTTGAAATTAAGAAAACAAAAACCCTTGAAGTCATATATTGAAAGGCCACTGCACAAACCTAGGAAAAATGACCCAAAATGGTAAAACTGAGACATGGTCCAGTAAAACTACTGGATTAAAATAATAACAATAATAATCCACTGCAAGTCCAGACAAAAAGATAATGCCTTTCATGAGGGAAAGAAAACCAGATGGTCGTTGGACTTTTCAACATCAATACTGTAGATTTCTATACTCAGCCAAACTGACCTTTGAGTAAAAGGTTAGACCCTACTGTTCTTCTCAGGGAGCAACGGGGATGATATTATTCTCCTGGCTCATTTTTCAGGAATGTATTAGAAAGCAGTGTTAAACAGCTAAAATATTTAGGTGCTTGGGGTGACATCGATGCAAAGACGGGGGTTGGTGTTAATATATACGTATATTAAAATATATGTGTACTCTGGATCTAGAGTAAATGATGCTTATAAGGGAGACAGTGCAGTAAGTAATGACTATCAGCTCTCACAATATAAATAGCATACAACTAGTGCGCCTGGGGGGCTCAAGTCGGGTAAGCGTCAGCTTTGGCTCAGGTAGTGATCTTACAGTTCGTGAATTCGAGCCCTGCGTCGGACTCTGTGCTGAGAGCTCAGAGCCTGGAGCCTGCTTCAGATGCCGTGTCTCCCTCTCTCTGCCCATCCCCTGCTCTTACTCTGTCTCTCTCTCAAAAATAAAGAAACACTTAAAATTTTTTTAAATAAATAAATAAGATACGATACAATACAACTATCAAAAGGGGATGGAAAGAATATGTGAACAATGAAATAAACTTGCTGATTGTCTCAGAGTTATTAAGTGAGAGCCCAAAGACATTACAATTAGTGCTGGATGATAGAGAAAAGAAGGGAGAGAAAACTAGAAAACTGAACAAGCCAATTTCAATATTGTTCACAGGAAGTAACCAATATACAAGAAGTGATTTTAAAAAAAAGGAGGAGGGACTAGCAGTATTACATGAAGGTATTAGTCAAATATAGTAAAGTGCAGAACAAAACTGCCAACCTTCCTAGAAACAAAAATATACACTGACAAAAGAGAGCAAAGAAAAAAGACCACATAGTAAACCACTCTTAGGAAACTCAACAACCACTCAGTGAAACAGAGTTGAGGCCAAATATATGGATCATAAGATTTCAGAATGTCTAATAAAACAGACTCCAATGCAGTGCTTTATTAAAGAGCTACACTTCAAAGAGAGAGATTCAGAAAGGTTAAAGGCAAATGTTTGGACAAACATACAACAGGTGCCTATTATATTGAGAACTACAAATAAAAGAAATTACGAATTGCAATTTGATACCTAACAAAGTAGAATCCATACCACAACGCATCAGAAGAAACCCAGGACTATTTACTGTGTTAAAGTCTACAATTCACAATGCTGATGAATAGCATGAATATCTACCTGGCCAGTTACACGTTGACAATGTTTATAAAACACAAGCTATCGGAGATAAAAGGAAAAGTAGACATACATACAACACCAGGGAAGTTTTAATATATCACTCTCAGTATAAGAAAGACCAAATGGACAAACAGTAAGAATGTAGAAAACATATACAAATAATCAATAAGGTAAGTTTAAAGATGTGTATCAAACTTGGAAGGCTGACAATAGGAAATACACATGTAACTTGCACAGTAACTGACCATGTTTGGGCTTCAAAGGAGACCTTCATACATTGAAGACACAGAAATCATGTAAAAGCAAAATTCTTCAATCATGATGCAATAAAACTAGAAATTTATAATGAATCGAAGGTTTTTACAGCTAGAAATTTAAAAAAGAAAAACAAATTGCCCTGAAATAAACAAATTTTGAGTAAAGAGAGAATTACAAAACAAAATTACAGAATGTCTTAAAAATAATATAATGAGGGGCGCCTGGGTGGCTCAGTCGATTGAGCGTCCGACTTTGCCTCAGGTCATAACCTCATGGTTTGTGGGTTTGAGTACCACCTCGGGCTCTGGGCTGACCCCTCAAAACCTTGGAACCTGCTTTAGATTCTGTGTTCCCTCTCCCTCTCTGCCCCTGCCCCACTTGTACTCTTTCTTTCTCTCTCTCTCTCTTAAAAATAAATAAACATTAAAAAAAGAATAATAAAAATATCATATGTCAGATTCCCTACAGAGTCTGTAGGATAGATATTAGATTAGAAATCTATATAAAACCAGGGAAAGCAGTTATCACAAGGAAATCAACTCCATTACATATATCTAACTGATTGAAATGAAAACATGAAAATACATTGAAGACTGAAAAAAAACCAGAAAAGTGGGAACATATAAACCAAAGAAAATAGAAGAAAGAATTACTGTATTTATCTTTTTAAAAAAGAAATCAGGGGCGCCTGGGTGATTCAGTTGGTTGAGCATCCGACTCTTGATTTCAGCTCAGATGATCTCACGGTTTGTGAGTTCGAACCCCACGTCAGGCTCCATGCTGACACTGTGAAGCCTGCTTGGGATTCTCTCTCTCCCTTCCTCTCTGCCCCTACCCTGCTCCTGGTCTCTCTCTCTCTCGCAATAAATAAATATAAATAAACTTTTTAAAACAAGAAATTATTACTAGAAGACAATAGTAACAGAAACAGTGGAATTTTAGAGATGTACTCTGAACTGTTTTTGAATGGAGTGGTATGATGTCTGTCCTGGGCTGGAAGGTGAGTGGGGAAATGGATGGAAGATTGTCGTGTGTGTGAGAGGCTCCATGAGGACCCTATACACTATTCCCTCACAATTACACATGCTTGACGATTTGTATTAAAAAGGTAAAAAAAAATTTTTAATGAACTTGAATTAAAGGAGCATATGAATAACACATACATAAAGCATTAACAAATAATCGTAAGGGTGATTGTGCGAAAGACTGGAGACAAGGAAACATGTATTTAGACAAGAGAACCAAGATGAGTGTGATTCTCCCCAGGATCATCGGGTCAAGGTCACAGAGTCCACTCACCTGCTTCTATGCTGGCAGACCCTCAATGACAATGCATTCCTCGCACCTGTTCAAAAAAAAGGGCCAGCATCCTGACAGCTCCAGGGCTCACATCCTACAATGCCACAAAAAGCAAATGCAGCAACCTGCTTTCTCCTTGTCAGCACCCCCTCCTGCAGACTTTTCCCCAATTTGGGGAAACCTCTGCTTGCCAGAGCAGGGCTGTAACCTAGCAGGTGCTTAGTACCAAATCCTGGCTGACTAGGCATCATAATGATGGGTCTGAAGCATCAAGAAAGGATTGGTCTCTCTTTAAGAAGAGGCTGTATTCTCGAAAACTTCCATTAACTGAGTAAAACAAAGGAAGTCTTGTGAATTCGAAGGGGAGGTCTCAGTGATCTGAAAAGCCCCCCAGTATGGAACCCCCCACCTCACAGTCTCTGATGGACCCAGGATAAATGGCAATCCCTCTCTGGGGGTGAGCCCGACCCAGGGCACACATCCTTTGCCTGTTTCACTTTGATATCCTTAATGACATTGTCACTTTAGCCCATGCAAAATGTGAGAAAGGGACAATTTCAGATCCAAACATCCGTTTAAAGCAGAGCATTGCAGAACAGGAGCGGTATGTATTCGAGAAATAATATCACACTAATGAACACCACCATGGAATGTGGCAACTCTGATTTCTAATGGAATCTGGGAGAGGGGCTCATTATAGATTCAAGGCTTGTGGCTCAGTTTAATTAAAATTTGAACGAAGAGAGCTTGGAGAAACCAGCCCAGCGCATGAGATTTAGGGGAGGGAGGGGAGCGAGGGGCAGGATATTAACATGAATAAAAGAGACCTTAATGGAGGGATGGATGGTAACAATAACAATAAAGATGGCTTCCTGCTCACTTGTCTGCAGTCAGACAAAGCGCTTGGTGAGTCAGCGCCAGGCCGAGGCTGCCCTTGGAGGCTAAGAGGGAGTGAGACGCTGGGACCGTGCAAGAAATACCTGTTTGTCATTTGGATGCTTTGCAGAACTGCGTGTCTGAGGGCTGATTTGACTGTATCAGCCCCTCGGTCTGCACTTCATGAGATATGTATGGACTCACCTGCCTCCATTAAGAACAGAGTCCTTCAAAGAGCCTTAAGGGTGATGAAAATGCCCCTAGCCCCCAACTAAGCTGTAAAGTAACTGCAAGAAGGTCCAATAAAATCCCCCTTTCCCCTTGAAAACCAAGTGCTTTCAAGATCATTTCAGCCCTTTACTGCCCACTCTCGTCTCCTGTAGGTCTTGAAACTGAGTCCGTTACAGGGAGATGGAGAAACAAATACAGGCAGCACATGTATTATTCACCTGGAGCTCATCATCATAATGTTTTATACTTGCATGCTTCTTTCTCTGCACCCCCTCTGCTCTGCTCAGTAGGTAGGATTTGTAAGAGCTCAGATGAAGCGGAGAATTTGCCCCCATGTCAATATATTCACAAGGGCTCCTATCTTACGGAGCTCCCCCGTTAGGATTCTGTTTAAGATGAACTTGATGCAGGGACTCCAGTTAAGATGATAAATAAACTTTCACAAGCATTTAAACCTACGCAATTAATTATGAATTTCTTATGCAGCTATATCTGTAAGTAAACTCCGCGGCGCTGGGTTTCATTTAGGCCACCAATCCCTCTGCACACAGCAAGCTGGCAACATTCACCGGCCAGAGTGGCTCGAGCTGGCTTTCCTCGCAATCATGCCTGCCGTCATTTGCAGCCTTGGCCCAGATGCCCAGGTGGGTGGACGGTCAGAGCTGCGTGATGTCCCCACACTGAGTCCCTCTGCACCTGCATTTCTCTGGTCTTCTTCATTTTCCCTGTCTCTTCCCCTTCTCTTCTTTCCCCTTCTGATCCTCTTCCTCCTTCTTGTTTCTCTTCTTCCTTTTTGCTCACTTGCAGTGGAAACTACTATGTGTTTCTCCTGTGGACTACTTTTCATTGGAAGGAAAAGAATGGCCTCGACATTCATACATGGAAGCCCTAATCCCCCCAGAAATTCAGAACGTGACCCTATCTGAAGATAGTGATTTTGAAGATGTAAGTTAGTTAAAATGAGGCCGGCAGGCCCATCAGGGTGGGTTCTAAATCCAACGTGCCCTTAGAAGAAGAGGACATTAGGGCACAGACACATGTAGAGGGATGACCATGCGAGGACACAGAGACAAGGCAGCCGTCTGCAAGCCAAGTGGAGAGGTGCCTGAAGAGAAACCAGCCTTGCTGGTTCAAGACCTTGAACTTGAACGTCCAGCTTCCAAAACTGTGAGAAAGTAAATTTCTGTTGTTTGAGCTGCCCAGTCTGTGGCATTTTGTCACACCAACCCAAAGTGACTGAGCCAGCCTCCTCAAAGTGCCATGGGGGAAAGAGTCTCCAACCTCGTCCCCCCTTCCTCCACCCTCCCCCACTCCCACTGCCAAAACATTGTTTCTAAAAGTAGAAAGCAGCCTATGTCTTCATTACCACGTGCACGGGCTGCAGCCTTGGCCGAGATGAGGGAAGTTGCCGGCCTAAAGCAAACAGTGTCAGGAACCAGCCTGTGATCTTTGCTGAGAAGACACAAATACCCCCTCAGCTACCCACTCAAGGAGGCTCTGCTGTGCCTTAACAAATGCCTTCATATTTATTACTCCCCATATCTGCACAACAGTAGGAAAAGGGGAAAACCTTTGTTAAAGTAATGGAATTTTACAAAGGAGGAAACCCAGTTTCAAAGAAGTAACGATGTTGAGCTGAGGCCATACAACTCTGCTGTCGATAGGGTTTCTGTCCGTGAATGTGGCAGAGATTAGTGTCCTTCAGTAAATAGTTTTGCCTTCCCATGTTCCTGGAGGATGGCAGGCTCTGACTCCCCAGGGGCTTTTGAGGGAAAGCATATCCACGCGACTTGCTTTAACCAAGGAAATGTGAGGGGAAGCTATAGATGTCACTTCAGGGCAGAAGTTTAAGGGCCAGGGTGCCGTTCACAGTATTCTCTTCCCAGCCTCCACTAGCCAGCTTGGTGAGGGGCCATGGTGAGCACCGTCTCCTGCCAACCCTGAGGGCCATATGGCCTGAGTCAGAAACTCACATGTATCAGGACCATCGGGGGAGGTCAATGTCATGTGCTTTCACCCATAACTAACTTACCCTAATACGGTCATAAGGCTTCAGCTGCAGGAAAAAAGAAAACCTATCAGAAAATGGCTGAACAGTAAGGACATTTATTATCTCCTGGAACACCAGATCCGTAGCTCCCAGTTCGGGCAATTCCAAGCCTCAGGGACTCACGTGAGTTTCCACCTGCGATCCTCCCCTCAGTGGGTCAAAGTAGCATCAGCAGTGCAGGCCATCACATCCTCTGCCAATAATATCCAGGGTTCAGAAGAGAGCATTTCCCTCCTCGAGAAGGAGCATAACCTTTCTAGAAGTTCCCTTCCTTCCCCCAGTGGAGTTTCCTCCAAACCAGCTCAGCTGGAGCTGTGGCACGTGTCCACCACGTGCATGGGGACAGAGATCAATGTTGATTTTTTTTAAGTTCATTTATTTATATTGAGAGAGAGCAAGCAGGAGAGGGGCAGAAAGAGAGAGAGAGGGAGAAAGAGAGAATCTCAAGCAGGCTCTGCTGTCAGTGCAGAGCCTGATTCAGAGCTCGATCCCATGAACCATGAGATCATGACCCGAGACGAAATCGAGATTTGGATGCTCAACCAACTGAGCCACCCAGGTGTCCCTCCATGTTGATTTGTTAGACTAATCAAAGTCCTCCCCCAGGGCCAGACATGGAGTCCATCCTCCCCTGCAGCATGAGGACACTGAATAGTATTTCTATAAAGGGGATCTTGGCATCCGGATCCTCTCTACCTGTTTTCCTCTCCAAGAGTTAGGAGAAAGGACTGAATCATGATCCTCACTGATGCTTGGTGGGTAAGTGCAAAGAAATGGAGCACTCCCTCTAACACACCAGCAAATCTTCCCAGGGGAGGAGCCGTGTATTTCGTGTGCCCATCGGTGTCACAAGCTGTTCCATGCAGACAATCCAGTGCCACGGGGAACCCTGGGTCCTTTCCTGGCAGAGTGGTATTAATATTTCTCTCACGTGCAGATGTGGACAGTGAGAGCCCCTGAGGCTGTCACTTCCCCGGTTCTGAGCCAGTGACTGGTGCAAGGGCCCGAGACCCCCGACTTGCGCTTCTTGGTGCAATCTCCATCCTTCCCCAGCTCCTGTTTGCACAACAACGCCTGCTGCTGGATTCATTTAAGTCGTGTTTACTACCCTCACGTGGGGAAATAAACTGACAGCTGAAATTATAACTAGATTTAAGACGAGGATGACAGACCAAGATTGGAACATATTAAGGGAAACTGGATGTTTGGGAACATCAGAAGCACTCAGAATTTGATATCAGGAAAAACATCCCCATCAGTCTGTTAACCATTTCGCAGAGATCTCCAGCAGGTACAGAATTCTGGCCTGTGTAAGCCAAGTGGCTGACCTGACATGGCCATTCTGACCTCCTTAATCATCAGGGTACAGGTCAGGGAGTTTCTGATCTGAAAATAACTTTCCCTGAAACACTGAATACTTCTAATAAGTTTTTTATTATTTTATTTTATTTATTTTAATTTTTAAATGTTTTTTTTTTTTTGAGAGACGGAAAGAGACAGAACACCAGTGGAGGAGGGGCAAAGAGAAAGGGAGACACAGCATCCGAAGAAGGCTCCCTGAGCTGTCAGCACAGTCCCCGATGCGGGGCTTGAACCCACGAATAGTGAGATCATGACCTGAGCCGAAGTCAGATGCTTAACCAACTGAGCCATCCAGGCGACCCTTTATTATTTTATTTTAGAGAGAGAAAGAGAGCATGAGTAGGGAGAAGGGCAAAGACGGGGGACGGGGGAATCTTAAGCAGGCCCTATGCTTGGCAAGGAGCAAGCCTCGGGACTCAATCCCATGACCCCAGGATCATGACCTGAGCCAGAATTAAGAGTCAGGCACTCAATCGACTGAGCCAACCCAGGCGCGCCACATTCGATACTTTGAAAGATAGGGAAATCCGTCTTTTTGTTGCAGGACATGCGTACTTGTATATGTGCGTGTGTGCGTGCGTGTGTGTGTGTGTGTGTGTGTGTGTGTGTGTGTGTGTGTATTGCGTGTGTGAGCTGTTTCCCCGCAGGCGCTGGGTGTGAGGAGGCAGGGAGCATGTGACCTTACTAGTTATCTAATGCTGCAAACCCTACCCCTTATACATGGTGAGCGTTTCCACCTCCCTCTTCGGAATTCCCCAACCGTACTTGATCTCTGGGATACTCCTCTCACTACGTCCCCGTGGAGCCCACCAGCACAGGGGGAGAGACCCAGGCAGCCCGCGTGGTGATGCCCCAACACCTTAGGGGCTGTCCCTCCGTCGTTTCTGCATGGCCCCTTTGGCAGCAAGCAGGCCAGGCCATCGCGGTGGGGACACCTGGGGAGACAGAGCTCACGTGTGGTCAGAAGGCTGGGCATCGCTCAGGGCAGGACCAGGGGTGACTGCCGGAAGCAGACGCCTGCCCTGGAGGGTGCCTGGCTTGAGCCATCCCCTTTGAACTGAGTTGGAGCATCGCTTCTTCGTGGATATGACACTTCTGATTTGTCCGGGGCCACCAGAGGGTCCTGTGGACGACTGGCTCACTAGTGCTGTGGTTGAGATGACCAGAAGCATCGATCATCCTTTTATTGATTCACTCAAACACAGGAGCTGAACATTATTCTGTGCCGGGCATTGAGTGAGGGCCTGTAGATGCCACTAAGGACGGAGGACAGTCTAGCTGGGGGACATCTGGCAAATAATAATCAACCAAGACAACTGCAGGCTCTGGTATGAGCTCTGAAGGAAACACCGCATTGACCTGTAGTGGAACTGGATTATTACCACTGCAGGAGGAAGGAAGGCAGAGTGTTTCTCTAAGGAAATAGCAATTGGACCTCAAGGCTAAGAATGAGTCAGTCATACAAAGGGGGAGGAGGAGAGCATCCCAGGGAGAGAGAGGGAAAGAGAGAGAGGAAACAGTGGTTGCAAAATTCCTGAGGCAGGAACAGGAAAATCCTGGAGCTTAGTGAGATGGGGGTGAAAAGATGGTGGAGGCGAGTCTGAGGGGTAGGGACCCTTGCTAAGAAGCTGCATTCTCATTTCAGAGCCTGTGGAAACGTCTTTTTTTTTTTTTAATGTTTTATTTATTTCTGAGAGAGAGAGATCGACAGTATGAGCAGGGGAGGGTCAGAGAGGGAGGTAGACACAGAATCTGAAGCAGACTCCAGGCTCTGAGCTGTCAGCACAGAGTCTGACGCGGGGCTCAAACCCACGAACCATGAGATCATGACCTGAGCCGAAGTTGGACGCTTAACCGACTGAGCCATCCAGGCTCTCCCCGTGGAAAGTTCTTGAGCAGGAGGGTGACATGTTTTGATCCACATTGTAAAAGAGCCTTCCGGTCACTTCATGAAGAACAGACTGAAGCCTGTCTTCTTGACCTCCTTGGTGTCTGTCCCAGAGCCCCAGCCAGTGACTTGTTCTACCTGACTAGGCAAGTTCAGATGATGAGATAATTATCAACATCTCATTTCCCCTTATTGTAAGAGGGAGTCATGTGAGAATCCCCAGCCCCCCCAGACATACGAGGATCCTGGGATGAGGATCATGGAAATAGAAACAAAGAAGTTGGGGGCACCTGGGTGGCTAGTCGGTTAAGCATCGACTTCAGATCAGGTCATGATCTCGCAGCTCATGGGTTCAAGCCCCGTGTCGAGCTCTCTGCTGACAGCACAGAGCCTGGAGCCTGCTTTGTATCCTGTGTCCTCCTCTCTCTCTGCCCCTGCCCAACTCTCTCTGTCTCTCTCAAAATAAATAAAGAAACTTAAAAAGAAAAACAAAGGAGGGGCATCGGGGTGGCTTAGTCGGTTAAGCGTCCAACTTTCTCTTAGGTCATGATCTCGCGGTTCGTGGGCTCGAGCCACGTGTCGGGCTCTGTGCTGACTGCCAGCTCAGAGCCTGGAGCCAATTTCAGAGTCTGTGACTCCCTCTCTCTCTGACCCTCCCCTGCTCACGTTGTCTCTCTCTCTCTCCTAAAAATAAATAAAAATATTAAAAACAAAAAAAAGGAAAGAAAAACAAAGGGATGGAAGGAGAAAGCTTTCTTTGGCTCTCATCCCAGCATGTTTGAAGGGCATATCATTTAGGATGATTTCAGTCGCAAGTAAAAAACTCCCGAGGCGGGGCGCCCGGGTGGCTTAGTCGGCTAAGTGTCCGGCTTTCGCTTAGGTCATGATCTCGCGGTTCGTGGGTTCGAGCCCCGCGTCGGGCTCTGTGCTGACTGCCAGCTCGGAGCCTGGAGCCTGTTTCAGAGTCTGTGACCCCCTTTCTCTCTGACCCTCCCCTGCTCACGCTGTCTCTCTTTCTCTCCTAGAAATAAATAAAAATTAAAAAAAAACAAACAAACTCCGGAGGTAATAACAGTGGCTTAAACTATTAGAATATCATTACTTCAATCAAAATAATTCATCAAGTAGAGTTGTTAAATCAGTAGCTCAATGATGATGGGACTATAAGTCTGTTTCTCTGGGATTTTCTTTCTTTTTTTTAATTTTTTGAACATGTATTCATTTTTCAGAGATGGAGAGAGACAGAGCATGAGTGGGAGAGGGGCAGAGAGAGAGGGAGACACAGAATCTGAAGAGGCTTAGGCTCTGAGCTGTCAGCACAGTGCCCAATGTGGGACTTGAACTCACGAACCATGAGATCACGACCCAAGCTGAAGTCAGAGGCTTAACTGAGCCACCGAGATGCCCCTCTGTGATTTTATTTGTCCTCACAGTCACAAAATGGCTGTTGGAGCTTGAAGTACAGCATTCATTCATTCATTCATTCATTCAGCAAATATTTAATAAATGCTACTATGTGTTGGGCACATTTCTCAGTTTTGAGGACACAATAATAAAGACAAGTGACAGAAATTCCTGCCCTCAGGGGCTTCCATTCTAGAGTATAAAGGGGAGATGAGGAAAAAAATAAATAAGGAAACTACATAGTATATTTGTGGAAAGAAGCAAAAGTTAAGAATATTAAAATTTTTTTAAATATTTATTTATTATTGAGAGACAGAGAGACAGAGCATGAGCATGGCAGGGGCAGAGAGAGAGACACACACAGAGTCTGAAGCAGGCTCCAAGCTCTGAGTTGTTAGCAGGAACTGACATAGGGTTCGAACTCACAAACCAGGAAGTCATGACCTGAGCCAAAGTCAGATGCCTAACCGACTGAGCCACCCAGGCACCACAAGAAAAGAATATTTTTAAAATGAGGGCAAGGAAGGATCTCACTGAGAAGCTGATAGTTGAGAACAGACTTAAAGGAGATGAACGAAGGAGCCAGTGAGAATCTAGAGGAAGAGTATTCTAAGTGGAGGAAACAGCAAGTGCAAAGGCCCTGAGGTAGGAGTGTGCTTGGCATATTCTAGGACAGCAAGGAGGCCAGTGTGGCTGGAGAGGTCTGATGGAGGAGGACCATCATGGAGGTGAGGTCAGAAAGAAAAAGAAGGTCTCTGGTCCTTAAAGGGCCACAGCAGCATGCAAAAACATCAAGGAAGGGAAGGTTTCTTCTGATGCAATTCTTTTGTTCAGCAGCCCCACCCTCAAAGACTTTTCCTTGCACTAAGTCACATGGCCACCCATAAGCCAATCACTGACATGATTCATTCCCAGGGAGGGACCCACCTCTCCAATGCATGTTGATAAGCTAGGGGACTTCTGTCAGCAAATGGGAATGTCTGTTGGGTAGGCAACCAAAAGTGTAAGCCACCCAGAAACTTCCCACGCAAGCACTTTGCCTCTTGATACCAGTGGTCAAGTCTAGTTCCAGGCCCCTGGCTCCTCCAGAAAGTTTTGAACTCACAGCGCAAGGCATCAGGAGACAGCGGGGTCTGTCTGGATTTCAGGGGCTTGTCTAAGGATGAGCTTTCACGGTCTCATCTCTTCTGCTTCTCCGTCAGGTTCCTCGCCCGCAAAACGCTCTTCTGTTAAAACAAATACAAACATCTTTTGACCATGGAAATCTCAAGCCTATTCAAAGTAGGGAGAATGGTGCAATAACCCCTTGGTATCCCTCTCCCAGAGCTTCAACGTAGCAACACCCTGATCCAAACGCGCTAGTTCTGTTTCATCGATAGCTCCGCCCACTCCCCCACCTAGTATTCACTCCACAGAAAAGCGCTACCCAGCACACAAGTCCCTTTGGGGTCTACTGCGTTCTGAAGACCCCACTGGGAGAAGGCCATGGGGAACTGTGACAGTCACTCAACCCAGCCCAAGTGCCTCTAAGCCCACGGCAGCCAGCTTCCCTAGGGGTTTTCTGCCCACAACCCGCCAAAGGACACCGAGCCTTCTCCTGAATCATCCTTGCTTCAGCTCTCAGGAGCTCTGGAGGCTCACAGAACCATCTGCAATTGGGGCACTTGGCCCATTAGGAATTTGGATGGACCAAAGCCTAAGTCCTCGGCACTGCTCAGAAAAAGCAAACACGGGCAATGAGAGATCTGACTTCTGCACAGTTAATTTAAACTCCTCTCTGAATATAAATCAGCTGCTTTAGTTCCGATCCACTCAGTCCTACCCAAGCCTTGTGCTGAATGATAAACACTGGGCTGCTGCCGGGAAGGATAAATCATGACAGGCAAAACGAATTGTTTCCTTCAGCTCAAGCAAAGTTCCTGGACAAGGGAAGGACATCGCTTTTTATGAGAAACCTCTGTTCCACTGCATTCCAAAGACCTACCCCAGGGGATCAGGGTCTGCTTAGTGGAGGGTTCATTGCCTGATGTATTTGAGGACCTGGCAGTGGCTCCAGGTAGAAGGGAACATGAACTAAGAAGTCCCTACAGAAATTTCAGGGGAATGGCACCTTTGTAAGCCATGTCTTTCTGAAGGACAGTGTTCTTGGTACAAAGGCTATAATCAGAGCAGGTAGGAGAGGAATAGAATAGGTTGTGCGGGCTCCTGGCTGTCTGGTGGGGTTTCACTGAATATCAGCGATGACCAGCTAAGCCAATGGAAGGCAGTAGTGAAAGATGAGTGAGTGGAATTGCAGACTGACTCTTCCTCCTAACTTCAGGGGGCAAAGTATACATTGCTGTTCCAGGATCCGGTTGAGGGGGCTCAGAGGATTATGCCTCTCCTAGCTTCTGCCGAGCTAGAAGGTGTGTCCCCAAGGACATCAGGACAGAAGCGCCTTGTTTCTGTGTCAAGATGGAGGCAGTCCTTTTGCAGGCAAGGCTCACAAAAGCCCAGATGTTTCCTCTACAGATTCTCCTAGTCCTTGAAGTTCTTACATCAGAGCTTCTCCTTTGAGTTACAACTTCAAAGATCCTGACAAAATGCAGATCTATGAGCTATGATCGTGATGGGTAGGCTCTAATTTTGTCGTTCATTGGGTGGGCATTTATGACTTCCAGTTCTAGGTCAGGCACCATCCTAGGTGCTGGGAGTACAAAACTGAGAAACAGTGGACCCGCCTCTCTCTCAAATGTCAAAATACTAATTTTGAAAAAGCTAAAAACATGACTTTTCTTACAAACGTAGAATACATACGTGTCACAGATTTTATTCAGCATATTATTGAATGAATGAGAGAGCCAATAAGATGGTAAACTAATTCCAAGAGCACTTGAGGAACTTGGATTGGTTTAGTCAATCAAGAAAGGTATTATTAAGGGGCACCTGGGTGGCTCAGTCGGTTAAGGTCCGACTTTGGCTCAGGTCACGATCTCATGGTCTGTAGGTTCTGGCCCAGCACTGGGCTCCGTGCTGACAGCTCAGCGCCTGGAGCCTGCTTCGGATTCTGTGTCCTCCTCTCTTTCTGCTCCCACCCGCATTCTCTCTATCTTGTTCTGTCTCTCAAAAATAAATAAACATTAAAATTTTCTTAAAATCAAGAAGATGAGGAAATCTGACCATCATTCTAGAAGGAACCCTAGTGAGCAAAGCCCCTGGAGGGAGCCTCATTCCTGGTGGTGCTGACAGTCCCACCTCTGCTCCGGATGACAGGTAGGATGTTTGGGAGGTGGCTCTTGGTGCCTCCAAGGAAATCGCCACCCACGTGTGCAGGACACATGCTGGCTGTGCTCTCCCAACATACGTGGGTGTAGAAACTGTTGTGGTTCTCGAAGCATGGAAGAACTGGTGTCTTTCTGAATGGAAATGGCTTTAAAAGGTACAGCCGTTCCCCTAAACTCTGTCACCAAATTGCATTGTCTGTCACGTCATGATGGGATTTGGAGTTTGAATTCCCTCCATGACACTAAGTTCCTGTACGACCTTGTGAAGTTATATCACCTCTCTGAACCTCAGCTTCTTCATCTGTAAAAGGGGAATGAGGACAGTTACCTTGCAGAGTCTTGTAAAGAATTTATACCAGTCTCTCAGTGAAGTGCCTGGCTAATGTCTTTCATCAATCTGGGGACTCACAAAGATTGAAGCTCTGCGTTTCCCATCAGACTGGGCTCTCCCAGGGAGCAGAGTCAAAGTTATTTCCCCAACTTGGCCTGAGAACTCCTGAAGGAAGGGGCTTACTCTTTCAGAGCACCACACAATGGATAGCTATTGTTATTTTTTTATCATTGTTGCAATGACCATATTTCCATTGGAGAGAAAGGCCTGAAGGACACTGACTAGGAATTCTAGAACTTCTTAGAACATTTGCAGAGCACTCGGCAAAACCCTGTCTGGTGGTGGTACTTCTCTGCCTGGCTCCCCGTCTCCTCCCTGGCTGGACTGGGCCAAGGACCGAGTGGGATACCCCTCCACTCCTCTCTCAGGAGATGATGAATGAAAGCTTGTTGAATGAGAGCTGAGGCATTTGGGAGACCACAGGGAGAGGGGTCTTGACTCTATTTTCCAGGAGCTTTGGGGGACAGGACACTATGCAGATTATTTAGAAATAGTGACCATATGATTTATTATCAAAACCAGGACACTTTTAAGAGTAATGGGGCATAAATCAGATTCTCTTTTCTACAGGGTTGGTGAGGTCCGCTTGTGGGGCTGCCTTTCCAGCCATCACTCAGTCCCCAGTCAGCTCATGCAGCCCAAGTTCGCTGAGGTCTGGAAGGAGATGGTTAGTGGCCTGAGGGGGATGACTCAATGAGGTCACCACCAAGTTCTAGACAGACACAATCAGGAAGCTCGCAGACCCAACGCTTCCTGGGGAAGCCATATTTCTTGCCTTCACAGACCCCCAGTCTGATAGGGGAGACAAGAACCTTGAGCTTAGTGAGTCCCTAGTCTAATGGGGTGCAACACTGACCCTTGCTTTGGGGAGTTCACTTCTACCCTGAGTCTGTGTAGACTTTGACAGGCCTTCAATATGGCAAGCCCCATCCCCAGGCAGAACCACAAGAATCAATTTCTTATGCCCCAACCTGTAAAGTAGGCATTGCAAATAGAAGGTTACCCAATTGTACACTTTCGGGGGGTTGTATTGTTGCAGGATTTTTTTTTACCTCTTTTTCCAAGATTCATTGTCTAGTGGCTTTGAAGAATTAAGAGGTGGACACAATATAAAACGCGCAGCAGGCAAGAGTTTATTAGAGTAAAAGATCAGAAAGCAAGTATAGTATGGAAGCTCTCTTTACAGTGAATGCCTGTAACTCTAGGCAAGTGACTTTGTTTTGTAGGGTTTTGGTTGGTGCTCCTGTACCTGTTTCTTCTCACGCTCTACTCTCACTGGTCAGATAACTCTAAGTGCCTCATCATTCCTTTTTGATCGGCTCATTTCCACTGTATGGGGGGATGGTCTATGGCCATACCAGTCCTTGTGGGTCATGTGTTTTAAGGTCTACTACTGATTTTTAGTTAAGTTGTTTGTCAGATTCCTCAGGGGAACCTGAAGGGGAGTGGGTGGTGTCTGTTACATTCTTAGAGGAACCTTGCACCCCAGGGGGTTGCCGTGGTCAGAAGCTCCCAGCATTGTTCTAAAATATGTTTTCCCTCACCCAGGGACCTTAGGTCCTAATCTTTCCCTCTCTGCCTATTTTAATCTACCTTTTCCCTATTACAGAACCTCTTGAGAGTGATCAGCTCCTGGCCTGGGGCACCCCCACTGGTATTTACTGGGATAGGCTGGCCCCACAAATTGCCGGCACCCTCCGTCTCTGTGTTCAGAGATTGCCAGTGCCTTTGGAATCAAGATCTGGCTTTTCGTCTTAAGCTCAAGTATTTCTGTGTTCAGGTCTGATCTACGAGTGCTTCCAGAGCTCCTTGGGGACTCTTGGGTGCTTCCTCCACATCACACTGGGATCTGTGGGGGCTGAGGATTGCCCTCAGGCTTACTGACCCTTCGGGTATGGCCCCCAGTCATTCCCAAGCCAAGGGGGACATGACAGTTTGCTAAAAGCTTGTCATGTCGGTAGGACTATCTTGGAAAAGCAGGACAAAAGCCTCAAGACGATCTGATTTCCCCCCTCCCCTCCCCCTCATCTATCTTCCTGCTCCCTGAAAGGGGAGCCAGGCTTGTTCCTCTGAATGATGAGGGAGCATCAGACAAGCTGATAGCCAGCAACCCCACCCGGGCTCCCAGGTGGGGTGTGTGTGATATTCCTCAGGCACTCCTGGCTCCCAATGACCAAAGGCAGGGAAAGAAAACTAATGGCTCACTGATAAAGATCACAGTCTGCAGGACAGGAGTCTCCATCAGTTTACAAATGTCTTAGTAAATGACAAGAAAAAGGCAATCTTATCAATAGCCTGATCTCCATAAACCTATAGACTCCGTTTCCTGGAGCCCCACCATCACCCCTCCATGTGACCACAGGGAACAAAGTCAAAAAGGAAATGGCAGGGAAAATTAAATTTCCTCATAACCTGCAGCCCATTCACAGATACTTGAGGCAAATACAGAGCATAACTTTTCTCCAGGGACCCCCTACTGTTCCGATGTTAATGTTTTCCTGGAGAGAAAACAACCTGAGCTTGACAATAGCAAGGCCTCAGGTAGCTTGGAGTCTTCTTTCGCATATCCAAGTCCCTCTGGAGGCCTCCGTGCTTGACTTTACCTCCCCAAGTCCGTAGTACAAAACCAGTCAGTCTTCATGACCCCAGTGCAGCTTTTCTGCCCAGGGGTCCTGTCCCCGGGCTTTAATAAAATCACCTTTTTGCACCAAAGACGTCTCAAGAATTCTTTCTTGGCCTTGGACTCTGGACCCCTCCCATCCCTCCAAACCTGCACCGGCCACTCCAAACCCCATCACTTCACCGTTTCTCCTCCAACCCAGCACATCCTTGCTGGCTGCTTCTTGCATTAGGCTGGTGTCACTCCTCAGTCATTCCTTCTATGTCATTTCACTGTCTTTTACTCTGTGGCCCATCTTCCAAACTTTCATTCGGGAAATATGAACATCCAGCTCTGGGAGTTCTGAGAAATTGTTCCTTTTCTATTTAAGGAAATGGTGAACTTTCAAGATCATGGCTTTACTCTGAACCTTATTATGGTCCTGAAATCAAAACTGAAAAATCGCTTCTGTGTTCTAGGCTGTATTTGCCTTCCATACCTTTAGGCAGTATAAGCCCCTCTCCTGAGCTTCCAGGCCTTACCTGAATGGCCCAGCCACAGAGGAAGAAAAAAAGGAAAAGAAAAAAATTAGCAAGCAGCAAAATAAATACACTGGGTGATATTTCAAAATCATGATTGTGGTACAGTGGGGTTCCCCTGTATGAACAGATCATAATTCATTTAATTGACTCCTTCATAAAGAGCATTCAGGTTGTTTTCAGTCTTTTACTTACAAACACTGTTTATTTTTTTATATATAATGTTTAATTTATTTCTAGGAGAGAGACAGAGAGAGAGAGACAGCGTGAGCAGGGGAGGGTCAGAGAGAGAGGGAGTCACAGACTGAAACAGGCTCCAGGCTCGGAGCTGGCAGTCAGCACAGAGCCCGATGTGGGGCTCGAACCCACAAACTGTGAGATCATGACCTAAGTGAAAGTCGGACGCTTAACCAACTAAGCCACCCAGGCGCCCCAACAAACACTGTTTCTATGAACATCCTTTACATACGTGCAAAAATGTCTGTAAAATAAATACTTAGAAGTGGAATTACTGATTCAAAACAGAACTATCTCAATAGAAATTGTGTTTGCTCCTCAAAGAAGGGGCAGTGATTTACACTCTCATCAATTTTGCATGAGAGTGATAATAATGACACTTCTTTTCATAATGTTTTGTCAAATGTGTTGATATTTTCCAATGTGACATTTTAAAAATGGAGATATGACTTGCATTATCATTTGGTCATGACTCATTTTTCATCCTACAAAGTGCTGGCTCATGTGCTTTGTCCATTCGCCTATTA
Organism: Proteles cristata cristata; assembly: GCA_017311185.1. Classification (NCBI taxonomy): domain Eukaryota; kingdom Metazoa; phylum Chordata; class Mammalia; order Carnivora; family Hyaenidae; genus Proteles; species Proteles cristata. The sequence continues at coordinate 3,229,226 of JAESUZ010004080.1, read as the reverse complement.
GTATTTTTATTTATTTGTAGACTCTTTATATAGTCAGGAAATCAGCTCTTTGTGAAACGTGTTTTAAATATTTTTCTTGACTTTATCATTTTAAAATGAAAACATTTTTACCCTATTTTCTCTCCATGTAGTGAATTGTAACTTTCATGTGGTAAAACTTACAGCTCCTCTGTTTTGGTTTTGCTTGGAAAGTTCCCCTCTACTCTAAGAATGTTAAAAAAAATGCTAAAACAGATCACTCTTCATTCTGGTACTGCCGGGTTTTTTAAATATTTTTTCCCACCTAAATCTTTGATATATCAGCATTTACTTTTTTTGGCAAGGAATTGCTAGTCATATATCTCAACATAATTTATCAAATAGCTCACCTTTTTTTCTGATGTGAAATATACCCCTTTCTGGAACCTGAATTTCAGTGTATGTTTTCAATATTTGTGGACTCTCTTTTCTTCCACTGCTATTGCTTAGTCATAAGTAGACAAAGACAGACTCAATTACTACAGTTTTATGATACTTTGTGATAAAGATTAGATGTCTCTTGTAATTCTTACTTTTCATTTTTCTGGCTACTCTGGCATTTTTTTTTCCACATAAACTTTAGAAAGAACTTTCCTTAATTTCCCACTCTTAAAAAAATTCCTGTTGCTTGCATTAGATTTATAGATTCATTTAGGGACAATTGGCATTGCTATAACATTGAATCTTCTTATCCAAGATATTTATTCAAGTCTCTTAAATATGTACTTCAGTAGAATTTCAAAGTGTTTTTCACTCAGAGCCTTAGCATTCTTTTTTTAAAATATTTATTCCTGGCATTTCATCCCTTTGCTTGCCATAGGTATGAGATATCTTCTTGCTTATGTTTATTTCCCAATTGGTAGTAGTTTCTATAAGGAAAGCTATAGTTGGCAGGAACGCCTAGGTGGCTCAGCAGGTTAAGCGTCTGACTTTTGATTTCAACTCAGGTCACGATCTCACAGTTTCATGAGTTCGAGCCCTGCGTGGGTCTCTGTGCTGACAGTGCAAAGCCTGCTTTGCAGTCCTCTCTCTGCTCTCTCTGCCCTTCCCCAAGGGGTTGTCTCTGTCTTGTGCTGTCTCTGTCTCTCTCAAATAAATAAACTTTAAAAAAAAAAAGAGGAAATCTATGGTTGCATGTTAACTTTGCTACGAGCCACCTTCTTCAAGTCTTTATTATTGTATTTGATCATTTCGAGTTTTCCAGGTATGTAATCTTCAAATAATAGTAATTTCTATGGAACATTTTAACTCTTTCAGATATAAGGCACCATCCATGCCTTCTCCCCTGCCCCTAAATCTATCTGTAATGGCATTGAGGCCACTTTCTCAACATGCATTTCCTCTTCTTCTAAGAGCCACCTCAAGTAATATTTCCCCGTCCCCACCTTGTCTGCACAGTGCATGTTGTCCCTGTGTCTGGTGGCAAGGTATGAGGCTCCTATTTAAAATAATCACAGCAGGGGCATCTGGGTGGCTCAGTTGGTTAAGCGTCTGACTTTGGCTCAGGTCATGATCTCACAGTCCGTGGGTTTGAGCCCCGCGTCGGGCTCTGTGCTGACAGCTAGTTCATAGCCTGGAACCTGTCTTTGGATTCTGTGTCTCCCTCTCTCTCTGCCCCTCCCCTGCTCTCTCTCTCTCTCTCTCTCTCTCTATCCTTCTGGCTGGTGACCGCTGTATGTGAAAAGCTAGACATGTGTCCAATTTAGGATGAGATGAGGTCTGCAGCCAGGAGTCCCCCTCTTCTGCTGAGCTGTTAGGAAGTGTAGGCAGAGCCCTCATGTGAGCCAAGAAGGACTCATGCCAGGAAACAACTGACAGCAGAGAAACTGACCTTGGTACCATCACTGAGCTACTGAACCCCACTTGAAACTTTCAGTTGATGAATCAATGATTACTTTTATCGTTAAAGCCAATTTATGATGGTGCTCTGATACTTGCAACTGAACACACTGTGTGGTCTACACACAACCATTACCAATCACTCAAGCTCATTGAGCTAAAAGGTTATCTTGGGTGTGGGGGCACCTGGGTGGCTCAGTTGGTTGAGCATCCGACTCCGGCTCAGGTCATGATCATGCAGTTGGTGAGATCCAGCCCCACCTCAGGCTCTCTGCTCTCAGCTCAGAACCATCTTCAGATCCTCTCTCTCTGTTCCCCTCTCTCTGTCCCTCCCTCCCCAACATGTGTCTCCCCCTCTTTCAAAAAAAAATGAGCATTGGAAAATTTTTTAAAAATTATCATGGGTATGAAGTCAGGATCAACTTGAAAGGGTCTTAGGCTTCTCAATTTCTCCAAATGGATTACACACTTTAATTCAAGAACTTGAAGCTATAAAATTTCTAGAAGAAAACATAGGAGAAAGTCTTTGTGATCTTCGGTTTGTCAAAAATTTCTTACATGTGACACTGCAAACACTGTCTATAAAAGAAAAATATGCATAAATTGGTCTTCATCAAAATTAAAACTGTGTTTGTCAAGAGGCACTCTCAAGAAAATGAAAAGATAAGTCATAGACTGGGAAAAAAAGTTGAACACCACATATCTGATAAAGGACTTGTATCCAGAGAGTGAAAGAACTCTCAGAACTCAATAATAAAATAAGCAAAGATTTGAACAAGCATTTTATTAAATTGCAAACCCAGCTCTGTCTTGATTGCTATAACTTCTTTTTTCAAAAATTTTTAATGCTTTTTATTAAGTTCTGAGAGAGAGAGAGAGACAGCGTGAGCAGGGGAGGGTCAGAGAGAGAGGGAGACACAGAATACGAAACAGACTCCAGGCTCTGAGTTGGCTGTCAGCACAGAGCCTGATGCGGGGCTCGAGCCCATGAACCTCGAGATCATGACCTGAGTCGAAGTCGGACTCTTAACCGATTGAGCCCCAGTCGCCCCAATTGCTGTAACTTTAAGATGAGTCAAAGTTAGATAGTGTTTAAGTCCTCTAACTCTGTTTTTCTTTTCAAGTATTTTTGGCTACTTTAGATCCTTTACATCTCCATATAAATTTTAGAATCAGCCTATTAATTTTGACTGAGATTGCACTGAATGTTTAGATCAAATTTAAGAATTTGAGAAGAAATTTCTTAAGAGGCACCTGAGTGGCTCCGTAAGTTAAGTCTCTGACTCTTGGTTTTGGCTCAGGTGATGATCTCACGTTTCATGAATTTGAGCCCAGCATCTGGCTCCATGCTGACAATGTGGAGCCAATTTAATTCTCTCTCTCTCCCTCTTTCTCTCTCTCTGCTCCTCCATCTCTCACGCTCTCTGCCTCTTTCAAAATGAATAAACTAAAAAAAATTTTTAAGAATAAATGTCTTCAGGGGCGCCTGGGTGGCTTAGTCGGTTAAGCGTCCGACTTTCGCTTGGGTCATGATCTCGCGGTTCCTGGGTTCGAGCCCCGCGTCGGGCTCTGTGCTGACTGCCAGCTCAGAGCCTGGAGCCTGTTTCAGTCTGTGACTCCCTCTCTCTCTGACCCTCCCCTGCTCACGCTGTCTCTCTCTCTCTCTCATAGAAATAAATAAAAATATTTAAAAAAAATTAAAAAAAAAAAGAATAAATGTCTTCAAATTTAAGAAGATATACTATCTTAACTATGAGTTTTCTGACCCATGACCATCACATACCCACTTATTTAGGTCTTATTTAATTTTTCTCAACAGTGATGTATAGATCGTAGTCTATAAGCCTTGCGCATCTCGTGTTGGCCTTATCTCTAATCATTTCATGTTTATGATGCTGTTACCCATTGTGTGATTTAAAAATTTTTATTTGCTGATTGTTTATTTCCAGCATACAGAAATGTAATTGCATATTTATCTTGTAATCTGCACCCTTGCTAAATTCACCTTTTGGTTCTGGTAACTTCTGTGTAGATACCAGTGGGTTTTCTGTATTGATGATCATGTTGTTTGCAAATAAAGACAGTATCACTTTTTCCTTTTCAATCAAGATTCCTTTTATATTTTTTCTTGCCTTACCAAATAGCTAGACCCTTCAGTATAGTGTTGGATAGAAGCAGTGAGAACAGATATACTTACCTTGTTCCTGATGTTAGAAGGAAAGCATTCAGTCTTTTATCATTAGATATGATATTTAATTTAAAAATTTTATAGGTGTTTTCCATCAGGTTAAAAAAAGTCCCTTATATTACAAACTGGTTGAGGGTTTTTATCAGCAATCGATGTTGGATTTTTTTTAAAAATTGTTTTAAAATTTATTTTTTTAATATTTTATTTATTTCTGAGAGAGAAAGAGAGAGAGAGGAGAGAGAGAGAGAGAAAGAGCATGAGCAGAGGAGGGTCAGAGAGAGAGGGAGATACAGAATCTGAAGCAGGCTCCAGGCTCTGAGCTGTCAGCACAGAGCCCGATGTGGGGCTCGAACCCACAAACCGCAAGATCATAACCTGAGCCGAAGTTGGATGCTTAACCAACTGAGCCACCCAGGCACCCCAACATTTATTTATTTTTGAGAGAGAGTGAGAGCAAGCATGAGCGGAGAGGGGTAGAGAGAGAGGGAGACACAGAATCTGAAGCAGGCTCTAGGCTCTCAGCTGTCAGCACAGAGCCCAGTGCAGGGCTTGGACTCATGGGGCTCGAACTCATGGACTGTGAGCTCATGACCTGAGCCAAAGTTGGATGCTTAACTGACTGAGCCACCCAGGCACCCCGATGTTGGATTGTTTTAAATGCTCTTTATTTTCTGAATCTGAGTTAACCATGTGGCTTTTCTTTTATAGTTTTCCATTTTTAACTCTTAAAAGAATGATAAACAAAGCCAAGTTTGGGAGAAAATCTTTGCAAACCATGTAAAATATAATGAACTCTCAAAACTCAACAATAAGGAAACACAACAATGAAAACATGTACAATAGTTTGAAAAGACTCTTTACCAAAGGTGATCTCTAGATAGCAAATAAGCACTTTAAAAGATACTCAATATTATTAATCATTAGGGAAATGCAAATGGAAACTACAATGAAATATTATGATATACCTATCAGAATGGCTAAAATTAATGAGTGTCCATAACAAGTATGTTGATGTTTTAGGGTTTCCCAGAGAAACAGGGCCAATGGGCTATATATATTACATATACTATGGTATGTATTTTAGGAATTGGCTTTTCTGGTTCTGGAGGCTGAAAAGTTCTACAATCTGCCATCTGCAAGCTGGAGAATGAGGAAAGCCTATCGTCTAATTCAGTTCAAGTCTAATGAACCAGGAGCTCCAAAATTCAAAGGATCAAGAAGATGAATGTCCCAACCCAAGAAAAGAGAGAATTTGCCCTTCCTTTACCTCTTTGTTCATCCTCATCCTCAATGGATTCGATGATGCCGGTCCACTCTGGGGAGGGGAGAGCAGATCTTCTCTACTCAGTCTACTGAATCAAATACTAATCTCTTCTGGAAACATCCTCACAGGAGCACCCAGAAATAATGGTTTAGCTGTCTGGATGCCACTTAGCCCTGTCAAGTTGACACATAATATTAACCATCACAGTTGGCAGGGACATGGAGGAACTGAGGCTCTCATATACTGCTGATGGGAATGTAAAATGTTATAGTTATTGTGGAAAACAGTTTAGTGGGTTGTTTTTTTTTTTTTTTAAATTAAACACACCTACCATATGACCCAGCTATTCCACTCCTAGATGATTATCCAGAGAAAAAGACATATGTGCTCATATAAAGACTTCATGCAAATGTTTATAACAGCTTTATTTGGAATCGCTCCAAACTGCAAACAACCCAAATGACCATCAAGAGGTGAATAGATAACCAAATTGTGGTTTATCTATACAATGGAAAACTACTCAAGAAAAAAAAGAATAAATTATGTATATATGCAATAATGTAGATGGGTTTCAAAATAGGTATGCTGGGGCAGCTGGGTGGCTCAGTCGGTTAAGCGTCAGACTTCGGCTCAGGTCATGATCTCACAGTTTGTGGGTTCGAGACCCACATCGGGCTCTGTGCTGACAGCTCAAAGCCTGGAGCCTGCTTCGGATTCTGTGTCTCCCCCTCTTTCTGCCCCTCCCCTGCTCATACTCTGTCTCTCTTTCTCTCTCAAAAATAAACATTAAAAAATTTTAAAAATTAAAAAAAATAGGTATGCTAAACAAAAGAAGACAAATAAATGGAGTACAATGCTGTATGATTCCATTTGCAAAAACTCTACAATATACAAACGAATTTATAGTGATAGAAAGTAGATCAGTGATTGCTTGGGGATGTGGGCTACAAAGACAGGCAGGATGAAGGCAACGCAAATGGGTCCAAAGAGTAATGGACATCTTGACTGCGGTAATTGTTTCACAGCTGTATACATATATATGCCAAATGTATCAAATTGTACACATTCAATATGTGTAGTTTATCATATGTCCATCACACCTCAATAAAATGGCTTTAAACCCTTATTTAGTATTTTTAATGCAATATAAGCACATGATTTAAAAAATTCAAACAGTATTGGGGCGCCTGGGTGGCTTAGTCGGTTAAGCGTCCGACTTTCACTTAGGTCATGATCTCGCGGTTCATGGGTTCGAGCCCCGCATCGGGCTCTGTGCTGACTGCCAGCTCAGAGCCTGGAGCCAATTTCAGAGTCTGCATCTCCCTCTCTCTCTGACCCTCCCCTGCTCACGCTGTCTCTCTCTCTCTCCTAGAAATAAATTTTTAAAATATTAAAAAAAATTCAAACAGTATAAAAAACTATTTGATTAACAGCTTCAGGAGAGAGTTCTCTCAGAAAACACATGGAATTCATAGACTATCAAGACATACTTGATCCTTAAAAACTAGTAATTACTGTCTTTAAGCAGAACTGATGGAACATTTAGAAAAATTTAAGAATGGATTCAAAGGAAACTAAACCAATGGGGGAAAAAAAAAAAGCTAAGTATTAACATATGAAAGACCAAAAAAAAAAAAAAAAAAAAAAAGAAAAAGGCAACGCAGTTGTAGCTGATGACTTAGCTAAGCCACAAACATATGCACGTGGTCATGGAGATTCAAACTTTGACTATAAATTCAGTTAAATCTGGGAAAGTAGGATTGGAGGAAGTAAAGGATAGCAGTAGAAAAGCTAAGATCTTATCTTTCATAAAGTCAAAAGATTATTCTAGAATTAATACATCAAAAATAACAGCATTGGAGTGCCTGGGTGGCTCAGTCGGTTAAGTGCCAGATTTGATTTGAGCTCAGGTCATGATTTCATGGTCCGTGAGTTCAAGCCCCAGGTCGGCTCCAAGCTGAAAGTATGGAGCCTGCTTGGGAACCTCTTTCCTCTGTCCCTCCCCTACTTGCACATGTGCATGCTCTGTCTCAAAAATAACTAAATAAACTTAAAAAAAATAGCAGCATACACATGGAGGGGGGGATAATAATCAGAAGTAATAGTACAAAAATTTGAAAGTTTTGCCCCTAAAAAGGTAGTGTGGGTGAGTGGAATCTTGCTTTTTAGAGACCAGCCTATTATCAATTTTCCTTTGCAATTGATATGCGTGCATGACACTATTCCAGAAGGCAGCGTAGTGCTGTGGTTATAAGCCTAAACTCTGGAGCCTGAGTGGCTCAGCTCAAACCCGTACTCTGTCAATTAACAACTAGGAGACTTTGGGCAAGTTACTTAACTTCTCTGAACCAGATTTCCTTATGTACAAAACAGAGCTGACAATAGCAATTTCATAGCCTTAATTATCACATGGATCAAGTACCTTAAAATACATGAAAAGCTTAGGACAGTGTAAGGATGATACACACATAGCATAAAGCTTAAGAATTTTTATTATGAAATGATGGTTGACAATGATTTAAAAATTATATCCCTCTCGCTCCCCATCTTTTATCTCAAAGACACTGCTGAAAGGTCTTTGGGTATTATTCTACTTCTAAAAACTTGGGGCGCCTGCATGGCTCAGTCTGTTGAATGCCTGACTTCGGGTCAGGTCATGATCTCACTGCTCGTGGGTTCTAGCCCCCCACTGGGCTCTGTGCTGACAGCTCGGATTCTGTGTCTCCCCCTCTCTCTGCCCCTCCTCTGCTCATGCTCTGTCTCTCTGTTTCTCAATAGTGAATAAACGTAAAAAAAAAAATTTTTTTTTTAACTTACAAATGACCAGTCATATAGTATGCCTAAGCATACATTTCCTAATTTGCGTCTCTGGAATCAAACTTCATTTGCTCTGCCCCCTTTTTTCCCTCCTTAGTGATAACTCTTGCAAGGCTCTCCTAATTAACGTCATTAGATCTACCTTGTTTTATGGACAGCTGTGTAGTATCCTCTAACGTATTAATTGTGTTCCCTAAGATGACTTCAGGTCTTTGCTATAATAGACTATGCATGCTACCCTAAGCATGTCCTTAGGGTAAATTTCAGCTGAGGACACAGTCTCTTTCAGAGGGACAGCAAGGGCCTCTGCTGTCACCTGTAGAAAAAGAAAACTGGCATTTACAATGAAAAGAGGCTTGTTGTAAAGAATGAAAGAATGAGCCTATGTAAACGCTTGCATGTGCCAGGCCGGCAGTGGGAACTAAAATGTAAACATACATTCTGGGGGAAGTGATTCTGTGAAATCTACTGTTCTGGAAGGGAGTCTCCGGAAATGCAGTCAATTCAGCTCCTCTCCGCCCAGCCCTTAAAACCTCTGCATCAGGACTTTGCTTTCCCTCTTACTGGTATCATTTGTACCGTCAACACTAGTTAACTCCTTTCAGAAATGACACAAGAATAGACTGGGAATTTTGTAGACTAATAGTAGAACTCCTTGCACTTACGTTTTCTATGTGTTCACCACACCCAGCACTGTGCTGAGTCCTCAGATTACAGCCTCATATAGAGGAAAGGGCAAGTCAGAACAAATGATGGAGTCAGTGCTTGCTGCTTTATTGCCTATCTTCCCCACTAAAAAAAAAGGTGGAAAGGAAGGAGGGTCAGAGTTTGGCTCTGGGTGGCTAGAAATACTCTCGTGTGTACACTTTGTTTCCCCATAAGAACAAGATAGAGAGGACATACAATCTTAGCAAAAGTCCTCAGCCCCCAGTGGTTCCCCTCTGCAGAAATCTAGCCCATTTATACATAGGTTCCTTGTCAAGGTGTCCAGTTCTCAGAAAGACGAATATCCAGGGTCAGTATTTAACATTCAGGATCCTAAAGAAAAACATCTTGGGCGGAATTGGCCATAAAATTCCTTACAGTCCTTGCAAGAGAAGTTATGTGCTGGGTAAAAACAGCCATGGGTCCCCACCAAGCTTTTCTTGATCACCATTCTTTGAGATCCAATCTAACAGAGTCCCAAAGAAAACAAAAGGGGCTCTGGCCTGCTCTCTGCTTCCCTCTTTCTACCTGTCGAGGGGGGGCGGGGACGCTCAGTTCCTGGTGCCGGACATGCTGCGTGGGCATGGGCTCCTCAGGGTCTGGATACTTCCTAACCACCCTTTCACTTCTTTCTTCCTTGTCAGAGGCCGGCTCCGGCAGGTCCAGGGGTCCCTGAAGGATGGACGGTGTCGGCGAGAGAGAGAGTGAGCCCCGAGATCCTTTCTGATCACCAGGCAGGCATCTCCGTCCTGTCGGTTTTGGTGTCTTTATTTAACAGTCAAATGTTAACATGGCATCAGGAAATGGAATTTTTACAATGGATAGCTCTTCGTGATAAGATGTTTTTGGAAAATGTACAGAAACAGGTTTTACAGAAGTCTTCTTGCAGAACTGCCCCAATTATAATGAGGTTGAGTAACTAAGAAAATAACAAGGTGTTCGCATTTTAATAACGCTAAGATTAAGTCATTCATAGGTTTGTAGATAACTCTTATCCATCCTCATCACAGCTGCCAGGGTAAGGGAAGGCGTTTGTGGAAAGAAGGCCTTAGGAAAGGGGCTGCTATACACCATCAGTTAGTAAAGGTGTATGTACTAACTTATCTTCTGTCCTTCTTTCTAAATTAGGCTTTTTGTCTCCAAGCAAGACTTGATTTTCCAGTTATATGCTTTATTGCACCAGAGAGCCAACCATGCCTTTAAAGAGTTTAGCTTATTTCCAATACATAGAATAGCCTCTTCGAGTGCATTTACCTTTGTGTCTGCTTTTATGATTTCTTGAATAGCTAGGGCATGAGAGACATTTTTGGTTAGTTGATTTACATGTTGAGCTGTATGAACATCCTGGACTAACACAACGGTAGAAACAGAATTGTACATGTAAAGGTCAATCTTTTATGATGAGGGGTCATTAGCCTGTTCATAGCTCAAAGGAAAGTATGGAGGGAAACAGGACCTTCTGGAGACACGATGTCTGTTCCCATAATCAAAAGAAGAAGTCCCCAGAATAAGTTCCTTCACAAGGTGAAATCATCATACCAGGGCCGGAATAAGGGGACGAGTCACTCCCGATATTGATTAACAAGGTACCTTAGGGTCAGTGCTCAAGCAGAAATAATTGAGTGGGGGTGGATATGAGTCATCATCTGATTGGCAAGAGACCGTGCAAACTTGCTTTAACCTCACCAGGAGTTTTCTCGACTAGTGAGCTCAGAATGACTCCCAACACTTCCTGCTTGAACCGAAGTCCAGGCATGCATCCTGCTCTCGGGGAACTCACAGTTTAGGGAGACCATTAAAAAACAAACAAAACAAAACAAAACAAAACAAAACCAATGGTGCAGTTATTTGTGCTCTTGAGGAATCTCTGTGCAGAATATACATTGAGGGCCACCTGGATGAGTCAGTTAGTTGAGCGTCCAACTCTTGATTTCGGCTCAGGTCATGATCTCACAGTTCATGGGACTGAGCACCATGTTGGGCTCTGTGCTGACAGTGCAGAGCCTACTTGGAAATCTCTCTCTCTCTCTCTGCCCATCTCCTGAATGCTCTCTCTCTCTCTCTTTCTTTCTCAAAATAAATAAATAAGCATTAAAAAAAGGAATATATTTTGAAAAAGTGGGTCAATAGTGTGAGGGATCATCAGTTCTACTTGGCAATAGGCTCAGAGGGAACATATCCCCAGGGTTGATTGACAGTCGTTCACCAGCAGGGATTTGGGAGTAGGAAAATCTCCTCAAACTGAAGGAAGAGCCTTGATAAACTGTAGTAATTCAAGATGACCAGAGGAAGATAGGTGAATGGAGGAGTTAGCAGTAAGAACCTGGAGAGAGAGGCGCCTGGGTGGCTCAGTCGGTTGAGCGTCTGACTTCATCTCCCATCATGATTTCACAGTCCATGAGTTTGAACCCTGTGTCAGGCTCTGTGCTAACAGCTCAGAGCCTGGAGCCTGCTTTAGATTTTGTGCCTTCCTTTCTCTGCTCCTCCTCTGCTCACACCCCATCTCTCTCTCAAAATAAAGAATTTTTTTAAAAAATTAAAAAAAGAACCTAGTTCTTTGAGGCATTGGCACAATCACAGAGGCTTTTATTTACCAAGCAATAAGGCACTTGGACCTTATTATTCTCCCCAAATCTTAGCACTTGGGCTTCCTGCATATCTGCAAAACTGATTGCACCATTTGCTCTCTGTACCAGTCCACAATACTCATTGCAAGCAACACAGATGAAAATTTGGCTGATTTAAGCTGAGAATGAAATTATTGGAAGTCTACTGGGTGCTCACAGACTTGCTGATAAGACTGTGGCATCAGGGGCGCCTGGGTGGCTTAGTCCGTTAAGCGTCCGACTTTCGCTTAGGTCATGATCTCGCGGTTTGTGGGTTCGAGCCCCGCGTCGGGCTCTGTGCTGACTGCCAGCCCAGAGCCTGGAGCCTGTTTCAGTCTGTGTCTCCCTCTCTCTCTGACCCTCCCCTGCTCACGCTCTCTCTCTCTTTCTCCTAGAAATAAATAAAACATTAAAAAATATATATACTTTTGGGGCGCCTGGGTGGCTTAGTCGGTTAAGCGTCCGACTTTCACTTAGGTCATGATCTCGCGGTTCATGGGTTCGAGCCCTGTGTCGGGCTCTGTGCTGACTGCCAGCTCAGAGCCTGGAGCCCATTTCAGAGTCTGTGTCTCCCTCTCTCTCTGGCCCTCCCTTGCTCATGCTGTCTCTCTCTCTCTCTCTCTCTCCTAGAAATAAATTAAAAAAAAAAAAGACTGTGGCATCAGGCCTGGGAAAAGGTCAGGTGCAGCGGTATCAGGCCACAGCCCAGATCATGCCATAGATCCCATCCCGCGAGGACCCACCTGCTGCTGTGTGTGCTGCCGCTTGGCCTCACTGGAGCTGCTGCCCCTTATCTTCTATCTGCTCATCTGTCCGTCACCCGAAACTTCAATTCACTATGCCCCTCCTTCCCTTCCCTGCTGCCGCTTTGCAGGAATGTGGGAGCTGTGTCTGGTTGGCCACATGCCTACACCTCCCTGCAGGCAACCCTGGGAACTCAAGCAACTAGACTCTCCATCCTCACTAGTGTACGTGTTTCCTCCCCACCCCCTTAAATCTCCAAAGGTGGGAAGGACCCCAAACACCGGAAGGGGCTCAAATGCAGGTCAGCCACGACTTAACAGAAAAACAACCTTTGGAGTATTCTCGACTCGATACCAAGTCATGAGCTACAAGAGCGAGAGGAGCTGCCTCTGGGCCTTTCCTGAGGGAGGTTTTGTTTTGTTTTTGTTTTTTAAATGTTTTATTTATTTCTAGGAGAGAGAGAGAGACAGCGTGAGCAGGGGAGGGTCAGAGAGAGAGAGGGAGTCACAGACCGAAACAGGCTCCAGGCTCCGAGCTGGCAGTCTGCACAGAGCCCAACGCGGGGCTCGAACCCACGAACCGCGAGATCATGACCTAAGCGAAAGTCGGACGCTTAACCGACTAAGCCACCCAGGCGCCCCCCTGAGGGAGGTTTTGAGAGGAACGCTCTACTCACTGCCAGTTGGTGATTGTTTCCAGGTTGCTGTCGTTTAAAAAGCATGTTAGTTTTTTTTTTTACTATTGAAAATATTGTTTCTTCCAGAAATAGGTAAAATTGAGAGCTGCCAAAAAAGGATCAATGGTTATTATATCTAAATCTGAACATGGAGGGCAGGGGAAGAGAGGCAAACCAGGAAACACACTCTTAACTATAGAAAACGAACAGGGTTGCTGGAGAGGAGGTGGGGGGGGGGAATGGATTTTATGGGTGATGGATAACTAAGAAGGGTGGTCAATGTGATAAGCACTGGGTGTTGTATGGGAGTGATGAATCACTAAATTCTACTCCTGGAACCAATATGGCACTGTATGTTAACTAAATGTAATTTAAGTAAAAACTTAAAGAAAGGAAAAAATCATGGAGTGAATTAGGTTGTTGGAGAATGAATCAACCATATCATTTCTGAAATCTATGAGACTGCTCTCTCCTGGATTGAATTGAGCTAATTGAGTCCCATAAAGCTCAGGCTAGTAAAGAAGGTACCTTACCCCAAACGGTGAGAATCCAGAATCAGAGGGCAAACAGACCTGAAAGGAAAGCAGAAAGAGGGTCAGAAGAAGGTTCTGGAAGCCCTTTGTGCAGAGCGAGAGGAGTCTGTGTTCTTTAGCTCTATGCAGTAGAAAGCAAATCTAGCCAACTTAGCAAGAGGAAACTGAAGGGAAGAATATAGAGGACTTTGAGATTTGACAGAAAGACCTGGGTTTAGAAAAGAGAGAAACTGAGGCAATTGGAGGCAGTTTGAGAAGGGCAGGGCTAGGTTGCTGTTGACCTGCTCAGGACAACACTGCTAGGAAGCAGTAAAGCCCCAATGGGTTTTAAGCTATTTTCTCTCTGCTTATGAACTAAATACCAGTAGGGGATCATGCCATTGGCGTGGCTCTGTTTGCTTGCCTACCCCTTGGCTGAGTTACTGCAGGTACCTGATTATCACGGCAGGGGACTGAATGACAATAAGGAAGAGGTGATATTGATAAAGGACGTTGGGGTGCTCTAGGAAAGGAAAGCAGATGCTGGACAGCTCCAAACTCCCAAACGAAAGTGCAGTTTAGCAATCCTGAGCAAGTGTGCAGCACAGCTCCAATAATTGTGCAAGACTGGTGTGACCTCAGAAACCCCCTCCTATCCACTTGCATCTGAACTTAACTCAGGTCTAACAGTCAAATGAGCACTGATTTCACCCTTCCTGATTTTATTGCCCTGTCCCCTACTGCAGCCAGTCTGGAGATGGTGTGATACAGAATTCTGTTTGGATCTGTGCAGCCAACTGTCCGCCGTGATGAGGCAATCAGGTATCTTCTGTCTGCCCATCTGTCAGTTACCTCAAACTGCAACTCACTACTCTCCTTCCCAAAGCTCCTACATGCTCTCTGGAACGCCATGAGATTATCATGAAACCTTCTTCACCTGCATTTCCAGACCACATGACCATGCAGCCCCTCTGAATGTCAGAGGGCCCATGCTAATGATGCCCAGAATCGAAAGTCAGAAGAAGAGAAACCTAAGCAATAACCTCAGCCCCGGCATTTCATTCACAAGCACTCACTTCTGTTTTTAGGCTCAGATCACTCCATTCATTCCTTTGGGCCCCCAGGAAATCATATGATACTGAAGAGCTAGTGAATGAATCCTGATTCTCCCCAAAGGCAGTGTCCCTCTGAAACCAGACTTCTTTTTTTTTTTTTTTTTATGTTTTATTTATTTCTAGCGAGACAGCTAGAGCAGGGAGAGAGAGAGACAGCATGAGCAGGGGAGGGTCAGAGAGAGAGGGAGTCACAGACTTTCAAACAAGCTCCAGGCTCTGAGCTGGCAGTCAGCACAGAGCCCGACGCGGGGCTCGAACCCACGAACTGCGAGTTCATGACCTAAGTGAAAGTCGGACGCTCAACCAACTAAGCCACCCAGGCGCCCCTTAAACCAGACTTCTTAGGGACAGTGGGGCAGGAACAAGGCTTAACAGTGGAAAGGAGGGGAAAATAGATGCCCATCCTTCAGATTTATTGTGTGTAAGCCTGTGACCCAGCAAGGGGTAAAATTAAGCCATTATAACCAATATGACTTATATTTTTTTATTGTGGTAAAAATATACATAATATTTATTTTAACCATTCACAAGTGTACACAAGTTTTAGTGTGCTTTGCTTTGTTTTCATTCACCTCTAAGGGCTTGCAATTTCCCTTCTGATTTCTTCTTTGACCAATTGGTTATTTAAGGGTATGTGATTTAATTTCTTCATACTCATGAATTTTACAGTGTTCTTTCTGTCATTGATTTCTAACTTCATTTCACTGTAGTTGAAGAAAATACTTTGTATGATATGTATTTTTTTCTATTTTTCTGTCTATTTTCTATATATTTTCCTTCTATTGAGACTTGTTTAATGGCCTAACATACGATGCATCCAGAAGAAGGTCCCACATGCACTTGAGATGAATGCCAGGTGCTGCTGTTGGTGACAGTCTCTGTATGTCTGTTCAATGTGATTAATGACCATGTTGTCATGTTGTCATGAGAACATGACCATGTTGTCCGAGCCTTTCCTTATCTTTCTTCCATATGGTCTCTCCATTGTGGAAAGTAGGGCATTGAAATTTCCAACCACTACATCTTGGAGGACTATTTCTCTCCTTCAATTCTGCCACTTTTTGTTTCATGTATTTTGCAGCTCTGTTATTAGGTCTGTCAATGCTTACTATCGTTATATCTTTTTGCTAGATTGAAACTTTTTTAAAATAAATAATGTCCTTCCCAGTCTCTTGTAATTTCTTCAAAAGATTTTATTTTTAAGCATTCTCTACCCCCCTCATGTGAAACTTAAACTCACAACCCCAAGATCAAGAGTTGAATGCTCCACTGACTGAACCAGCCAGCCATCCCTCTTATAATCTTTTTGAATGTATAGTCTATTTTGTCTAATATTGGTATGCCCACTGCACTTCTCTCTTAGCTACTGTTTGCATCAAATGTCTCCCAGTCTTTCACTTTCAATCTGTTTGGGTGTTTGGATCTAAAATAAGTCTCTTGTAGGTGCACCTGGGTGGCTCAGTCAGTTAAGCGTCCAACTTTGGTTCAGGTCTTGATCTCACTGTTCATGAGTTCGAGCTCTGCGTCAGGCTCTGCGATGACACCTAAGAGCCTGGAGCCTGCATCGGATTCTGTGTCTCCCTCTTTCTCTGCCCCTCCCTCCCTTGCTCATACTCTGTCTCTCTTTCAAAAATAAATAAACACTAAAAAAATAATAAGATAAAATAAGTCTCTTGTAGATAGCCTATAGTGGAATCGTGGCTTTTTAAACTCCATCCTGCCAATCTGTCTTTTGATTGGAGACTTCAATCCATTGGCATTTAAAGTCATTACTGAAAAGGGGGAATTTATTGCTGCCTATTTGCTATTGTTTTCCACCTGAGTTATAGCTTTTTTTTTTTGGTCCCTCATTTCCTCCATTACTGCCTTCTTTGCATTTAGTTGATTTTTTGTAGTGAAACATTTTGATTCTTTTATTATTTCCTACTGTGTAAAATTTATAGATATTTCCTTCGTGGTTACTGTGGGGATTACATTTAACATCCTAAAGTTATAACAAAGTCATCTGAATTTATAGCAACTCCACTTCAATAGCACATGAAAGCTCTGTTTCTGTAATGCTCTGTCCCCTCTTTCTGTTATCAGTGTTACAGATTACATCCCTGACACTGTGTGCTCAACAACATAGTTTACTTAATTTTATGCCTTTGTCATTACGTTAAAAATTAAAAGTGGAGTAACAAACTAAAATTACAATAATACTGACTTTTATAATAGCCCCTGAATTTACTTTATTAGAGATCTTAGTCTCCTCATATGGCTTCAAATTACTGTCTAGCCTCATTGCAACCGAAGAACTCCCTTTAACAATTCTTGCAGGACAGATCTAGTGACAAAAAACCAAAAGCTGGAAGAGTTTGTTCTATTCACAGACAAACAAACTCCTCCAGCTTTTGTTTATCTGTGAATGTCTTCATTTCTCTCTCATTTCTGCAGTTCAGTTTTGCTGAATGTTGAACTCTCAGTTGACAGCCCTTTGAACATATCAACCCACTGCCTTCTAGCACCCAAGGTTCCTGAGGAGAAATCAGGTGAAATCTTATCAAGGATCCCTTGTATGTGACAAGTTGCCTCTGCCTTGTGGCTTTTAAGTTGTCATTTGACAACTTGAATATAATGTTCATCGCTATGCGTCTCTTTGAGTTTATCCTACTCTTCATTGAGGTTCTTGGATTTGCAGATTCATGAATTTCATCAAATTTGGGAAGTTTTAAGCCATTATTTCTTCAAATATTCTTTCTGTCTTTCCTCTCCTCCTTCTGGGATTCCCACAATGTGTATATTGCTCCACTTGATGGGGTCCCACAGATTCCTTAAGTTTTGTTTATTTTCTTCCTTCTTTTTTTCTTTCTGTTGAGTTTCACTCATCTCAGTGATCAGATCTTCAAGTTTTCTGATTCTGTCTTCAGCTTATTCAAATCTGCTTTTGAGGGAGCCTGGGTGGCTCAGTCAGTTGAGCGTCCAACTTCGGCTCAGGTCATGATCTCACCACTCATGGGTTCAAGCCCCATGTCGGGTTCTGTGCTGACGGCTTCGAGCCTGGAGCCTGCTTTGGATTCTGTGTCTCCAGATTCTGTGTCTTCTTCTTTTTCTCTCTGCACCTCCCCCACTCACACTCTATCTCTCTCTCATAGATGAATAAAAACCTTTTAATAAAAAAATCTGTTTTTGAAAACTTATAGTGTATGTTTTATTCCCTTTATTGTATTCTTCAGCTACAGAATTTATTTTGGTCTGCTTTTATATTTTCTATCTACCAAGATTCACATTTTGTCTATACATTTCTCCCCTATATGTATTCAAGCCTTCCTTTAGTTCTTTGAGCATCTTTAAGACAATTGTTTTAAAGTCTTGGTATAATAAATTCAACATCTACACTTCCTCGAGTACATTTTCTTTTCATTTAATTTGTTTCCTTGAAGGACCTATTCTTTCCTATTTCTTTGTATGCCTTGTGATCTTTTGTTGTTGAAAGCTGGACATTTGAATCTTATAATGTGGTTAATCTGTAAATCAAATTCTCCATCTTCCACAATATTTTCTGAGTCTTTGTTTATTTGTTTCTTTGTTATTGTTGTAGGGTGTCTCTGCTGGAAATCACCCTGACATAAAAGCTAAGGTTTTCTCAAGTCTTTTCTGAACCTGCCTCTTTCCCTTAGTCCCTTCGTGTGGGTTAATAGGAGAGAGAGAGACAGAGACAGAGACAGAGACAGAGATAGAAAACGGTCTTTGTCCCTGGTTCCTGGCACAGAGCCCCCAAAATGCTTGTAATTTCCTAAGTGATGAGAAAGATAGAAGCATCCTTTGTTGTAATATTTGTATTTGATCCCATCCTTACACAAGACTCCTAAAACCTTTGTAAATTTCTTTTTTTAAGTTTTATTTTTTTATTTTGAGAGAAAGAGAGAGAGAGAGTGGAAACGGGGGAGGGATAGAGAGAGAGGGAGAGAGAGAATCCCAAG
This sequence comes from Proteles cristata cristata, assembly GCA_017311185.1. NCBI lineage: Eukaryota > Metazoa > Chordata > Mammalia > Carnivora > Hyaenidae > Proteles > Proteles cristata. Next base: position 3,210,780 of record JAESUZ010004080.1, on the reverse strand, counting down.
CAGGCCCCACACTGTCAGCACAGAGCCCAACGCAGGCTTGAACCCACAAACCATGAGATGATGGTCTGAGCTGAAGCCAAGAGTTGGACGCTCAACCAGTTGAGCCACCCAGGCGCCCCAAACCTTTGTAAATTTCTAAGTGATAAGAACACTAGGAGCATTTTTTGTCATATTGAGGTGATTCTGAGAGTGCTCCTGTATGACTCCTGGATGGGGGCCGGTAACCAGAAAGATTAGATTAGAAGCTTAGAATTTTCATTCAACCCTCATCCTTCAGAGAGAGGGGTCTTAGAGACAGACTAAATAACTGATAATGCCCATGTGAGGAAGTCTCCATAAAATACCAAAGCTACAGGGTTCAGAGAGTTTTGAGGTTGGTGAACACATCCACAGCAGAAGGGTAATGCACCCCAACCCACAGGAATGGAATCTCCTGTGCTTGGGACTCTCCCATACCTCACCCTAGGTGCCTCTTCATCTGGCTGTTCATCTGTATCCTTTCCTTTAATAAGCTATTGAATGTAAGTAATCATTTCCCTGAGTTCTGTGAGTTGTTCTAGCAAATTAATTAAACCCAAGGAAGGGATGATTGGACACTCTGATCTGTCACAAGTTGGTCAGAAGCATAAGTGAGAGCCTGGCCTTGAGAATGGTATCTGAAGTGTCTGTGTGGGGACAGGGGACAGTTTTGTGAGACTGAGTCCTAAACTTGTGGGATCTGATGTTATCTGCAAATAGATGGTTTTGGAATTGAATTAAATTGTAGAACACCCAGCTTGTGTCAAAGAGAATTGTGTGGTGAATAACCTCCATACCGTTGGTGACCAGAGTGTTAGAAGTGAAAGTTTTTTTTTTTTTATTTTTATTTCTAGCAGGGAGAGAGAGACAGCGTGAGCAGGGGAGGGTCAGAGAGAGAGGGAGTTACAGACTGAAATAGGCTCCAGGCTCTGAGCTGGCAGTCAGCACAGAGCCCGACGCGGGGCTCGAACCCACGAACCGCGAGATCATGACCTAAGCGAAAGTCGGACGCTTAACCGACTAAGCCACCCAGGCGCCCCTAGAAGTGAAAGTTTTTGTGTAAGTGGGAAGAAGAAACACAAGGAAGAGAAAGACAAAGTAGGAAGAATGGGGTTTTCCCCTACTCCAGAGAGAGAAAACGGAATTTTTCCCATTACTGGGCTTGTCTTCTAAATTTCATCATATGTAGGGTTATTTTTGAATGTCCAAAGCAAGGGATATTCTTTTAAACCTCTTGGAAGCTGATTCAGTTGGTGTGGATTGAAACAACAGCATTGCCTACATGACTTCCCCTCCGAAGCCTGAGACAGCAATACATAGTCAGAACACAGAACTCCAAGACAAGGTCCTTGTCACCCACTCTGGCTTTGGCAGGTCATGCCAGAAATGTGAGCTGCTGTCCACATAGTTGTCTGCCATGGGGATGAAAGCAGGTGGGAAATGAGTAGCCACTGTACTGATGGCTGAAATCAATAGAAATCAACTGCAATTTATCAGCCAAGCCATTTTCTGGAACTATGAATATTCAAATAAACTCCACAATTACCACATAGCCACTTCAGACTGTTTCTACCAGTATAATTGTTGTCCAGCTGCAGAGAGTGGTTCTGCTACTTTCTTCTCCACCATCTTCCTTACCATCACTTGTGATTTATATTTTAATGTTTATTTATTTATTTTGAGGAGGATAAAGAGAGAGAGAGAGAATCCCAAGTAGGCTCTGCTGTCAGCACATAGCCCAATGCAGGGCTTGATCTGATAACTGTGAGATCATGACCTGAGCCAAAATCACAAGTCAGATGCTTACCTGACTGAACGACCCAGGCACCCCTCATGATTTATATTTTTATTTTATTTTTATTATTATTATTTTTTAATGTTTTTTTTTTATTTCTAGGAGAGAGAGAGAGACAGCATGAGCAGGGGAGGGTCAGAGAGAGAGGGAGTCACAGACTGAAACAGGCTCCAGGCTCTGAGCTGGCAGTCAGCACAGAGCCCGACGCGGGGCTTGAACCCACAAACCGTGAGATCATGACCTGAGCCAAAATCACAAGTCAGACGCTTAACTGACTAAACCACCCAGGCGCCCCGTAATGATTTATATTTTTAAAGGATAACTCTGGCTGCTATGTTGAATGTGGGCTCTGTGGCAGCAGGGACAGAAGTATGGACACTATTTAAATGGACTGAAGTAATTCAGGTGAGAGATCATGGTAACTTGCACCAGAGCAGCAAAAGGGAGATAATCAGAAGTTTCATATTCTGGGTGTCTTTTGAAAGTAAAGGCAAAAGATTTCCAAATAGATTGAATGTGGCAAGAGAGAGAGTGACGTGAAGTGAAGATTGACTTCAAGATTTTTTTTATTGAAACAATTGGAGAGATGACATTGTCATCGACTAAGATGGAAGAAGCATCAGGAGGAGAGTTTTAACAGCCAGCTTGAGATGCCCATGCGGCGAATACGCAGAAATATGGGCCTGACGCTCAAGAGAGAAGTCTGACCTAGAAATACAGATTTGTGAGTAATCACAACAGGCGGAACTTAAAACCACGAGACGAGATAGCATCACCAAGGAAGTGAGTGTAAGAGGAAAAGCCAAAAAGGATAGAGCCCTGAGGTACTCTAACATTGAGAGGTGAAAGAGAGAGAAGGAATCATTAAAATAAACCAAGAGTGACCAGTGAGGCAGAAAAACTATGAAGAGAGTGTCATGTCTTAAAAAAACAAACTGAAAGGGGCGCCTGGGTGGCTTAGTCGGTTAAGCGTCCGACTTTCGCTTAGGTCATGATCTCATGTTCGTGGGTTCAAGCCCTGCGTCGGGCTCTGTGCAGACTGCCAGCTCGGAGCCTGGAGCCTGTTTCAGTCTGTGACTCCCTCTCTCTCTGACCCTCCCCTGCTCACGTTCTCTCTCTCTCTCTCCTAGAAATAATAAATTAAAAAAAAATTTAAAAAAAAAACAAAACTGAAAAGACTTTTTCATGGAGAAGAGCATGAGCATCCCTCTGAAATGCTTCTGATTAGTATGATGAGGACTAAAACTTGAAAACAGGATGGCACCATGTAGAGGCCATTGGTGAGGTTAACGACAGTAGTCTTGGTTGAGCGATGGGGATAAAAGCCTCATTAGAGTGGATTTAAAAGAATGTGAGAGGAGAATGATTACAGGCAGGGGGTACAGACAGTAATTTTGAGGAAATTTGCTATAAAAGAAAGCAAAAAATCTGGGTAGTAGGTTGTAGGGAAGTGGGTCAAGTGCCAGTGTTTTTGAAGGGGAAAAATAACTGTGGGAGAAACAATGGTTATGTATGTTCAGTGGTTCAGAATAACCCAAGAGACAATACAATGGATGCTATAAAGGAAAAAGGAAGAACAGCTGAGGGGAAGGTACCCTTGAGCAGGTGAGCGGCGATCGCATTCAGTGCACAGGTTTGAAGGATTGGCTCTTGACAGGAGCTTGGAAAGTTCGTTTATGCCACAGGAACACAGGCTGGATCCTGGGCGCAGATGCTGGTGATGGAAGTCTGGAGAATTTCTCTTCAGGTTGCTCACATTTTCTTGCTAAAGAGAAGAGCAAAGTCTAAGCCACGAGGGAAGATGGAGACAAAGTGAAGATGAGTGAAGACAAGAATGAAAGAGCTGGCTGAGAGACTGGGGAATGGGAGAGGAGGTTGAATAAGGAAGTATACTGCAAACAAATGAACAAATGAACTGTACGACAACTGCCAGATAGGATTAAGGTTCATTCTCAGTGCGTGACAAAATAACACCATCAGCATCCTTTTCTCCAGTCATGCTCCGTTGTGCGAAGGGTTGGATCCAGTCCGCATTGTGGTTTTTGTCAAGTGAATACAGTGAAGCAAGAGAGGGGCAAGGGAATTGAGCATGTGGGCGAGAGGGTGCTTATAATATAATGAGCATAAATTTAAGTTGATTGAGTAGAAGAGGGACGACAGGAAGAGGGTAAGGGACAGTGGAAGATGGCAGAACAATAAATCAAAGACAGGAGGTGTGGCAAGAGAGGGGAGTGGATGAGAGATTATGAAGGATTTACAATCATGAAAAACGACAAGGTAGAGATGATCCTAGGAGACTGGGACTCTGGGAGGCTGAAGACCAAGCTCATCATAGGGCTCTCTTTTCTTTCCCCACCAGCATAGAGCTTGGAACAAAGTAGGCATTCAATAAACATCAGTTGAATGAACGGGGGTGACTGGCAGCTGGCCTCTACAGCAGTTCTGGTAGATTTCCTCCTTCCCTGTTCCAACCATTTGCTCTTAGCCCCGGATTGCTCAGGCAAAGTGGTCTTAGAATTAGCACAGGTGACCCTTGGCACAATTAAACCCCAGAATTCCTAATTTAACATCTTATTCAGAGACTTCTGGTGACTAGGGTGGTCCCACTGTTTCCTGTTCCTGAATCACTGCCAACCCTTAAACCTGCTCTGAGAACAGAATAATATTGCCTGTTTATACCTCAGAATGAATAAGTCATTGTTTCCTCTCCCAGGAGGACATGTTTTAGTTTTTTAAATGTTTGTTTATATTGAGAGAGAGACAGCATGAGCGGGGGAGGGGCGCAGATAGAGGGAGAGAAAGAATCCCAACGGGATTTGTGCTGTCAGCCCAGAGCCCAACGCAGGTCTCGATGTCATGAACTGTGAGATCATGACCTGAACTGAAATCAAGAGTGAGACACTTAACCGACTGAGCCACCCAGGCACCCCTGGAAGGACCCATTTTAATGGGGCACAGGAACACAAATTTTGGCCTCTGTGGAAATATTACAGGTGTCAGGAAAGCAAACCATGGAGTCCGGAGCCAGGAGAACTTGTGTTCCTGAAATCAGACCAGGGAGGCAGAGCTGAGTTGCTGGCCTTTGCCCAGGGTGCGCTGTGGGTACGAGTAGTACAGGGTCAGTGGGAAAATCTCACCATAGACCTGTTTGCTTCACTTTCTTTTTCTTTGTTCTGAAAGCACAGGCCGTTGTCCTGACATGAAAGTCCCAAAGTGTGGGTAAGGTTCCCCACTCAGGGAAGAGAGGGGTGTGGGTGGCTCAGTGAGGCCTCACACCCACCGCACCTGAAGAAACATCTCCACCTACACGTGTCGCTGGTTGGCTGGCACGTTCACCCTTGATGGCTCTCAAAAGATGAACTTCTGCGAATTGGGCCAAGGTCCAACAATAAGGATTCTGATATCTTTTCCCTTTAATTGCTGTTTTAATTAACTTTAGGGAGGTGTAATTTATATACTATGTCCAATTGGCTTTACTGAGGTATGTTTTACAAACTGTATACCCATTTCAAGCATAAAGTTCTGTATGTTTTGGAAGTAACGTGCCAATCAAGATACAGAATATTGCTGTCACCCCAGAAATTCCTTTGTGATCTTGTGCAACCAGTTGCCCCCTACCCCCCACCCAGGGAACCACAGTTCTGTTTTCTGACACCATAGATGAATGTTGCTTTTTATGGAGCCTAATATAAATGCATTCATACAAGATGTTCTCTTTGAGGTCTGGCTTCTTTTGCTCATGCTTTTGCTTATTATTTTCTACTGTTGATTAATATTCCATTGAATGGACATACCACAATTTATTTACCTCTCCCATTGGATGGACATATCACATTTATTTACCTATTCGCCCATCAATGGTCCTTTCTGTTGCTGTTTGTTTTTATTAATCAGCAGTTATTGTAAAGTGTTTTTTAATGTTTATTTCTTTTGTGTGAGAGAGAAAGAGGGTGTGCACACAGGGGAAGAGAGAGAGACAGAGAATTCCAAGCAGCCTGCACACCATCAGCACAGAGCCCGCCCGACACGGGGCTCAAACTCATGAGCTGTGAGATCATGACCTGAGCTGAAATCAAGAGTCAGACACTCAACCATTTGAGCCACCCAGGAGCCCCGATCTCAATCAGCAGTTATTAAGCCTCATTAAGCACCAGGCAATGGTGATGAGCTCGGCCTGGGGACACTGACCACCACCTCATCACACACAACTAGAAAAAAAAAATAAAGTCAATAGAATGTTTAACATTTTTCCTTTATATACTTTATATATTGCCTGGGTCCTCCTTTCCATGGTCTCTGCTGACGAGCTCAGGCAGACGACAGAACAAATGGCCAAATAGCCAGTGAGGTACAGCGGAGACCGTGGGGCCACCCTTGGTGACTCGGCTCACCTGCTGGCTGTGGAGTTTCATTTGACTGTTTTGAACACTTGGGTTTGTGCCGGTGGTTTTTACATCATGCGTTCACATGGTTGCCCAGTGTTTAGCTGGAACAGGGCTGCTTGGGAGTTTTTGATCTGCTGGGTGGTCTGTCAGCCACACTCGCTTGGGACCCACTGGTTCACAGAAAGTTCAGCTCTACGGAGCCCACCAGGCACGGGAACACATTTGCCTGGGACTCCAGCCCCATGACCCCTGTCTGACAGAGCACCGTGAGCCACTCGGCTGTCACTTCGGAGAACAACAGAACTCGACGTAACTACATCAGAGCCACTCTGCACACGCCTTTAAATTCTCCAACCCAATTACCTGCACTAGAAAAATAAAGCCGAAGCCTGCATTTCTTGAGCAACATGGTCCCAAGTGCAAGTTAACTATTTCATCTGGTGCTCGAGAGAAAACACAGCCCGATCCTTATTCCCAAAGATAAGTGTCTGAGTGGAAAGCACTTAAGAAGAGACTGTACAGTATTTCCCAAACTGTGTGTTTTGTGCTTTATGGGAGATTTAAGGGATTTTTAAGGGTAACAAAACATTACATGCCAGCTTGACAGGAGATGTCATTCTACTGAGAGCCCTTTCACTGACAAACATGGACACACGCTTATTCTTTTATTTGACCCTCACACCCACCCTTTGGGCAAACAGGGCACCCACTGGAATCCCATTTTGCAAATGAGGTCACTGAAATAGGGTAAAGAGCCCTGCTCGGAGCAGGGAGAGAAAGTGATGGGTCATTGCAAGTGCAGCATGGGATCCTGCCTTTCTTTTAAGATACTGGCATTTTGTTCATCATGGGCTTTTCACATTAACTTTGATTTTTAGAATGTTGTGTTACACTGTTAATGACCCTGAGTACTGAATCTTTTGCACCCAAAGCTAGTGCCTCAATTGCCTTATTCAAGGCCCATCCTTGCAGGCTGAATGGATTAGCTCGAATCCTAGGAAGTGGCCATTTACTGTATGTCAAAAAGGGATGACTATCAGTAATTTTGTATGGTTCAACCTGATGGATCCTTCCAGGAAAGAGTCCCTTAGCATCTCTGTGCTACTTGTGACTGTTTTATCTTATTGTATGTGTGTGTGTGTGTGTGTGTGTGTGTGTGTGCGCACACGCACGCGCAAAGGTCCTCAGTCTGGCTGCACATTAGAGCCAACGTGGGGCTTTTATTAAAACCAGACTCTCAGGCTGGAGGTGGAGAAATGGGATGTGCATTTTCAAAAAATTCCTCCAGTGTGAACTACTGGATTACAGCTTCTGGATCCACCTAGGTTTAAACCAGGCTGAGGAAAGAGAGTATCCTGGATTCAAATTCTGGCCACCTCACTTTCTAACCACAAGAGCTGAGACTAGCTGCATGCTGTTGAGAGTTTTGAGTACTATATGTGTGTGTGTAGTGCAGTGCTTGACACCTGATAAGTCCTGGATATCCGTTAATAGTTCGATGCTCTATTCCTTTGTGCTGAGGCCCAGAGAAGTGAAAAGTTACCCAATGTCACCCAGAAAGTTCATGAAAGAGTTGGGTTTGTGGCCTGGGTCTTTCTGGCCTCATATCTAGAGCCAAAGGAACCACATCTGATATCCACTAAACACTCCCCCCAAGGCTGGCCACACCCGGTTACTAGCCCACTGCAAATGAGGATTACTCTTGGCCAGAGCAGAGCTGACCAGGCAGGGGGAGGAGGCCCTGCAGCCTAAATGAGCAGGTTCCTGTCCCTGGAGGATTTCCCTCCCTCGGGGGGCGGGGAACCCTCCTGCAGCCTCTACTACCTTGCATGGCCCAAACTTCTGACTAGAGCTGCTAGCTCCTTTCATTTCCCATCTTTAACCCTCCCAGTGCCAGCTGTGGCTGCCAGCACGTCAGCCCCAGCCAGGGACTTCCTGAATGCTGAAATTGCGGGTGCCACTGGGACCTCTGCTTTGCGGGCACTGCCAGTAACTCACTTTCCAGTTCCTTCCCTTTTTTGCTTTCTGCCATGCCCGCAGGCTGAAGAAAGTGGCTTAGCGGGGCCCATCCTCATCTCGGGCCACCTTTCCTCTTCACCTCTCAGGTTCCAAGTAGCCCCAAAGTCTCACGCCTCCTCTGCCCTCAAGCCACCCTGCCTGTGTGGCTGAACTTGCCGTCATTCTGACCTGGGAGGCCACCACCCATCTCGTTCTCCAGGCAAATCCACGGACAGCCCCCGAACCCGGGGCCGATCAGTAAGCTCTCTGGGATGTTCCCACCCCTGGCCCTGCTCCATTCTGTCAGGGGCTTCAGTCACTGCCTCACTTAATAGCACTCTTCCCCTTTTCTCCCCGGAAACCAGGAAGCTCATGTCTCTAGTGATCATAGCCAGGTGTCCTCCTGTCCACTGTTCATGGTCTAGTCCATTTAGCCAACACAACAAATATCACCGTCTTCCTTAGACTATGAAGGAGGAAAGTGAGACGCTCGGACCTTATGCCATGTTCCCGTGGGCATACAGCTTCTACGTGGGACAGGCAGAATTTGAACCTGAACGTTTGAACTCATGGGGTCTGTAACTTCACCACCCAGCTATACATCAGAAAGGGTGGGGAATGCCTGACAAGAGGGAGCTGGGGAAGGGGGTTCTCCCCTCAAGGAGTTCCGCTCTTACTGGGGCCAGAGCAAGCATGCATGTGCACCCACACAGAGAGAGTATGGAAAAACGCAAGCGGAAGCAGAATTACATGCTACAAGGTGTGGCATAGAGCAGTGCTTGTCCATGGTGTAGGTATGTCACCCGCAAATCTAATTCAACTATAGATCTGGATTCACGGGGGATGAGACCTAAGACTCTGCATTTCTAACAAGTTTCCAGGAGATCCTGATGCTGCTGCTCCAGGATCCATACTTTGAGGATCAAAGATGAACCCTAAGGCCAAAGTAGGCCAAGGGAGGGAGATTTCAGTGTGAGGCATAGAAGGCTTGGGACAGTGTCCTGGGTCTGTAATGATGGCAGGGCTCGGATGCACAGAAGGCAGGGAGGGAAACATCCTCCCTGGCCTGTCCAACACCCTGCTCTCAAGGGCCTGGAGCAAGGGGTGGTTCCAAGGACCTGTGACTTAAGCCCTAAAGTCACCTCGACGCTCCCCTTCCCCCCCCCACCTTAACAAGCAGCTGCACCGAGCAGGAGCCCCACGTGTGAATAACTTGTTTTTGAGAAACGTCCAATTCTGATCATGTCAGGAAACATTTTGCAGATTCAGAAATCAGAGCCAAAGGGAAGTGCTGTGTGTCCTACAATTAGCAGCAGTAGTTAAACGGGGAACAATCTTTCCCCAAGTGGTTCCTCTTGAGGGGAACATTTCTGCTGGCTCTAGGACTTTTGGGCCATCTATAAAGCTTCACAATGGAAAATAAAGAAATTCTCAAGGAAGACGAGTTCTTGGCTAATACCGGAGAAAGAGAAGCCATCGACCACACCATGTTCCCTGCAATGGAGACCTTTGAAATCAATGGTAAAGTACTCCTTCCCAGTCATGACATTGCCTGTGATAGACTTTTTCTGCTGGCAACGTAAGGATGGACAAGGTGATAGGAAGCCTTGGTTTGTACCATAGACTCTTACTAACCCATTTCTGGAATGCTTCAGTCTGGAATTCGTATAATGCTGGTAATAGATGCTGTATCATTAGCCTATAGTTGGGGTTGCCTTTCTAGCTTTGCAATAAATTGTATTCGAATAATTTCCCCTAGATTAATGCTAATGCTTACCATATGCTCCTCCTTTTTATTAGCGTCTTATTTGGACACACAGGTTGTGCGACAAAATGGCAAAGCAACACGAGAGATGAGAAAGTTCCACAGAACTAAAGCCAGTGACACATAGCTATTTAATGTGACTCCTTTAAAATTCTTTAAGGTGACTTCCATTATAACTGATGTGTTGATCAGGGAGTGCTTTCTCCATTTCGTGTGGGCTAGGCTATATTTGTCGCTTCATAATTAGTTTGTCTTAGATTCAGTTCAGGTTTTAAAAATCCAGACAACTCTGCCGTTTTTCTTTTCTCCGTTCTTGTTATACAGGTGATGGATTTTTTAAAATCTAGAATTTAAAGTCACCAGTGAGTGCTTCACACTCAGGGGCTCTCTGGTTTCCCATTCTAGAATATTCTCTTGGATTTACCTTCTGAACTAATGAGTCATCCCTACTCCCAGTCTTTTCTGGAGGTTGTATGTTCAGAACAAGTGAAGTTCTGTCCCCTGATCTGATCTGTCTCTCACAGCATTTATGCATGTGGTCACCAGCTGGAAATTAAAGGGGTACAATGGTAGAGAGTTGGATGATCTGCCGTTAGGAATTTACAACGTGGTAACAGAGAAGGCATGTATGCAAATGACTTTAATAATTGTTGGCTATTCAGAACTTTGGGGGAATGCAGCATTCTACATATATGCCTTTTTAAGATACTGAAAATGTGCAAGCAATGTCAGCTGATCAAACATACTGAGCACCTGGCAGGCACGGCTCTCAGCACCGAGGAAACAGGCAAAAGCTAACGGGGAGTCAACCCTCAGTCATGTTGGTAGTGGCAGGAGGGTGGTGGGGTGAGGTCACCTGTGAACTATTTCTATACAATTTGTCACCAGCATAGGACATATCTCTGGTCAGATCTAACGTGGTCTGATGTGGAGGTCAGAGGTGAGAGCTCTTCTAAAGTTTGAAGGATAAAGGGAATTAGTGAAAGAAGATGCTGGCTGGGGCAGGAATAGAGGACCACACGTTTATGATCTCTCAATAGGGACTATTTAGAGAATTACAAATGGTTCCATGAGGTGGAATGGTTCCCTAACACTGAGTGGGGAAGTTCAGTGGAGATTGAGCCTAGGACCAGTTAATTTAGACTTTGTCCTGAAGGCAATGGGGAGTGTCGAAAGTTTGAAGTTGGGCAAAGAGGCCCTGGTTTGCATTTGAGATTACTTGATATCATAAACCCAGGACGAGCTAAAAAGAGTAACTCTGAGGACAGAGAGAAGCATGGCAGCAAGAGACAATAAGAGGCAGTGGTTATGAGGAAGGAAAAGAGAGAATGTTCTGGAAAGATATTAGAAGTCAAGTCAGTAGAACTATAATGGTGGGGCAAGGCAAGTGAGGGGGGAGACCAGCTTCAAGGGGGGAATTCCAGATTTCTGATTTGGCTCACAGATGCCACTAACTAAAAATCTAACCAATCAACCAACCAACAAAACACTCCAGCTTCGTTGGAAGGAACAATTTTATAAATACATCCGCAACTTTCTGTCTTCTGATACGAAGATCGTGGAATATATGGAACTTTCTAGATGAATGCCATTATGGACAGTAATCCTGTGAGGCTCTGTAACATAGGAACCCCCTCAGGGCTTACTGAAATGAAGAAAACTCCTTGCTTCAGCATTAAATGGCTCCAAGCATCTTCCTTCCTTCCTTCCTCACTCCGTCCCTTTCCTTATTGTCTGCTGAAGAGTGCTTTCGTTTTCTGAAGAGACTCAACATACCACTGCCCTTGCTGCCTTGAAGGTCCACCCAAACCCCAGGTCTTTCCTCATGGACCAGTATTGGCTTCATCCTCCACCTCAACGGCAGAGCATCTGGGCTAGAACAAGAGGCTCTCCATTTGCCCCCTATGTCAGTATCCTTCTGGGATGAACTCCTGTCCACCTTTGGAAGACTATGGGCATTTTTCTTTATTGAGCTTCCTGTCTTTCCCCCAGCGTGTCTGGTTTCTCAAGAAGGAATTCCGTTAGCACATCAGGAAGCTCTTGCAGGCCCGTGGGATGTAATCTGTCTGAACCTCTCACCCTGAGCCCTCAACCATTTCAGCCTTCACATCTTGCTTCTTGATACGCCTTCCCACCATTTTCAGTCTGAAGAGCATTCTTCTTGACAGAGAAAACTCCCCAAAAGTACAGGTTGCAAAGCTATCGTTTGTTTTAATTAACAGTAAGCACTGGCTCCCAGCTGTGGGTCTAGCTGTCTATTCTTCCTGCTTTAAAGATAATTTTAAACATTCTCCCAATGGACTTCAACCCTGGAATCTATTCAGGGTCAGCCCTGCTGATCTGATTACTGTCACGTCAGGTCCTTGTTATGACCTTGTTTTTGTCACGTCACTATTTCTCAGCATCTTTTAGACATCCAGCGCCACCCTAGGGTTCTTTTTCCCCTAAATTTTTCTTATGAAATAATTATAGACTCACAGAAAGTTGCAAAAACATGTATAGAGAGATGTGTGTGACCCCCACCCAGTTTCTCGCAGTGAGGATCTTGCATCGCTATAATATGACAGCCGGGAAATTGATGTTGGTACAACTTACAGTTATTTTAGATTTCATCACATGCATTCGTTGGTGTGTGTGAATACAGTTCTCTACAAGTTTATCCGGTGTGCACATTTGTGTAACCAGCACCAGTATCTGAATCTCAAACTGTTCCTTCACAACCAGGCTCTGTGTCAGGCTATCTTCACAGCCACACATACACACCCCTCAGCTCCCCCACTGGCAACCAGTGCCCCCTGACAATCACCAAGTCTATAATTTTGCCGTTTAAAGAACGTTATATGAACGAAATCACACAATATGTAACTTTGTTAATTCTGACTTTTTTTCCATAGAGCACAATTCCCTTGAGACTCATCCAAGGTGGTCTATGAATCATAGCTCTTTTTATTAATGGGTATTTTTCATGAGAATTACTCCAGACATGAATGTATGTGTTTAACCACACACCCCTTGAAAGATGAATGCATTGTTGCTAGTTTGGGGCTACTATGAATAAAGCTGCTATGATCATTTATGGAAAAGTTTTTGTTTCAGCCTACGTTTTCATTTCTCTGGGATAAATGCCTCAAAGTGCAATTGCTGGATTCTAAGTGTACGCTTGGTTTTATAAGAAGCCGTGGATCTATTTTCCCTGTGTGATTGTGTCATTTTACATTCCCACCAGTGATGTACAACGGATTGAGTTTCTCTGGGTCCTTGCCGGCAATTGGTGTCATTACTAGTTTTCTTCTAGCAGTTCTGATGGGTGTCTGATTGCAATAGCCTATTATAGCTTTGATTTGCATTTTCCTAATGGCTACTAATGTTTGCAAATATTCTCTCCCAGTCTGTAACATGTGTTTTCATCCTCTTAACAGTCTTTTATGAAGCAAAAGTATTTAATTCTATGGGAGAGGCCCTACCTAGCAATATTCCCTTTTACAGATTGTGTTTGGTGTCAAGACTTCTTCACCCAGCCTGAGGACCCACAATTTTTCTCATATGTTTAATTCTAAAAGTTTTATAGGGGAGGTGGGTGGGGGAATGGGCTACATTGGTGATGGATATTAAGGAGAGCACTTTTGGGGATGAGCACTGGGTATTATACATAAGGGATGAATCACTAAATTCTACTCCTGTAACCAATACTATATTATATGTTAACAAACTTGAATTTAAATTAAAAAAACCCAAATTATATATAATACATATATAATATATATATAATAAACTCAAAATGAACCATGGTCTTAACTGTAAAATGTGAAACTATAAAACTTTTATTTTATCATACATGTATATATGTATATATATGAATATATGATGTGAAGTGAAATTTAGGTCAAGTTTTCTTTGTTTATTTGTTTTGCCTGTGGGTATCCAATTGCTCCAACACCATTTGCTGACAAGGCTATGCTTCCTCCATTAAATTATTTCTGTACCATTGTGGGAAAAAAATCAGTTGGTTATCTTCGTGTAAGGATAATTTCTGTGTTCTTTATGCCCTCTGTGTTCTTTAAATCCATATACCCAGCTCTCCACCGATACCGCACCATCTTGATTACTACAGGTTATTGCAAGTCTAACCATCAAATAGTTATTCCTCACATTTTGTTCTTTTTCAAGATGAGTTTAGCTATTCTACATCTTGCACCTTTCCATACGAATGTTAGCATAAGCTTATTGATACCTACCAAAAATCTTGCTGGAATTTTATCGGAATTATGTGACACTTCCAGATCAGTTTTGGAGAACTTACATCTTACTATGTTTAACCTTCCAATTCAAGAACACAGTGTACCTCCACATTTATTTAGATCTCTATATTTGATTTTTGGTTTTGGTTTTGAATCAGGGTATTCAAAATTTCAGCCTACAGGTCCTGTATACATTTTGTTGCCTTTATATCTAAAGATTTCATTTCCTTTGGAGAGACTGTAAATGCCATTATGTTTTAGTTGTGATTTCCACCAATTTCCACTTATTTTCCAGTAGTATATCACATGTGACTGAATAAGAGAGTGAGAACAGACATCCTTGCCTCATTCCCAATCTTTAGAGAAAATGATTCCATTTCACTATTATATATCATGTTACCTTTAAAATTTTTTAGATGCTCCTTTTAAGTTTTATTTTATTTATTTTTGAGAGAGAAAAGGAGTTGTGTGTACATGCAGGAGGGGCAGAGATACAGGAAGAGAGAGAATCCTAAGCAGGCCCTGCACTGTCAGTGCCAGAGCCCAAAGCGGGGCTTGAACTCATGAACTGTGAGACCATGACCTGAGCCCTAGTCAACAGTTAGATACTTAACTGACTGAGCCACCCAGGCACCTTATTAGATGCTCTTTTTTTTAAGTTAAGGAAATTCTCTTTTATTTCTAGTTTGTTGAAAGTTTTAAATTATGAATTTGTTACGTATTAAGAGTTAGAATTATGAATTATAATTATGAGAATTTTATTGTGAATTTGATTTTGTCAAGTGTTTTTTCTGCATTAGTTATATGGTTATCTGATTTTTCTTCTTTATTTCATTGATATGGTGGATGATATTGATCGATTTCTGGATATTGAACCAGGCTTGTATACCTGGAAATCCCATTTAGTCATGGCACATAAATTCTTTTTATACATCATTTAATACGATTTATTAATATTTTATGGAGAAGTTTTATGTCACATTTCATACAAGATACTAATCAGTTTTCTTTTTTTTATATTGTCTTGGGTTTTCATTTCAAGATAATCCTGACCTCCTAAAATGAATTAGGGTGTGTCCTCTACTCTTCCATTATCTCGTAAGAGACTATGTAAAACTAGTGTTAATTCTCTTAAAAGCTTTGATAGAATGCTCCAATAAAATTATCTGGGCCTGGATATTTCTTTTTCAGGAGGTTTTCCAGTACAAATTAAGTTTATTCAATAAATACAGACATTTGTATTATGTATTTTATATTGGCTGAGTTTTGGTAGTTGCAGTTTTTGAGAAATTGGTTCATTTCTTCTAAGTTGTGAGCATAAAGTCAGTGACAGGATTTTCTTATTTTCTTGGCTGCAGGATCTGTGGTAATAGCTCCTGTTTTATTCCTGATGTTGATGATTTGTGTCTTTTTCTCTTTGTCAATCTTGCCATAGCCTTATCAGTTTTATGAGTTTTATTCACAGAACCAATGTTTTGTTTTATTGATGTTCTCTTTTGTTTTCCTATTTTAAATCTCATTGATTTCTGCTCTGATCTTTGCTACTTTGTTTGTTTGTGGTTGCTTAGGGTTTATTTTTATTTTCTTTTCCAATTCCTCAAGCTAGCATCTTAGCTTATTGGATTGAGACCATTCCTCATTTGTAATGTAAGCCTTTAGTGCTGCTCTGAACTCCTTCTCAGTACTACTTTAGCTGAATCCAATAATTTGATATGTTGTATTCTTACTGTTGTTCAGTTCTATTTTTAAAAATTTTTACTTAAGGGGTGACTGGGTAGCTCAATCAGTTAAGTATCCAACTCTTGGTTTTGGTTCACGTCATGATTTCACAGATCATCGGTTCAAGCCCCATGTCAGGCTCTGCACTGACAGTACAGTGCCTGCATGAGATTCTATGTCTTCCTCTCTCTCTGTCCCTCCCTTGCTCTCCCTCTGTCTCTTCAAAAAAAAAATTATTTAAGACTTTATAGCCCATACATCATTTAATTTTTTAAAAAATTTTCCAAGTGTTTAGAGGTTTTTCGTATTGTCTGTTACTGATTTCTGTTTTGATTTGATAGTCAGGAAACATACTCTATGCAACTTCATTTCTTTTCCATTTTGTTGGGATTTGTTTTAGGACGCATGATAGAGTTTACGTTGGTGAATATCCCATGTGTACATGGAAAGAATGTGTATTCTCCTGTTGTAGCATGGAGTTCTATAACTGTTCATTAGATTCTATTGGTTTATGCTGTTTTTCATTTCTTCTGTACCTTTGCTGACTTTCTACAAATTTCTTAGAGAGGGATGTTAACATCCCCAGCAAAACTGTGGATATATTGATTTCTCCTTTCAGTTATATCAATTTTGCATCAAGTCCCCAGCAAAACTGTGGATATATTGATTTCTCCTTTCAGTTATATCAATTTTGCATCAAGTTGGTTTGTTTGTTTATTAAAGTTTATTTATTTTGAGAGGGAGAGAGAGAGGGAGCACACGAGTGGGAGATGGGCAGAGAGAGAGAGATAAAGAGAGAGAATCCCAAGCAGACTCCACACTCCATGCTGAGCCTGAAATGGGGCTCGATCCCACAAACAGTGAGATAGAGACCTGAGCCAAAATCAAGAGTCAGACGCCCAACTGACTAAGCCACCCAGGTGCCTCCTAATTGATATATTTAAACCGTGTACATTAAAGTAATTATTGATGTGTTAGGGCTTAAATCTGCTGTGTTATTATGCATTTTCTCTTTGTTCCTCTGTTTCCCATTACCAGTTTTTCCTATTTTACTTTCCTATGAGCTACTTGAACATGTTTTAGAATTCCATTTTGACTTATTTATAGCTTTTGTTTGTTTTTTAGTTTATTATTTGAAATAGTTCTCTTGATTTATTTTTCTGAGCACTACAATGTACATACATAATTTATCAGAGTCTACTGATACCAACTTTCTACCACTTTGAGTCAAGTGTGGAAATCTTATTTCCATTTATGTCTTTTGAGACTTTCCAATTCTGAAATGTAATCATCTTAAACATTTCCTATACATGCACTAGGTATCACATAATAATAATTTTTGTTTCAACCATCAAATGTGTTTTTAAAAAACTACGAGGGCATTGGTCTAAACACAGTTCCATGTTTACTCATTCTTTTTTCTTCTTTCCTTCTGGAAGTGCCATGTCTTCTGCTATTATCACTGCCCTTCTGTTTGAAGAACTTCCTTCGGCCATTCTTTTTTTTTAAGATTTTAGTTTTATTAAAAAAATTTTTTTAATGTTTGTTTATTTTTAAGAGAGACAGAGACAGACTGTGAGTAGGGGAGGGGCAGAGAGAGAGGGAGAGAGAATTCGAAGCAGGCTCCAGGTTCTGAGCTGTCAGCACAGAGCCTGATGTGGGGCTCGAACTCATAAACTGTGAGATCATGACCTGAGTTGAAGTTGGACACTTAACCAACTGAGCCACCCAGGCACACCAAGATTTTATTTTATTTTATTTTATTTTTGTTTATTTATTTTTTTTTACAAATACTTTATTGTTAAATTAGTTTCCACATAACACTCAGTGCTCATCCCCACAAGTGTCCTCCTCCATGCCCATCCCTCCTCCCCCCCACATCCATCAGTCCTCAGTTTTTGTCAGCATTCAAGAGTCTCTCATGGTTTGCCTCTCTCCCTTTCCCCCACCATTTCCGCCCTTCTTCTCCCCTTTGGTCCTCTGTTAAGTTCCTCCTAATCCTCCTATACGCGCACACATATGATATTTGTCCTTCTCTGCCTGATTTATTTCGCTCAGCATAACACCCTCAAGGTCCATCCATGTTACTACACATGGCCAGATTTCATTGTTTCTCACTGCCATGTAGTATTCCATGGTATAGATAAACCACATCTTCTTGATCCATTCATCTGTTGATGGACACTTAGGCTCTTTCCATGTTTTAGCTATTGTGGAGAGTGCTGCTATGAACATTGGGGTTCATGTGCTCCTGTGCCTCAGCATTTCTGTATCCCTTGGGTAAATTCCTAGCAGTGCTATTGCTGGGTCATAGGGAAAAATATGGAACGCTTCACGAATTTGTGTGTCATCCTTGCACAGGGGCCATGCTAATCTTCTCTGTATTGTTCCAATTTTAGTATATGTGGTGCCGAAGCGAGCACCCAAGATTTTATTTTTAAGTGATCTCTACACCCAACCCAAAACCTTGAGATCAAGAGTCACAATTGAGCCAGCCAGGTGCCCCCTGTTAGCCATTCTTTAAAGGTAGACCTAGCAGCAATAACTTCACTTAGTTTTCCTTCATCTGAGAATCTCTTTATTTCCTATTCATTCTTAAGGAATAGTTTCACTGGATACAGTTGATAATTCATTTTTTTGGAGCACGTGAAAAATGTCATGTCACTTCCGTTTTCAGATGAGAAATCTGCTGTCATTTAAGCTGATATGTCTATAGGTAATGGATCATTTTTCCTTGGCTACTTTCAAGATGTTTTCTTTTTCTTTAGATTTTTAATTTTCTTGGTATGGAGGGTTTTTTTTCAGATTTTTTTTACTCATGACGTGTTTTGTTACTGATTGCTTTGAATTTATCATTTGAGAAGTTTTTAGCCACCATTATTTATTTTTCCAGCTTCACACTCTTTCTGGGATTTTAATGATATGAATATTATGTGCTTTGTTATTGATACATAAGTCTCTAAGTCTCTTTATTTATTTTTTTTAGTCAATTTACTCTATTTTCCAGGAAGGATAATTTCTATTGTTCTATCGTTTAGTTCATTGATTCTTTCCTTTATCACATTTATTGCCCTGTTGAGCCCATCTAGTGAGATTCTTTTTAAATTGGTACTTTGAAGTTCTACAATTTCCATTTGTTCTTTTTTATATTCTCTATTTTTTCAGATATTAAAAAATATGTTTGGGGCGCCTGGGTTAACGTCGGTTAAGCATCTGACTTGGCTCAGGTCATGATCTCACGGCTCGTGGCTACGAGCCCCGATCAGGCTCTGTGCTGACAGCTCAGAGCCCGGAGCCTGCTTCGGATTCTGTGTCTCCCTCTCTCTCTCTGCCCCTCCCCCACTCACGTGCTGTCTCCCTCTGTCAAAAATAAATAAACATTAAAAAAAAAAGCACCCTGGGCCTGAGTGAACACTCCTGAACTACTCCCATCCTACTACTATGCCTGTGTTTCCTCTCATTATCCTTACTCAAATGCCTTCCACCTCTCCTACCATCTGGTTTGAACACGTTCATGTTTTCGTATGTTAACTAACTTGAATCTCAATTTTTTTAAAGTTGTTCAAGAAAACTATATGTCCCCGATTTAATTAGAATAAAATGTGAATTAAAGAAAAGAAAATATCTATATTTTCCATGCTGGCCCCCATTGCCACCTCTGACCTGTGTAATGCCCGGCTCTCTGAAGCACTCTGTCTTTTTATTCCCATTGTTTCATCAAGTTTAGTGCTGTCTGGTTTGTGAGTTCGAGCTCCGCATTGGGCTGTGGGCTAACAGTGTGGAGTCTGCTTGGGATTCTCTCTCTCACTCTCTCTCTCTGTCCCTTTCTACATATATCTTAAAATAAATACATCTTTTTAAAGAGAAAGTGTAGTGCTGTCTAAAAGATTGCATTCATTGTCCACCGTCTTTTGTTAAATATGAGGCTTCCCTTACACGTTTCCCATCTCGCCACAATGACACGCTTGCCTGAGGTCTGCAGTTGCGTTCCTGATGCATTTCCAACACACTTAAACTGGCGGCGCTCCCCTCTGTACGTGTTCAGTACCCAAACCTCCGCAGCCACTCATCCCTCCATTCAGTACCCATCTTTTCAGCACGCAGTGTGTGGTCCACAGCATGTTGGTGCTAGAAGGCAGCCCAAGAAGCTTCCGGGCTATTGGGGAGAAACTGAGGCATAAACAGACACAGTTCAGGGTGATGGATATCAAAGCAGGTAGAAACTCAGAGCAATGTGGGGAAAGGGGGCAGGACCCCACCTAACCCAGGGAAGTCAGAGAATGCATCTTGGAGCAGGAGGAGCTCCACTGTGCTCCCAAAAGACGAGGAAGAATTAGTCATGCAGAAGGGAGGAGGCAGGGTCATGTACTCAGAGGAGATATGTGGCGTGGAATCAGAAGGGTGTTGCCACGAGTGGTCCGGCCTGACTATTGGTCGGGATCCACGGGGGTATGTGTATGGAGGTGTAGCCACAGGAGAACTGGCCGGGAGGAGGTGAACAGGACAGTGAACAGTGAATGGCCACTGGAGGGCTGAAGATAAGGAAGAGACATGGCCAGGTTGCGTGTTAGAGAGCTCACTGAGGCTGCTGTGTGGGCCCCCATTTGGGAGGTGCAGTGCAGGGGACGCTCTACACTAGGTTAAGCATAACCGAGTACCACTAACCAAAAATCACCCAATCACCACACTCCTCTTGTGGCTGCCGGGGCCATCTTGAGACCAGCGTGCATTCGACAATACTGACACAGATTTCTTCTCTGCGGTGGCTGGAACAATCATCAGCAGAGTAACAGTTCCACAGGTGACAGAAAACAGACGCAAGGTTCATACACACCGCCACCTGCCACAAAGCAAAGGAATGTGTTCACAAGCCCTGACCCCCTCCCCTGGGATGCTCACCTAAGATCCCTTTTCCCTTCATGCCTGCCCTTGGAGTTCATTTCAACTGCATTGTCCCAAGGGTGATGGTCAGTGTAGGCTGAGGCAAGCTCAGGCCTTGGGGTCGGACAGACCCAAGGACATGTGCCTGTTGTACTGCTCTAACTTCTCTGAACACCAGGTCCGTGCAAAGGGATGATCACACCTACCTTGCAGGACCGTGGGCAGCATTAGAGACGATATAGGACAGGGCCTGGCATCGAGTCGGTACTTGGTCAGTGTCAGTGGTGGTAAACTGCAGGGCTTTCTGCAGGCTGGCTCCCCACCTCTGGATGCCCCAAAGTGGGGAGACAGCTGGCCTGGGGGAAAGACGGGAGTTAGAACCACCGTGGCCTCTTTTGTAACCCCCCAAACTTGTCAATGGAGAAACAGCTTGTCAACAAGGAAACATATTTATGAATTGTGGCTCTTGTCTTGAAGGAATATTAGGCAGCTATTAAAAGAATGGTTAAGGGGCGCCTGGGTGGCTTAGTCGGTTAAGCGTCCGACTTTCGCTTAGGTCATGATCTCGCGGTTCGTGGGTTCGAGCCCCGCGTCGGGCTCTGTGCTGACTGCCAGCTCAGAGCCTGGAGCCTGTTTCAGTCTGTGACTCCCTCTCTCTGACCCTCCCCTGCTCACGCTGTCTCTCTCTCTCTCCTAGAAATAAATAAAAACATTAAAAAAAAATTTTAAAAGAATGGTTAAATCTCTCTCTACAAAGCAAAAGGACAAAAAACAAACAAAAAAAAGACTGGAGGAATGTCCATAGAAAAGCAATCATTGCATAAAGCAACGTGCTGTATTGTATGTAAGATGACATTGACTTTGTAAACCGTGTAAACTGAAAGAAAAAAACAAGTCTATTCAGCAGACTATGGGTCTGTTTCCCCAAGCAAGCAAGATAAAGAAAAAGGCCACACCCCAGAACGCCACCAAAGCTTATGTCAGCAGGTTAGGACGCTGAGGAATTCAGGTTCCTTGAAGTCCCTGATCGCAAGATCATTAACCTTTGCAATGCCCTCTGTATTGTTTGATAAATCATATCAAGCATGTTTTATTTTTATAATGAAATAACCTAAAGAAGAAGAAAGCCAAAGGCTGGATCTGAATCCCAGATCTGCGTCTCATAACATGATAGGTTTTCTAACTTCTCCAAGCCTCACTCCCAGTTTATAAAGTGGCAACAGGCATCCTTCTCCCAAGGTTTTGAAATTCAAATATATTCATTCATCAGCTCGCCTGATGAGCCTCTCTTGAGGGCCCCCTACTTCCGGGCACCGTGCTGGGGCTTTGACACTGAGCCTGACTTAAGGACTGTGTTCTGCAGCTAATGCTGTGTAGCCGGGTGTTTGTGTCCCCAGCCACCCCAATGAGTGACCAACAGTGGCACTGCCAGGCTTGTGGGAAGAGGAGGATCAGGGGGAAGATTTGGAGGCAGTGAGACTTTGTGTCTTTGCCCTCGACCTCGCAGGAAGCCCTCTGCTCACACAGAGAGGGGATTGGACACAGTTTGGGGCTTCCTGCCCTCTGCCTTCTACAATAGCTACTTTCTACCTGGGTTGCATTTCAGATCACAAGTCAAGGAAGAGAAAGGCGGTGAACTGCTCCATGGTCATAGTGGTCATCTACCTGATTCTCCTTACCACAGGTGCCGGGTTGCTGGTGGTGAAAGGTAAAGAGGTCTGGGTTCTGCCTGGTGCTTCCTGGGCTGACACAGGGCTCAGGCTTAAGTGAAGAGCTGTGGGGTCACCTGTTGACAGAAAGCTCTTAGTCCTTGGGTAACCACATGGATGGGGAGGAGAGTGGCCACAGGAGCATGTGTGTATGTGTGTGTCTGCATGTGTGTATGAGAGAAAGAGAGACAGAGACAGATTGAGAGAGACAGAGAGAGAAAGCTCACGTGAACCTGTGTGTGCCTATAGCAGTGAACAGAGCAATAATTTCGCCCTCAATGTCGTGTGCCGCTTTCATCAAGGATCCCTAGTGTCTGAGTGTGAAGGGGTTTTATTGAGCAGGCTGTTCATTTTCACATGATTTAACTTTCAAAGTGTCCCCAGTCCAAATATTAAGGTCGTGAAGCAATCCCATCTGCAGACGCTGATGTCACACAAGAACATCGTGCACTCAGCTGTCATAAACATGAGTCACTTGCATATTAAGGTCACACGTGGTTAGGTCATGCCAGTATATTAGTCATCATACATTCATGCCAAGAGCCTGCGGGAAGGTTGAAGGTTGATCGTGATGCTGTAGGTATGTCCCTAGGCCCTGCAGGAATATCCTGTGAACGTGTGACATCATGGTGTTAAGTGCACACGTGGAAGATATAAAAAGAGCTCTGTGCTCATGCTGGGTCCTCGTAGCACATGAAATGCGTGTTTAGTATTCAGGACCCACAGAAGCTATACATACGACACAGGAATGCCCGGGACATGCTCACATGCCTGGGGCTTTAATGAGGTCCCTAAAAGGATGCTGTGGGGTGGGGGTGGGGTGTCCAGTTCTGAATCTGCAGGAGCGGCTCTGGGCCCTGGAGATTCACTTCACCAATGGAACGTTGGCCACAGAGGACAGCCCGTCCTTCTCTTTGCTCCAGTCAATGCCCGTCCCGCCTCTCCTGGGGGGCACCATGGGACTGCAAGTCCTGCAGGCCCAGATCACCCAGGTCCGCACCAGACAGGAGCACCTGCTGCGGAAGGTGGACAACTTCACTCGGAGCCCAGGTTTGGCCCCATCTTTCCTGCTCTAGGACCCTTCAGAGGATGGAAAGTAGGGGCGGCTGGTTCATGGGCAAGGGGTTCTTTGGGCCTGAATCTCCTTCCTTGGCAAAGAGCGCATTCCAGAACCCTGGCCCAAGACAAGAAGTGAGAGCCACACGGGGTGGGGCATGAGGTTCTAGCCCCATTGGGGGTGTAGACAGGTGGGTCAAGAACCTAGGAACCAAGGGCTCTATCCAAGCAGAGTGTGACCTCCAAGAGCCAGGGACCAGAGCAAGCAGCCTGAGGCCAGGTGTTAGTCACAAAGCCCACAGGTGGATCTAGAATGTTTGGGAAGGTGGGTAAAACACAGAGCCTGGGGCGATTCCCAGCACTGCTCCCATGCAGCCAACTGATATGCTGGTGGCAAGAGCATCATGGTAGGCACGAAGCCAGTCCAGGCCACGTGGGAACCTTGGAGGGAGAGGGCGGTGGGCCCACGGGGGAAGCATGGTGGCTTGGAAGATAGGGCTGCACACAGGAGGTGACAACTCTGAAGGTGGACACGCCACTGGCCTCCCCCTCCCTCGGTCTTCCCTGGGCCAGGCAAGGCTGTCCACCCACTGCACCCGCCACTCTCTCTGGCTGTGCCGGGACAGGAAGAGCTGATTTGGGCAAAACCAGCCGCTTGGTGTGCCCTCATTGTTGCACGGTCCACGCTGTTGGACGGAGCACCAGCTCTCAGGCCTGGGACAAGCTCGGGCTTTGGGAACAATTCCATGACTGAGGTTCTGTGCCCCTGGGAGCACGTGCTGAACAGACACAGGGCCCCCCGGAGGCCGTGGTCTCCCCAGTGAGCACAGATAAAGGCCGAGCCATGAGGTGGAGAGAGGTGATGGCTATGGAAGAGGGGCGGAGTCCAGGCTCAGATGCTCAGACACAGGGACCACCCCTCCCTTCATGAGACGTGAAGGCATGATCCGCACGAGGACCGCCTTTAACCTGAGGCTCTTCCTTCATGGATTTGGCTGTAAGGTCTTGGGACAACACAGGGTAGAGTCTGGGGGTCTCAACCTTCTTTCTATACTCCTGTGGCCCCCTGGGATCTATCACTCTCCAGTGCCCACCACTACTTCCAACTAAACTTTGGGCGTTTTCAAGAAACTCATTCCTGGAAAATACCCGAGTTCTGGCTCCTGTGGGCCAAATCCCCCATCTCCCCTCGGCCCCAAGGGCGCAGCCTTCCAGCTCTGAGCTGGGCTCTCTGCAGACGCGCCCACACAGCCCAGCCTACAACCCTCTCCTCTCCCCTTGCAGAGCTGTTCCAGATCAAAGGAGAACGAGGCGCTCCAGGTATGTTCATTTCTCCTCTGATCCACACCGCCCACTCCCCACAGCCTTCCCCAAGGGGCTCCCTTCTGGGCCTCAACCCCAGCTTACCTTCCAGAGACCTCCAGAGCCCCCCACAAACTCGCTGGTCCTCAGTTGGCTTTGCTCTCTGTTCCCTGACCATGCCGGGACTCCCAGCCTCTGGGCTTTTCCCTTGCTCCTTGCCTGGAATGAGAAATGGCTTCCCCATCATGCCACCCAGCCAAATCTAAGCCACCGTCCAAGGCCATCCCAAGTACATCTTCCCTGCTCCCTCTCCCCCCAGCATCCCTGCTGCACATGCAGGACTCCCCCTCTGTCTCCCAGGAGCACTCTTTTCAGGGGCCTCTTACCTGAAACCTAGCTTGTCACCCCACCTGGCTGTGATAATTTCCAGAGCCGCACCGCTCGTGTTTCCTGGAGCACCATAATGACGTAGGGAAGAGGCGGGAGGGGCAGCCTCTAATCCCGGGTCTGTTGCTTTCTAGCTGTGTGACTTGGGGCCAGTTACTTAACTTTTCTGGAACCTCAGCCACTCAGCCCTGTAAAAACCAACGGAGACAATTGAACTCACTTCACGCGGACGCTGTAAGATTCATGTGAAGGGATGTGTGACAAACGTCTGACAGTAGCAAGTGTTCTCCGAGGAAGACACCTGGGCCTCATTTGCTTTTCCTTTCTACTTGAACACATGCAGGTCTTGTCTCATACATGCACACACATGTACACACACTTCACTCCACCTCCTACTCCATTCTATCACCCAAGTGCTTGAAATTTCACCTGGAAAAGAAAGGTACATGGCTTTCTTGGGACAGAACTCCTTGGCTTCATGATATTTCCTATATGGCCCAGATCACACTGCTGTCCAGGAAGAGCTGTGTTATTTATCTTTTAATGTTTAGTTATTTTTTTTTTTGAGAGAGAGAGAGAGAGAGAGCACACAGGGGAGGAGCAGGGAGAAAGGGAGAGAGAGAAGCCCAAGCAGGCTCTGCACTGTCAGTGCAGAGCAGGAGGCAAGGCTCAAACCCACGCACCATGAGATCATGACCTGAGCCGAAATCAAGAGTCGGACACTTAACTGACTGTGAGCCACCCAGGCGCCCCCGCTGGCCAGGAAGAGTTGAGGCAGCCTTGGCCAAAGGTGCGAGTGTGCACTGTGTGACTATCACAGAGGGACAAACACTGGCTCCCTCTGGAGCTGGGTGACCTTGAGCCAATTGCTTAACATTTGTGAGTTCTGTGCTCTCCCCTAGCACCAAGGGAAAATCCCAAGCCATCCTGGGATTGGGGTGAGAATAAAAATGATGAATGTAAAAATGCTAAGTCCAGCGCCCAGCTCAGAGGAAGCATTCAATAGTGCCGTTGTGGTTGTCTGTTGTTATTATTTGCTTTGTTATTTCCTCTGGAGGTTTGAAGGAGCTAATTCCTCGATCAGGGCTTATACCTCTTGTCAAGCCAGTGGGCTTAGTCTGATGTTTGAAGACTGCCCCAGCACCTACTGCAAGCCCAGGGCTCCAGGAAGAGACACAGAGCTCACGGTCAGGGTGGGGGGCAGCCTTCCTTCTGCCCTTCAGTCTCTGTCTCTCTGTGTGAATGTACACACAGTCGCTGATGTACAGTGGCCCCAGTTATGATTTCTGGACCCTACAATGGTGCCAAAGTGGTACACATTCAGCAGATACTGTACTTCAAATTTTGAATTTGGATCTTTTCCTGGTTAGTGACAGGAGGGACTATAGTCTCTCGTGATGCTAGGCGGGGCTGCTCTGGGTCAGCCAGATGATCAGGAGAGCAAACAGCCACTCCATTGACAACCACTTTGTCCTGGACAGCCATCCTGCTCCTCACTTTCAATACATTAGTCAATAAGTTCCATGACAAGGTCAACAGTGTTATAAACTGGGCTGACGTTAGATGACTTTGCCCAGCTGTAGGCTAAAATACGTGTTCTGAGTGCATTTACGGTGGGTGAGGCCGACCTGTAATGTGCAGTAGTTTCATCGCATTAAATGCATTTTCGACTTAGAATATTTTAAATTTTTTTTTAATGTTTTATTTTATTTCTAGGAGAGAGAGAGAGACAGCGTGAGCAGGGGAGGGTCAGAGAGAGAGGGAGTCACAGACTGAAACAGGCTCCAGGCTCTGAGCTGGCAGTCAGCACAGAGCCCGACGCGGGGCTCGAACCCACGAACCGCGAGATCATGACCTAAGCGAAAGTCGGGTGCTTAACCGACTAAGCCACCCAGGCGCCCCTCGACTTAGAATATTTTAATTTATATTGTGTATATCGGGATGTGACCCCTTGTGAGTCAAGAAGATCTGCACATGTATGTATGTATGTAATCTCCCATTCTCTCTCTCTCACGTCTCTCGCAGCCTTTCTCTGTCTCTGACTACCTCTTTGTCCCCATCTTTCTCTCTTCTGGGGCCCAGAAACCAGAGGCTGGAAACTGATTCTAGCAGCTGGAACTCAGCAACCCCCAGAAAACTTCCTAGTTTCCCCTACCACCCGGCCCACCCCAGGGAGCCTGCAATTTCTCCCCCCTCCCCTATGGCCTGCCTTGCCTGGTGAGGGCTCCCCAAAGGCACACTTTCCTGCAAAGGCCCCTGGTGACCAATAGATAGGTCCCAGGGGATGTTTGGGTGCAGAACTCAGAGGTGACTGGTTTGGCCTGGAGGCAGCTTTCTGAGAAACCGTATTCTGGCCAAGCTTCCAGAACAGGCATGGGTAGAGAGGGAAGCTTCACCTAAGTTTGGGGAAAGGGTAATGTGGAATCCACCCATACTCTCTTCCCAGCAAATATTTACTGAAAGCCTCTTAAGGACCAGGCAATTCCCAGGCACTGGGAATTCAGACACAGAAAGACAGACAGACCCGCTGCCCCCAGGGAAGCATGATTTGGTTACAGTCCCTTCTGCTCTGAGAGACTGGGACAACTCCCTAAGTAAAGAGAGCACGGAGCAGAACTTCATGTGCTGGGAAGTTTTCCAGAGAGACCTTTCAGCCTTGACTTGAATATGAGCAGAGAGTGTCAGGAAATATGCGTTCCAGGCAGAGACCCACATGTGCAAAGGCCCTGAGGTAGGAAGGGGGTTTGGTGAGCATAGGAAGGCAAAGAAGGAACACCTGTGTGCCAAAGTGCAAGAACCAGAGGAGCAGAAGTGGAAGACAGGCTGGGAGCAGCAGGGACTAGGCCGGCCTGGGTCAGGGGCGGTGAAGGGGGTGCCCCTCGGTACGTGTACTGTTGACTCCTCACAATAACCCCAAGTGGCTGCTGCTATTGCCCCCATTTCACAGACAAGGAAACCGGCTCAGAGGTACATTGGCGTACTCAAGCAAAGTCAGGCAAAGTTGGAGGAGCAGCTAGAGCGAATCCAATTCCCACCCTGGAGGCCAGGCGACCACAGCAGAGCTGGTCCAGCCTGAATAGCCTGTGGTGGAAAGGAGCCATATTGACCGGCACAGGATCCTAGGGACTCACACCCTGAGGATCTGAACCAATCCTATCACAAGCGGGGCACTACTCCTAAAGGGCCAGGGGCAGGGGCCTCTGGCCTTGAACCCTGTACCCACGGGGTCTCTGGAGTTCTTGCCTCTTCCCTTTAGCTAAGAAGGGTAGCCAAAGCCCACTTTCCCTGGGTTTTTACCATGTCCCATGACGCCTGAGGACCCTAGGAGGCAGGTGGCACTGTTCCCGTGTCCCACTGGACAGCGGGCGAGGCCACGTGAAGGCCACACAGCTGGCCAGTGGAGGCCAGCGGTCAGCGCCTGAACTGATTCTCCACGGTGCCCTTCCTTCCCTGAGACTTGTGTGACAGGGACTCTGGGTCCCTTCTCTGCTCCCTTCCCTCTGCCCTCCCGCCCCGTCTTGTGAATGTAGGAGAGACACAGCTTTATGAGTCCCGCAAATCAGACTGGGGCTCTAACTCCGAAATAGAAAGCGTGTCAAAGCCTTTGTCACTGTGCTGCCCTGACTCGGGGACAGGCTTTGTCATCGGGAGACCTGGAATCTGCAAACCTCTCTCCACGTCTGTGACCTCAGGCAAAGCCATGCCTCTCAGAAAGTCACTCTCCTCGTGGTGATGGGGGGACACGTTGTGGCCTGAGTGGTCTTCTCTCATGAGCATTCATATGCAGAAAACCCAACACAGAGTGACAGTGTTAGGAGGCGGGGCCTTTGGGAGGTGAGTCAGCCATGAGCGGAGGGGGCCCCCCTGAGTGGGATTCGTGCCCTTATCAAAGGGGCCCCAACGAGCTCCCTGGGCACCCCCTCACCACCACCACTCAAGGACGCGTGAGAAGTTAGTGGTGAAGTTAGTGGAGAAGTTAGCGGTCTGCACCCCAGAAGACGGCCTTCACCAGAACCCAACCACACTAGCTCTTGGCTCTAGGATCTTGAACTTCCAGCCTGCAGAACTGGGAGAAATGAAGGTCTGTTGTTTCAAAGCCAGCAGCTCTGTGGTGTTACAGCAGTCCGAATGAACTAGAATGGGACGTCTCACCCTCCTGGGTTGTCAGGATTCCGAGTCTGCCTGGCAGCCCTCGGAAAAGGATGGAACCGCATGCACGTTGTAGCAAAAGTAGGTTCTGTTGATCTCGAGCCTGCCTCCGGACAGCCCTGCATAACTGGGCATATTAACCCCATTTTACTGACGAGGAAGCTGAGACTCAAAATGAAGTGACATGCACGAGGCCACACAGCTGAGGGGGCGGTGGTGTTCCCTGAAGCAGGACCGTCTTTGCAGCCTCCCTCATCCACAGGACTGCGTTTTGCCTGTTAGGCCGTGCACTTCCCACAATAAGGAATCCTGACTTTCCAATTCTTCCTTCCACACCGTTCGGCTCAGTCTCAGCAACAGTTCGTGGCCTTGTCGCCATACCTCGTGAGTTGGCCCGCTGGTGTCTCTGTTCCTCTTTTTCAGGTCTTTTAGGGGCCCACGGCATGCCTGGCATCCCTGGCCCGTCAAGGCCACCGGCCGAGAAGGGGACCTACTGTGGCATGCCATGATGCCACACGCACTGGCATCTGTCCCCTGGCCCTGTAACCCTGTTTCTCTTCCTCGTCCAGGCTACGTTCTGAATTCCTTTTCCTTTCCAGGCCCCCCAGGACTCCAAGGTCCGCCTGGAATTAAGGGACAGGCAGGTGGGTAGGGGCTGGGTGAGGAGGCAGGGGCGGGGCTCATTTGTACCCCTGCACCTAAGAAACTCAGCCTTTCACCCCTCATCCCCACCCCATCTCTCTTTTCCTTGCTGTTGTGGAGGGTGAATGTCCTCGCTGCTGGGGTGTGTGTGTGTGTGTGTGTGAGAAAGAGAGAGAATGAAACAGACCAAAGCCCCTCCCCTCCTGCTGGACCCTCGTCCCCTCCTGCAGGCTCTAGAACCTCAGCTGACCAGGAGCCCAGAGCGCTGTGATTGGTTCCTCTTTCCTTCTTCACAGGCCTCCAAGGACCCATTGGTGCTCCAGGCAAACAAGGAGCCCCTGGTAATGTGTGTTTCCCCTGCTTGGGCTCAGCTGGGTACCCCCTCCCGCATCCCCGCCTGCAGCCCCAGGGGCTTGGTGCCCTCCCACGGTCCCCTGCTTTGGTGTGTCTTTCGGTGCCTCACAGAGTCCCCCCCGAGAGATGACCTAACATCCCCAGACTTCTGCCATCCCCCCGCCTCCTTGGCTCAAAAGGACCTAGGAGGACGCTGGGAGCCCATCTTGTTGGCCATTTTCCGCCCAGGCACCCCAGGACGGCAAGGAGAGAAGGGCAGCAAAGGCGACAGGGGACTTGTTGGCCCGAAGGGGGAACCCGGGGCTAAGGGAGACAAAGGATACCTGGGCCTCCCAGGTAAGGGGCGTGTAGGGGTGTCGGGGCTTGTGGGGGAGGGGTTGGGGGCTGGGCAGTCTGTGCAGTCCCACTGAGGGCGGGGCTGTGCTCTGCTCCCTCCGAGGAGCACACCTGTGCTCCCATCTGCCCAGGTGAGCAGAGACCAGGAATGTGAGAGCTGAGAGCAGCATGTGTAGGGGGAGACACTGCCCTCGTCACACCCTGTGACGAGTGAGGACACAGGCTGTGCCAGGAGCTCTGTGGAGAGGGTGCTGAAGGGTGGCAGCCATTGTGAGGTGGACACAGGGCGGGTAGGCGGGGGACACTGGCTGGCAGGGAGGAAGAAGGGGTTGATTCCAGAAGCAGGTGCTACTTCAGAACCATTGGGGGTCCTTGTCCAGAGTTTAAGAGTCTGTGTTTCAAAGTCCTGGACATTCTGACGCCAGAAGTCCAGGGGGCTCTGAGAAGCGCTGCGCCAGGGGCTCTGGCTGTGACCCAGCACCTCCATGCCCGTGTCACATGGCCTCCTGAACCCCCCCTCGGTGGTTCTGGGGTGCAGTAGGGAGAATGAGGGCCGTACTGCTAGCGGGCTTGAGGCCACACCTGCTCTGCACCTGTCCACTTGCACCTAGAGGCACATGACTTAACCAGCTGAGGTTTAGTTTCTTCATTTCAGCAAAGAATGGCAATTAAGATGACAATAATCAGGGGCGCCTGGGGGGCTCAGTTGGTTGAACCTCCAACTTCAGGTCATGATCCCACAGACTATGAGTCGGAGCCCCAAATCGGGCTCGCTGCTTGCAGTCAGCACCAAGCCGGCTTCGGATGCTCTGTCCCCCTCTCTCTGCCCCTCCTCCACTTGCGCTCTCTCAAAACTAAATAAACATTTTTAAAAAAATAATAATTAAATTATGCATCCTTTGTAGGGCAGTGACAAGGGCCAGAGATCGTATTTTCAAACTATCTGCCACATGGTTAAACCCTAAACAAATGATAACGGTTAGATATCAGTAGCGTTAGGGATTCCTTAAGGTAGAAAAGGGAGGATCTTGGTTCTGAGATCAGAACCGCCCTACGGTCCTGGGTCCTAGCTGGGCGACCTTGGGCAAATGCCTTGACCTCTCTGACCCACAATTTATTCACCTCTAAGACGGGGATAATAAGAGCAACCTTCAATAAGGATGGGTTACAACAGTAATAGAAGACACACGATGTGTGGTGCTGTACCCAAATAGGAATTATTCACATTATAAGAGACTGGGGTTCGGGCCTTCAGGAAGAGGGCTCTTAGGGAGACGACCATGAGTCAACCATCCTGCAAGTTCAGAAAGGCACTCGTGGAAGAGAAAACACGCTTGCTCTGGGCTGGCTGCAGAAAATGAGTGATGATCAAAGGCTTCAGGAGAGCCACTCGTGCTGAGGTGACAGAGGAGGGAGGCATTAAGACTCAGGGGGCCCTGTGAGGAAATGCGCATGCGCGGGGCTCAGGGGCCACGTGGGGTGGGGGGGAGCTGCAGAATTCTCCTTGGCAGACTGAGGGCGATTTGTGCACCAGGCAGATGGTTAGACAGTTGACCTCTAAGGGTGATTCCAAAGGCTGCTGTCTGTAGTTCACTGGGTAACAGGAGAGAGAGGCCCAGACTTTCTCAAGGTGGCCCTGCCAGTCCCAGAGGAGGGGATGAGAGCCAGCCTGTGCTCTACTGTGTCCGCCCCCCCAACTCATCCAGTGCCCCAGATATGCAGATACTGGGGATCAGGGTGAGGCGGCCACACTCTGCCTGGAAAAGCTGTGGTTGGCTGGCTAGGGGAAACTCAGGAGTTTCAGTTCTTGGGAAATCGGGTCTCCTACCCACCCCTACTCTTCCTAGATTTCCTCTCCCAAGACCACAAGGTCTCTTTCACCCACCGTTTTCCTAATCCCCTGCAGGTGGACAGGACTGGGGAGAGGGGCCTGCTCCAGGGGGCTTGAGGCTTTGTGCTTTGTCCCAGCCAATGGGACGAAGGCCCCTGGGGAGGTTCCAGGGGCCTTGTCTGTTTTCCCCACCTTTCCTTGAGGTGTGATGGAAACGTTCTGACACCAGATGGCAGCTGAAGTTCATGCATTGGTGCCAGACTCTGGTCCTTTCACTGAGAGCGCCCTGCTTCCCCAGGCCCACCCCTTCGATGGACGTGTGGCAGTCATAGCCACACGCAGACTCGGTCCCAGACCACACTCCCGAATCCACTCCCATAACGGGATGGCTCTGGCTGACCCGGGACAGTCGGGCACCTGCAAATTCCTCCAGAGAAGTAATTCCTAGCCCAGTCTCCCAAAGGCCATTTGTCCCTTCTGCCAAAGTGCACAGCCAGGATGAGCAAGAACTACATTCTTTGCTGCTTGCCCCTGAGGCCGTAAGAGATCTCAACCAGAACCAAGCCCTCTCTAATTACCTTGTTTCCCATCAAGGAATAATCATCCTTCAAGTACCTAAACCACCTCAGAGAATCTACTCCCCGAGCCTTGCCCCTAAAGCCAGCCCACGCTTAGACCAGAAAGCTTCACATGACGGGTAATTCCTTCCCCTGCCTCCGACCTCTCTGTCTCCTTTCCCAGTTCACGGGAGAGAAGGCTACTATCCCTCTGAGGCCTCCCCACTCTGATATCAGGTAAAGAGTGCAGTGGAGCCTTTTAACCTCATTCTATCCCCAAAAGACTGTCCCAGGGCTGAGGCCGCTGCCGGGGTGGAACTGTGACTAGTGCCCGCGACACCAGCCATGCCAGTGGGCTGCGGACAAAGAGACCCCAACTGGCACAGCTAGCAAGGGCATGCAGTCAGCTCTGCAGCCAGGCCCGCAGGCTGGGAAGAGGTTGCCAGCCCCCATGCAATTGATATGTGCCGTGCAGTGGCAGAGAGGAGGAGGGAGCTCAATGGAGGACCGAGGAGAGGACAGGCTGGGGCAAGCCTTGAATGCTGATGACAAGTGGAAAATTTGAAACCTTGGGCACCAGGCAAGGCTGAGCACTGGCAGGCATCCGAGCTGCTGCGATGTTTTTCTCTTCACTCATGCCTTCGAGTTTCTATTCTCGGCATCTGGGATCGGCATTCTGGAATATTCAGATTTTGGTTTGGGAGGCTAGGAAAAGAAAAGAATAATTCCCCACAGGCAGATACTGAAATGAGCTGGGCAGCGCTGGTTGAGCACAGGCTGTGGTCCCTCACAAGGGGACCAGCATGCTGACTGGGGTCCTGGGAGCCTGGCTTCCAGGCTTTCCACTGCCCTTCAGCCGGGCCAGGTGACCTCAACCATTTCTCACGAGTTTACACCCGGTGTCTGGGGCAAGATGGTTGCTCCTTGAGGGTATCTTCCACTTCTGGGCACCAGGTAGGCAGAGCCCAAGAAATTCGAGTTTGGAATTTGGGTGGGACAGTGTCTGGGGAACTTTGCGACCGGTTTGTCCTCCTCCTGTGCCTGACCATGACTCCTTGGTTTTTCAGGAAGCAAAGGCGACGTGGGCATGAAAGGAGACACAGGGGCCATGGGACCCCCTGGAGCCCAGGGGAGCAAAGGTGACTCAGGGAAGCCAGGTCCCCCAGGTAAGAGGCCGTCCACTGGCTGGTAGATATTCCCTGTTTCTCTGGCAGACTGAGCTAGAGGGGAACAAACTCCCTAAAATCCTTCTTCATTGTAGGTGTGGCTGGATCTCCCGGAATGAAAGGAGACCAAGGTAAGAACTATGGGAACCGAGGCGTCATTCGAACTGCTATTGTGGCTGGGCAAAGTCAAGTCCAGAACATGACTCCACCGTCTTTAATTTCATTGTAGCGTTAATGCAGACCCCATGGGATCTCTTAAAGCCAGCCCCTGCCTGGGAGGAACGGGCTTGGTTGGCATCCCCTTAGAGCTTGGCCGTGGTCTGCCACGCAGGGGTGTGGCACACACAGCCACGACCAGGGTGCCAGGGAGCCCGTGGGCCCCAGACACTGCAGAGTCCCAGCAAAGATGAACACACTGCTCAGGCTGTAACTTATCTCCTACGGACTGGGCTAGTTCACGGCTTCTAAAGGGAGATGTTTAACACTGCTCAGGAACACACGAGGCGATCGGAGGTACCCGTGTCATGGCTGAGAAGAGAGAGGAGCAGAGGGAGGGGCGGGCGGCCAGGCTCTCTGCCCACCACCCCCAATCTTGCAGTTGTCACTTGACTTGCAGGGCAACCTGGAGCGAAGGGTGTTCCCGGTTCTCCGGGCACGGTGGGACCCCCAGGTGCCAAGGGTGAGCCTGGCAGCGCTGGCCCCCCCGGGCTCACAGGTGAGATCCTCACTCCTGCGGGGGGCATGGGAAGTGATGTCTGAAGAGCCACAGAACCCAGCCCTCATGCTCTCCGGGCATCTGCTGTACAGGACCATCAGGGACACCCGGGAGACCAGGAGCCGACGGCATGAAGGGAAGCAAGGGGGACCCAGGTAACAGAGGCTGTGGGTAGGGGGTGGAGGGGGTGCTGGGTGGACAGGGAGGAGCACTGTCTCTCAGAGGGCCCCCGAGAAGGAGGCACAGAGTCTCCTGGGCTCTGGCCCCTGAGGCACCTTGATTAAGGACACTTCCCTCTGCCAGGGCCCTTTTAGCTCAAAGCCCTAAGGCTGTCCTCTCTCTGCCCAGCAGCCAAACCTCCACCACTAAGGAGAAGAGAAGGGCAGCTGGCCCACATTGCCTCCTGGCCTGCCTTCCAGCTCTGTGTATAGTTTCTATTCTCTCCTGCTGACCTGTAGGGGGGCCCCAAGGGCCAGGGCTCTGAATCCGGGTAGGGGATTGTCCCAAAGGGACTCAGGTTGGGAGGAGTGACCCCTGTGACCAAAGTCACAGTGACTACAGTAGACACCTTCATGCCAAGTTCCTCTAGGTTACAAACCATCAAACTAGTGTGATCTGCGTCCTAAACCTCTACGCCAATTTTGTTGAGTCTCTGAGTCTGAGCACCTACCGTGGCCTAGAAGGTCTGGGCCACTGTGTTGGGTGCTGGATCACCGTGATGCTTGCTTCCTGCCCTCACACACACAGGCTGGGGCAGGACACGGGCACACAGACTGTTGCCAGTTTGTGCCAGGCACACCGTATTGTGAGCTGTTCCATGGAGAAGTGGTCAATGCCCATTAGAAAGCCAAGTGCAGCCTGGAAGTGTGGTAGCGGCACAAGGGTGAGAGTGTGGGCTGTGTGGCCGCCTAGGGTGGCCGGGGACAGTCTTCCGTGACCCCAGCCTCTGCCAGAGCCAAAGGCCAGTCCATGTGAGACAACCTGATGCCCTCATGCAGAGCGGTGCACAGACCTGCACCAGTGTCGTGTCTTCTCAGTGCTCAGTGATCAACGGGTTGACTGATGGATGGATTGAGTCCCTAAATGTGACTTAACTCAGCTAAGTGCTTCAGTTGCACAGTGTCCCCTGTCTGGCAGGGGTGGCAAAAGACAGCGCAGCACAGGAACGATGTAAGGGCTAGAGCTGGGGCTCATAGTAGAATGAGTGGAGCTTGGCCCTGTGGAGGAGGAGGATAGGAAATCTAGAGAGAGGGAACAGAGCAAGTGAAGTCACAGAAGAATGCGGGAGGGCTCTGTAGGCTGATGTCCCTGGCATCGAGGGTGGAGATGTGAGAGAGGGTCAGGAGCTCTGGCCAGAGGGGTAAGTGGGGCCACCTCCTGGCTGGCACTTGACTCTGAGCCTTCAGCTATCTGGGCTTTTCTGAAGATTATCAGGAGCTGTGGCCCAGGCACCTCTAGCACCCACTGCCCTTCCAGTCCATGGGCTCCCGGAGTTGATTTCTTGTTCATGGATTGCGTGTCAGTGTGGGCAGGAGATCTGCTCCCTGATGCCATGTAGATGCCACTTGAAGGCAGGCAGCCGGGTGTCACCTTCTAGAAAGGTTCCATCTGGCTGTGGTGGTCAGATGCCCCTGACATGTTGGCTGCCACCTCCTCCTGATCACATGTATTGTCACCTTCTCTGGTCTCAGATTTTAGGGCCTGAGGCTGCCCTGTCCCTGAGTTTTCTGTTTGGTTTCATAAGGATGGTGGCTTTTATCCCTCAACTATAAACAGTGAGTCTCTGTCCCCACCTGTCCCCACTCTTCCCCCACTGCCAGACCAATGGTTCTTAATCTTAACCAAGCAAGGGTATTCAGGGAAAAGCATAATATTACCCACAAGGAGCACCATGCCCACTCCTCAGTGTTCCCCCACTACCTGAGGGTAGGGGATTTTCCCCTGCAGCCCTCATCCTGGGAGGGGGGAAGGGGTTACATAGTAAAAGCACCTCCTGCTAATGAGCATTTCTATGACAAGCCGGTGGGATAAGCCCTCTTGCAAGTTCTGTCTCACTGCAACTTGCTCAGCCTTGAGGAGCCAGGACAAGCCAGGGCTGGAATCCAAGCCCAAAGCCTGAGGCCTTGCTCACTGCACTTCGTCAGGCCGCCTTCCCACCCAGGCATGGAGGCCTGAACGTGCTCCCTTACCCCCATCGCGCACTCTCCATCCCACACCTTCTCTCTTCATCCCAGGCCAGGGATGATTAGAGTTGAGGCTCTAGCAGCTTCTACCACTCTGAGAAGGAGATGACGTTCTCAGGCCCTGTTACAGCTCTTCATTATTTACCCCCAAGCCCACTTCCCTTACAGCATAGAGACTGTTGGCCCTTAGCCTGGGGATCAGTTTAACCCCATTATCAAGTTCCTGTATATTTGCTGAGCACTTTTTGGGGGGATTTCCACCAATCAGGCCTGCTGGTGAATCCCAAATGGGTAAATGCTAAGGGGTATTCTTTAGTTCTGGCTCCCCCGCCTTGAGTAAACATGGTGGTTACGTTTTCAGCATGGAGCGTGTGATACTTACACTTATGTACAACTGCATAGATTTCCCACACAAATCCAAATGCCGGTCTTGATCTTGTAGCTAATGGCCCACATGGACATCTCAAGAGGGAATGCCCACAGGTCCATAATCTGGTCACACACAGGCGGGTCTACCCACCTCCCCGAGTCAGGGGTTAATCAATTTTTGGAGATTTCTGAAGTAGGAAAAGGAAGGCTAGGCCCCTACACAAGATCCCAGCCTTCTTATCATGGAAGATAATATACACTTTTTCATGTCAGGATGCTGGTATTCCCCAAACTGGAGACATTCCAGTGTTTATCCAGTTTGGATGATATCAAGCCAGTGTTGTGAACCAATGTATTTCCCATTTCGTAAATAAAATCATTAATCTCTCAAGAGGATATCTAGCCCTCCTAGATGAGAACAGAGAAATGACAGTGCCTTGGCTTGACCTAGGGAACAGCTAGATCCTATTATCGTGCATTAATTACATGTATCTAAACAAAGAAACCTGTTTATGATTAGCAATGCCTCTGGGCCAGGCGCTGTGCTTGGGATTTACTCCCCTGATCTTAGTTCCCCTGCCCACACTCCTGAGTTTCACTACCTTACAGCAGAGGAAACAAAGACTCCCTCAAGGGCAAAGCCTCTCCTGAATATACTCTGAATCCAGGAGTTAATCCCAAAGTCAGATTCCAAAGCTGTGCTGTTCCAGACTTTGTCATATAGAATAACAGAGCATAGAGCTCCAGAGAAGTCAGAATCGCCTGGACTTCTGTTCCTAGGTAAATCCTGGCTCTGTCACCAGATCCCCTTCCTGCCGTGAACAGCCACTAACCACACCCCACCCCATCCTGGTGAAATGTTTCCCCTCCCTCACTGACACCTCTCGAGAGAAAGGAGCCAGCTCAGATTAAAGATGGTGAAGAGGAAATTCTTTTCCTTCTGTCGGGAAGACAAAGTACACAGTTAATATATTAAGTTGGGCATTATCACTCAGCAGAACTGTCTCTCAGGGTCATTTCCTTTAGCATTCACTGAACAGCAGTTTACCAAACCCCCCAAACTTCGGTTTCTCCCCTTAACCTTTGATCTTCCAAAGAATGACAAAATCATTTGATTTTGAAGTGGGGAGAATTGCAAAACACAAAAACCCCACACACAAAAACATAATTTTAGCTCAAAATCCCTTAGCTATTCTGAAGTTTGTTTGGAAATGAGGAAGGGCTCGCTTCATCATGTGGTCATGTCATTTCTCTTTCTCTCATTCCACCTCATAAAATGATGTTAGAAGCAGCCAAAACATTTCAGCTCCAAAACACCGATCTGATTAGAAGTTCTGCATCTCAACAGCCCTTCCTGTCTAAAATACAGCAAGAATCTGAATTTCCCGTGTTCTTTTATTTTCCTCTTGAGGCAAAGCCAAAATGCAAATAAACTGCAATCCGTTTTCTCATCTGTATTTTAAGACATTTTACTTTGAAGGTAAGCAGCAAAGAATTAGTCATAATAGCAATTAAGCCATGTATTGTGAATATAGTTTCTCAGCTCATTCCAGCCCCCATGTCTAAGGACTGAGTTAGCCCCA
Source organism: Proteles cristata cristata (assembly GCA_017311185.1). Taxonomy (NCBI): domain Eukaryota; kingdom Metazoa; phylum Chordata; class Mammalia; order Carnivora; family Hyaenidae; genus Proteles; species Proteles cristata. The sequence goes on along the minus strand of JAESUZ010004080.1, from coordinate 3,171,642 downwards.
GAATTTACTGAATTCTATCAGATCACATTACTAAATTATCACTTATAAAACTTTTCTCATTTGCCTCTAAATTTCTCAGGGATAGCTGCAGATTTCTACAGGCACTCAGTGTTTGGTCCCCTGCTTGCTACGCAGCTCAATCTGTCAGTTATTAAACTCATCAACTTGCCAAGCTCCACTTAACCTGTATGTCAGGGAAGCATTGAAGAAAGTTTCCTAATGCACTAGAAATTTCTGCATTAAATCAGAGTTGGGAGACTTGCTCCCCAACTTGCCCCGGGCCGGAGTTTCCTCCCCTGGTGAATGAGAGGAATAGTCTAGAATAATATCCCTGTCCCTGCTAGTTTGACAGCACTCTGGGTTTGAAATGGGCAGTTTCTCCTCAGAGCGGGAACGTTCCAAGTTTTTAGGCAAAATACTAGCTGAGCGCTAAACAGTAAGAGGACAGTGCTTTTGAACTACATGATTTTCTTGGGAGAAAATCATTTCTCTAAATAAACACCTTGCAAATACATAGTTTGGGGTCCCCTCAGCTTGGGATGTGTGCAATATCCAGGAAAACCCAGTTAGCTATGGTTAAGAGGAGAAACCCAGCATTTGCTGGCCTCCCAGACAGGAAGGCAGTGGGGAGAAGGTGGGCTGTGCCCCCTTAAAGCATCAGTGAGGTTTGTTTAAGGCAGTGGTCTCTGGACCAATGGCATCAAAGATCACCTGGGAACTTGATAGAAGTGCAGAGTCTCAGATCCCCACCCCAGATCCACTGAATCAGCAACACCGGGTAGAGCCTAACAGGCTGGTTTGTCTGGCAAGCCCTGTGCTGGTGATTCCGATGCACCCCGAGTGTGACTACTCATTCAGGGGAGCGGGATGGCCCACGGTGGGCCGGGGGTGTCTTTGGAAGCAGGTAGACAGCCCGAGGGCAATTCCAGGAAGGTGTGAGCTGCTGTGGGAACCAGACACAGGGAGCTACAGCACCCAAGGGGAGGCCAGGCCTGGGTTACAACTCAAGTCCACCACACACTCCCTGTGTGACCTTGGATAAATCACCTGGCATCTGGGACTGTGGACTTCCTCCTCTTCTGTAAGAAGGAAAATGGCACTACCGTGTAGGGCAGCTGGAAGATGGAATGAGGCAGTGCCTGTGAAGCCCCTGGTGTGGTGCCTGGTAGAGGGCTGGCAGCAGCAGAGTCCCCAAGGGGGTAAGGGGGTAGGGAGGATGGTGTGAGAAATGAGCCGGGTGGGGTCATGCTGCAGGGACCACAGACCTAGAGAATAGGGGATTCTGTCTGTACAGGGTGCTTGTTGTTTGGTGCGTTGGGGACAGCTGGAGCTGGGCCCTTCTTCGGGAAGAGACTATAAGGGGAGGTCACAGGGCCTCGCGTCCCTGAACCTGTCTTCCAGGGACAGACTCTTGAGGTAGAGATTTCTGCAACCCGGTGTCCTCTAGGATGCAAAGAGCCAAGAGTCAAGGTATGGCCCGTCTTTCTATTTATTAACAACCAAAGATATTATTTCTGAGTGTAGCTTCTCCTCTCTAATTTTGACACATGCCATTCAGAAGTAGGTGAGGGGAGGGGAAACATCTGCCACCTCTGCTGGGCGACCTCAGGTCACCAGCAAACATTTATGGGACTCATTGGGCAGCAAGCCCAGAACTCACGTGGGCCAGTGTCTGAGGCACTCCCCCACTGAGAGGGGAGGCAGATGCATGCAAACAGAGTCCATGGGGTCCCTGGGACAGTGTCTACTGAGCATGCGCCAGATATGAAGCTCAGCACATGACACAGAGGACTTAGTTTCAGGCTCCCAGGTGTCCCACCCCCCGCCCCGAGGCAGCCAGGAGAGTCAGAGGAGGAAAGTGAAGCTCCCAGAGGGCAGTGCCTGGCTCAAGGTCACAGAGGCAGATGCAAGCCCGGGCTCTCTGACTTTGGCCACTTTGCTGCCTTGAAAGGGAGTGTGCCATTCATGGGCGAGGCCAGAGAAGGCTTCACAGTCGGCAACATCTGACAACTTATCGGGTTTCATAGGCTTGATCTGAGTTGTCCAGGGGATGGGGGAGGGAGGGGCTGTAGCACGTGTCAATGGCCCCGGAGTGAGCTGGGGCTGCCTGCCAGGGTCTGACCTCTGAGGGTCCTTTAGCCCTTAGAAGAAACTTCCTATCCTTGGTCCTGTCCCATCCCTAACATGAGGGACTGAACTCGCTGACCTCTCAGATCCTTCCAGTGCTTCCTGCTTCTCTGATGCCAAGGCCTACAGTAGCAGCTCTGAGATCCTGGGGTTTCTTACCTACTTCCAGGCGGCTCCCGGCCTCAGGGGAATAATCGCAAGGGCTGCTGGGAGCCAGGAATGTCCTTGCTCATTATTCCAGAAAGGGATCCCGAAGAGGTCCACCAGGCCCCTCGCCTGCCGTCCATTGACCAGCACACAGTAGGTGCTTAGGAAAGTCAGACATTGAAGGGAGAGGCAGGAAGTTCCCCAGGTAGGAACTTCCCCCAGGCAATGGGCAAGTTTGGTAACTGGGTTCCCTGAGGCTGCTGGTCATCGCCACAGGTGGACTTGAGCCAAGGGAAGGACGCCAGTTGGGGGCATGTGGAGGTGAGCACAGTGCTCCTCTTGTTCGTCTCTAGCAACTGTGGCTTCCCAGGCAATACTGAGCTTTTGTTTCCCCAAGTCTGTGTGTCTTAGAGAGTCCTGTTTCTCTGGATTCAAATTGGTTTTGGTGCTAAAAGTCAAGAAACCACAACGTTTCAGGGCACCTGGGCGGCTCAGTCAGTTACGTGGCCCACTCTTGATTTCTGCTCGGGTCACAGTGTCACGATTCGGGAGTTGAGCCGCACATCGGGGTCTGTACTGACAGCATGGAGTGTGCTTGGGATTCTCGCCCTCTCCCTCTCTCTCTGCCTCCAACCCCCCACTGGCTTGCTCTCTCTCACTCTCAAAATAAATAAATAAACTTTTAAAAAGTTTACAAAAAAAAAAAGGAAACCACAATGTTGCTAAACCAGCAAAGTATTCCCTACCTGTTATTTCTCTCCTCTTCATGTGGGTCTTCCAGGAAAGTCAGTGAACAAGGGGATGAGTGGGTGGAAGGAGGGAAGGAAAGGAGGGAGGGAGGAAGGATCTTTCACATTAGAACCACAAATACTATCATCACCAATGATGGTAGTGATTATTTTTCCATGTTCTGGACATGAGACCCTTTAGCCACATAGATCTTATGCCACATTAGGGCCACGGTGAAATAAACCAACAAATTCTATGGAGCAACCACTGTGGGTGAGAGCCTCCAAACACTCCTGGCGACCAGTGAGTCCCCTCCACAGGCTTTTGGAAATAAAGACAACTTTGTTTTCAAAATATCTCTCAATTCCTTTCCAATAAAATGCAGCAGGAAGGAATGGGACTGGAGTTAGACACACTGAAGTTCGTTACAATCGGACGAAGAAGGCCAGCCAGTAAATCCAGAGTCTGTCTGTCTGTCTAAGGCAGACTTTCATCTACTCCATTTCTATTTGTCCTCAACACATGTCCCCATTTATCTGCAGTCTGTCTCCTTTTATGCTCTGCTCAGGAGGCTTTAAACAATCGTGGAGAACCAATGTATCTTTCCGTCTGCATTAATCAGACAAAAAGTAGAGGTTGTCTAAGATTAAAAGTGTCTAATATCTAAGTTTTATTATCTTCCCCTCTTTTTTTTTTTTTTTTTTTTTTTTTTGTATTTCGATCTTAGGACTTCAAGGACAGAAAGGAACAAAAGGAGAATCAGGATTTCCAGGTAAAGGGCCGGACTTCATTTTAATTTCTCAGAATGATGTCTGGAAAGCCTCGCGCTTAGAGGACAGGTCGGGTTGACTTTGAACATGCTACTACAACCTTTCCCCGGACGGGCCGGCGCCCAAGCCTGTTTGAGGCTAAGATTCCAGGGCTCTGTCCCTCAAATCTCAGGTTCTTTCCCCTGGAAAACCTGGAGAGCGACAGAGCTCAGTAACCTGAGGGGGTAGGGGTAGGGGGCTGGCTGAGGGTAGAGAAGGGGTAAGAAGGGCCCGGAGAGCTGGGCCAGCTGGTAGCTTCAGGCCGTACGCCCACCATGGAGCTGTGTGGCCTTCATCTCCACCTTCCAGGTGGGCTGCGGGGCCTCTCTCTGCTTCCCCATACCTGCCTTGGTCCATCTCTGTCTTTCCTTTGGCCCCTCAAGCCCCTCCCCTCCTCTCCCTGCCGCTTCCCACAAGCCTGTTAGATCGATCACCTCCCAAGCCCCCACCTGTGGTTGGTCACTGCACGCAGCGCTTCCCACAGAGAGCATTCTTCTAGTCTTCTCCACAGTCCTGCCCCCATGGGCACCAGCGCAAAACTTCCCAGACGCATTTGAACCCTCTTTCTTCCTCCTGATCTGCGTATTCGGTTCCTGTTTTCACTTGCTAAAGGAGAACGGGAAACTTAGACACAGGATAGCAAGTTCTCTCAATGGCCAGAACTTGCACACAATCATGCCGCTCGATGAGGACCCACAACCCCTGGAATCCTGTCACCTGTTTTTACCTGTGTCTTCTCAACCAGCATTCAGAGGAGATTCCGGGGGGAGATCAGAGCAATGCCCCACCCCCCACTGCCCCTCAAGGTGGGCCACAGGCACGGGCTCAACACCCAAATGGCCCACTCATGGAAGCGGGAAACGTGGTGGTCAAGGACAACACGGTCCCTGAAGACCAAGGTCCTTGGTTCCCCTGGGAAAGCAGAACAAAGCGTCTGACCAACATGGCCTCTCTCCTCTCCAGGCCCTGCAGGCATGAAGGGCGACAAAGGAAACCCGGGCCTCGTAGGCCTCACCGGTGCACCCGGACTGAAAGGCCAAAAGGGAGACCCAGGAATGAAAGGTAAGGCCTCCGTCTCTGATCTGTGGGTTCTAAGGAGAGTCCCTATTGCATGGGGTCTGGAAGTTTCCAGAACCAGAAGTGTAGAGGTTTGCTGGCTCCTCCCTGGACAAGTTATGGGCTGGGACTGCCCTTGACCCTGAGCACGCAGAGGTGAATAAGGCACGTCCTGGGTGGACATGTGGACCAGTGATCGCATGACGCCCAGCCCATGCCCAGGCCACTGGAACTTTCCACAAAGCAGCTGCTCCCCACTCCATACCTCTTCCCTATTACATGCTCCTCACCGATCTAGCTTAAATCCTGCATGCTGTAGTGTAAGCCTATTTCGTCTTGCTCAGTCATCGGCTCCCAGGGTACATCCAGCACTCACGATGCCAGGTCACTGGGAATACTGGAAGAGAGAGTCTGACCTTCCCCCATCCCCCACCCTCCTCCCAGTGTTGGCAAAGAAGGGTGAGGAGGTCCTGGCTTCTTGGTTGCCTTCAAATTGTGTATGGGGCTTTTTTTCCCCTCTTGTGACAGGATCCTCTGGACAGCAAGGGATACAGGGACAAAAAGGTCAAAAAGGTAATCATTCTATTCTTTTAAATTTGGGCTTTAGAGGAAACTCTGTACTTGAGAACTGTAGGCACGAGGGGGAGCGGGTCCAATTCTCGGAGAAATTCCTCAGTTTGGGACGAGCTAACCGGCTCGTGCCTTGGCTAAGCCTGCCCCTGGCTGAGAGCCACAACACAGCCAGTTAGTTCCCATCCTCTCCCGCCACTGATCCCCCCCCCCATTCCTTCTCCTTCTCTCTTCTTCCCTCCTTCCCTGTGTCTCCCCTCCCCTCTTTCCCTCCCTCTATTTTCCCCTCACCTCTTCCTTTTCTTCTCCCAATAAGGCAAGGCAAGGTCACCTGCAGGTGCATGGAGGTTGTGCGGGTACCATATGTGGACATCCCTGGTGCTGGGGACGGTCACGCAGGAGGCTTGCTTTTCCAGCAACGGAGAGGCAGAGAGTGCATCTGCGTGGAGCCCCAGACCGTTCTCACGTCTCTCATGTACGTCTTGCACCCAGGTGAATCCCTAGTGTCCGTCAGGATTATTGGCTCTAGAAACCGAGGCCGGGCTGAAGTTTACTATAACGGTGCCTGGGGGACCATCTGCGATGATGACTGGGACAATTCAGATGCCACTGTCTTCTGCCGCATGCTGGGCTTCTCCAGGGGAAGGGCCCTTGTCAACATGACACCTGGTGAGTGGGTCTTCAGCCGGGAGCTTCTTTCCTTGAGCCCTTCCCTTTGGCTGCGAGTGACTCAGTGAGTGTGTGTTCAGAGAAAAGGGTTGGTTTAAGCAACTGAACGAACAGTCCTAGAGTTCAGTGCCCCTGGTGGACAGCCTTCCAGGTGGGCGGTCCCAGGAAAGAGATGATTTCCCTTTCCCAGCAGTGACAGCAAGGGCTTGGTTGGGGCTCCTGCTAACCTGGCTTGGACCACTGTCTGCATGGCCCTGAAGCCAGGTCGCTCCATGACCGACGGGGCTTGTGAGGCAGGACTCTCTAAAGGATGGCTAGGCACAGGTCCTGAAAGGCAGGGCAGGCAAACGCAGGTGTTCATCTCAGCTTGGTCTGGAAACTAGAGACCAGGACAGGCCATGTTGTGACCGTCTTTAAGGAGAAGGTGCAAAGGGATGAGAAAATAAATCAGCACCTTAGACCTGAGTAGATGTGAGGAAGATCAGCTGTCTACTGCCAAATGGAAGTTGGCCCCTAATTGTGCTTTCCTCTCTCTCCTTGCCTTCTGTATATCCAGGCACTGGGGATATCTGGCTGGATAACGTCGCCTGTCAAGGGACAGAGGGGACCCTGTGGAGTTGCAGCAAGAATAGCTGGGGTTCTCACAACTGCAACCACAGTGAGGATGCGGGTGTGGAATGCAGCTGACCCCTCACAGCCCCTCCACTGCTCTGCTCCCAAAGTGTCTGCAGGCAGGGACACTCAACTCACCTGGGGCAGGGCCGCTGCTCTCTGAGGGCTCACTCTGGGGTGGGGTCACTAATAAAGCTCAAAGTGCTACCTGGTAATGTCATTGGCTGGGGCTGAAATCACTAGTTCATACCTCTCATCTATTACTGAGGAGCCCACTCAATGCACCCATTTCACCGAGTTCTCACTGGGGGGACAGTGGAGTCTCAACTTGGGGGAGCTGAATGCGACGTGGAAAGTGAAGAGTGCCTGAAGTCAAAGTGAGGCACGACCCTCCCTTCCACCCATCCGCCAGCGAAGGGGGACGTTGGTATGTCTTAGATGGCATATTGCATGATAAATAGGAATTGTGGCTTTAAGCATGAAAATTAGTTTTCTTAGGATGTGAGCTCCATAAATAAAAGGACTATTGTCTGTTTTATTCACCCATGTAGGGGCTCGGTACACATGTACTGAATGAACAACAGAATTAAACCAAGAAGGGAGAGCAGCTCTGAGAAACTTGACTTCCCTCTCCCTTTTTAGGCTTCCCCTGGATTATATATTTTCTGAGTGCATTCTCATGAGTATTCTCTCTCTCTCTCTCTCTCTCTCTCTCTCTCTCTCTCTCAGCATTATAAATGCTTTGGTAAATGTTAAATCTGGGAGAGTGAGCTGCATGTGTGATATGACTCTAAGGTATCATCATTTGCACTGAACCCATGAGGAGCTCAGCCTCAGGGCGAGGAAAATTGCCCAGGGTCACTTGTAAATAGTGGAGTCAAGGTCAGAACCCAGGGAGGAGCAATGGAAGGGCTGGGCCCAGGAGTTACCTACTGCAAATAAAAACATAGATGGATCTCTGCGGGATGGAGAAGTTGGAATTTGGTGAGACTGACCTGAACTTTCTGAAACAGAAAAAGGAACTAATCAGAAACACTCACTGTATGGGTTAGCTATTGCTGCATGACAAATTGCACCAAGTATTGATAGGTTAGAAATATTGTTTATGCTCATTCATGCCCCTGCAGATCGTCCGGAGATTGGCCCATCCAGGCTGCGCTCCACTAGGGGGCTCTGCTTCAAGCTGCAGGGCTGCCTGGTTTTGCCTCTTCACTGCGGGTCGAGCTCGGCTATGCCACCTAGATGTCCTCTACCACTTGTTCCCTGGTGAAGGCAGCAGCATGAAAGTGTAAGCAGGAATACACAATTCTTCTTAAGACCTAAGTACACACTCAACACTTCCCATCCATGGCCTTAGTTTCCATCTCTGAGCTATTGACTCCCCAACCTATACTCCAAGTGCAGACCTCTCTTCTGGGCTCCAGTCATATAGGTCTGTCTACAAGTCATCTCCATGTGGATGTCTCAAGGTGAAGAAGCTAAGGCCTGACTCATCATCTGCCACTCATGTGTCCCCCGTCTCAGCCAGTGACTCCCTCCATCGGGGACGAAGACAGAAACTGAATGTCAAACACCATGCCTCCCCGTCCCTTACCCCTCACCCACCAGGCACCCAGTCCCACTAAGTCTACCTCCCTCCCTCCAAAAAGTCTCTCCAGTCCATCCAGCTCTCTCCGTCTCTGCAACCATGATGGTTCAGGCCACAGCACCGAGAGCTTAGATGCTTAGAACATCCAGTTAGTCTCTCCCCTGCACCACACTCCACCAACCACCACGTCTTCATTGTCTAGACAGCAGCCTGAGAGATCTTTAGAAATGACCAAGAAACCATACTGATGCCTGCCTCAAACCTTCAATGGCTCCCCATTCTCTGAGGCACTGGGACACGCTCATCACATGGCTTTCAAGGAAGTGCCCCTGACAAGCGACCTCACACAGCCCTCCAGTAACCTTGTTGCTTCATTTTCTCTCTCTGTTACATCCAGCATTTCCTACACAGCACACAACAGGCTCTTGCTATACGTTTTCTGATTGACTCCCTGAAAAAAATGAAGGAAGGATGGAAAGAAAGAATGCTAAGCAGAGCACTCAGCTTTTCTGCACTGGGATTGCATCATGCTTTAATTATGGTGACCAAGGACCTAACCACTCAAACACTTTCCCAAGGAAAGGAAGGAATAGTTTCCTCCAAAGGTGAATCTACTCCTTGGTTGTTTTTATTTTATAAGGCTGGCTTTCAAAACAAAGTCGTGGAGCTCATGGTTTACTAGGTACATCATAAATTTTAACAGTTCCTACCTTCCTGCTGCCTCAGCATCCCCACAAATGTGCTATGAGCACCCAGTCCAGGGGACCAGGTGTACCAGTGTGGTAAGGTGGGCCCTTGCCCCAAGTTCCCCTTCTTACCTCCCATGACTGTGACCTAGTGATAGTCAAACACCAAAGGGGACCAATGAAGACTCCTCATGCCTTTTGCCTGTGTACCCACCTGGACCCGCATAAAGGCCCTTGCCCATGGGCCCTGGCTCTCTTGCAGATCCCCACCTGCATGGCTAAGTGCTCTCCCCATGCAGCGGGACCTCAGCCCGCAGTGACTCTGTGAGTTTAGTAAACTTCCTTTTCCTGTACCTCTCCTGTGCCCCCTTTTGTGGTGGCATGTGAGTGGCCATCTCTTAAAAGGACAGGGAACACTAGAGCATCACAGGATACAAATGACATTATTCTCACCTTATAAACAAGCAAACCGAGTTGCAGCGAGGTTCAGTGATGTGGCATGTGGCCATGGTCTTCACAACGTGACCCTGCAGCTCATCAACGGAAGCCAGGTCCTTGGCTCTTACACCCTTTCTCTGGGAATTCTCATCACGTTATGAACACTAGCCCAGGCTAGCCCCCTGGGGGATGGGTGAGCATGTGAGGAGGGTCCAGTTACCCCAGCGGAGGCCGGCCTTCACCAGCCAGCCCATAGCTGGCCATAGTCACATCAGGGAGTCCAGCCAAGACAGGTCAAGGAGGAACCAACTGTCCAGCTAATCCACAAACTCATGAGCAATCACAGTTGGGTGTGGCATAAAGCCACTAACTTTTGGGGTGGTTTGCTACATAATAATAACCATCTAATATACAAACTTGGTTAAGGACACCCAGCCAATAGGAGACAGAGAGATTTGAACCCAGGTCTGTCTGACTCCAGTAACAGTAAGAGACAAAGGAAAGTTGCTGCCACCCGCACCTGTGCCAGACAGTTCCCCTCATAAGCTCTTGGACCGAGCTGAGAAAACTCCCCTTCCAGAACGATGGCTGGGTGGGGCAGAGCACAGTACACAGGTTCTGCGGCTGATGGGTGGCTGATTGTGGGACAGAAGAGGAACTGGGTAAAATTAGCATGGCAGCATCCTTAACAGCCAGAGAGCAGACTAGGGCAGGGCTGGGGCCGCTGAGTGTTGGCCATGACCTCCTAACCTCTGTGAGGCACTGCTGTTCACGTGAAGCAATTCTCCCCACTGCTTCCTCTTCCTGGAGACACCATGGCACCGCTGAGGCCTGTGGGACACACATCAGCACGGAGCCGCCTGGCTGAGACAGTGCTGTAACTGGGAGGGACAGAAATGGCCCTCAAAGAACCCTCTGTGCACAACTCCCCCTCCCCCATCACTTCCCCTCCCAGCAGGGCAAGCCCAGAGAGCTCCCTGAAATCCAGCTGTAGAGATGCATCTAAGAGGGAAGTTTCTGGAGCCAGGCTGCCTGGGCTGGGCAGCCTATAACAGGGTTTAGCCTGGACAGTCAAAGTGTTGAAATTCTCTGGGCCCCGGGGCACCTGGGTGGCTCAGTTGGTGAGCCATAGGACTTTGGCACAGGACATGATTTTGCAGTTCATGAGTTCGAGCCCCTGCATAGGGCTGTCTGTTATCAGCATGGAGACTGCTCTGTCTCCCTCTCTTTCAGCCTCCCCCACTCGTTCTCTTTCTCTCTCAAATGTAAACATTAAAAATTAAGAAAAAAAAAAAAGAAATTCTCTGGGCCTGGGGTTCGGTGTCTATAAAATATAGTAATAATTCCTCCCTCTTAGAGTTCTTGTGAGGATTACTCCAAGTGGTAACTAAAATGAAAATATTTAGCATGGTGCCTAGCACATGGCAATGCTTGATATGATCCTTCAAGACACTCCACAGTCCACCCCTTGACCCTCCCCACCCCACCCCTGCACTGCTGTGCTGGGCCATGTGCCCCTGGCAAGAGGGTGTTCCCAGGGCCCTCTCATCCAAGCCAGGCTTGAGGGGTGGGATACACCAGGACGGGGTCCATGGGTCCTTCAGGGCCCCACACCGACAGAGCTGGCAGTGGAAGAGGTTTACTGGAGGTCAGGTCTGTGAAAGACCAAAAGTGACAGTGAGATGTGGAAGAAGGACTGCCCCCTACAGGCGCCCCTGATGGGCAGGAAGAGTCAAGCTCTACACTCTCCCCTGCTCCATTCAGTCCCTGGCCAGGCTGCCCGGGAAGTGTACGGACTTGACCGGGAAGTGGAGGTGCGTCATGAAGTCGCCGCCCAGACGCTGGAGGCTCCTGTGCTCCCACAGCCTATCGACAGCTTCTCTCCCGCATGTCCACTGGGGATGGTTTGGGAGAAAGTGTGTGGGGTTTGGGACCAAATTTAAACCCCAGCACTAATGACAAATTGTGTGGCTTTGGGGAAGTTGCATATACCCTCTGAGTTTCTTCTTCTCCATCTGTAAAGGGGGGAAAATGAGAATGATGATGAAAATAAAAATAATATACTGCCTCATGTGGATTAACTGCCCTGCTCTTGGCACATATGAGGAACTGAATGACAGCAAGGCTTATTAGAACAACTTGACTCCAAGCTTCCACTCTGACCACATCTCCACACCGAGTATCTTACCTTCTTCCAGCCACCACTCCGGAATCCTTTCTGCCCTTTATGGCCCAGTTGACTACTTCCTTTAGGAAACGTTTTCTGATGGCTTTCACTGCCAGTGAATCTTTCCTTTCACTCAACCCCTATGGCCCATGCATGGAAGGAAGGAAAAAATCACAAGAGGGAACTGAAGAGAGGCAAATAAGATCAAGCTCCAGAAATATGAACCATCAATTCACAAGAGACCATAGTCCAATAATCATTATTTTAAAAGTTCATCCTTACACTGAAGTAAAAAAAATGCAAAAAAACCTGTGATATCATTTATTTCTGTGTCAAATGGGCAATTAAAAAAAAATCCTTGGTATAAGAGACTCTTGCACACTGAGAACAAACTGAGGGTGGATGGGGGTGGGGGAGAGGGGGAAATGGATGATGGGCATGGAGGAGGGCACTTGTTGGATGAGCACCGGGTGTTATATGAAAACCAACTTGACAATAAACTATAAAAAATTTTTTTTAAATCCTTGATGCTGGTCAGAGGAAGGAAAAGAATATTGTTAACCACTGCAAATAGAAATATAGCTGGATCGCCCAGGTGTGGGAAAGGGGAATGTGGCAAAATGTGACTTGAGCTTTTTGAAACAGAAAAAGGAGGTAATCAGAAAAGCCCACTGTATTGGCTAGTTATGGCTGCACAACAAATCAAACCAAGATTTGGCAGGTTACGATTATTTATACTCATTCGTGCACCTGCAGGTTGGCTGGAGGTTGGCGGATCCAGCCTGCTTCAAGCTGCAGGGCCGCCTGGGTTAAGCTCTTTGCCATGGAGAGGGCTCAGCTGTGCCACATGCAGTCTCTCTACAGCTTGCCTCCTCCTGGTAAAGGCAGCAACATCAAAGGATAAGCAAGAATACATGATACTCCTTAAAGCCCCGGCTCGGAGTCCGCACGCTGTCACCTCTGCCCACATTTCACTGGCCAAAGCAAGTCACATGGTCAAGCCCAACGTCCTAGGGCAGGAATGTCCCTCCACTTTGCCACCTGTAAGAGGATGGCAAAGAGACAAAGGGCATGTATGGGAGAGGCGGTCTGGAACTGGGGCCAATTAGGCATCTATAAACCTACAGAAGTATATCTGTGGAGCATAATGTTACCGAGGCACACGGATGCATCTTTAACTGTGTAAGCTCAGTTACCTGTGTTCAGAAAAATCAAAAGAGAAATGGTAATTTAAATAGGGGTCTAGGCGCGGCTGGGTGGCTCAGTTGGTTGAGCGTCCGACTTTGGCTCAGGTCATGATCTTGGGGTTAGTGGGCTCTGTGCTGACAGCTCAGAGCCTGGAGTCTACTTCGGATTCTGTGTCTCCCTCTCTCTCTGCCCTTCCCCTGATTTCTCTCTCTCTCTCTCAAAAATAAATAAACATTAAACATTTTTTTTTAAAGAAAAGAACTGTTCATTGCCTCTCTCTGCTCTGTGTGCAAGAACTGTGTTTGTCATGGTGTCCTCCCGTTATTTGGCACAGTGCACAGCACACAACGTATATATATCATGTGTGTGTGTGTGTGTGTGTGTGTAAGGTATATGTATATGTAATACATAATTTTTAACTGTATATGCTTAGGAAAAAAATTGGAAAGAAACACACTAACAAGTCTCTCTTTGGCAGGATTATGATAGAGTGATAGATTCCATTTTTTTAAAATTTATTTTATCATTGAATTTTCTTTTATTTTTTATATTTTTCTATGGGTTGAGAGTTGTCAACCATGACAATAAATATATCCCATGAGTATATCTTTATAAGCAGAAGAGAGATTGTTATTTTAAGTGGACAGTAAAAGTACGCGATGTGTCATCAAAGAGTCCAGAATCTCCCCCACGCTGGGCTCAGACTTTCAATCCTGCCCCCTGCCCCCATCTCTGTGTCCTGGGGCTCAAGCTCCTTGGAGAACAAGAGGCATGGGGTCCAGAGAACACTTCGGGTGCGGTGGGCCCTGAGGAGAAATGGGACCAGAGCTGGAGGAGACCAGGCGTGCAAGGGAGGACTTTATATTTTATAACAAGATATACTAGGTCTGTTTGTATGTTGACAGGAATGACCAAGTAGGTAGGGAAAAATTAGTAAATCAGGAGAGAGAGCATCATTTCAGCAGCTACGTCCTTACAAGGGCTTGAGGTCAGAGGGGTTCAGAGCAATCGGTGGAAGCAGTAGAGTTCTTCTGTGGCAGGAGGAAGGAAGGCGAAAATATGAATAAAGATGCAGAAGCCAGGGCATTTGGTAGTGGGAAGATGAGGAATGGGTGGAGTTCTTGTTTGATTGCTTCTATGTTCTCAAAGGGCATGAACCAAGGTCAGCAGCTGAACGGCACGGGGAGGAATGGAGAAGGATGTGACTCTGGGGTGGGGAGGGGAGGGCCCCACTGCTGCCTTTACTGGAAATGTTAGGGGTTGTCAGGCTGCCCAACCACTGAGGGCTTGCCCTGTGTCAGATACTCATCTTCCCATTTGATCTTCAAAACAACCTGCAAGAGACAGACCCTAAATACAGAAAACAAATTGATAGTTAATGGGGAGATGGGCAAAATGGGTGAAAGAGAGTAGGAGGTATGGGCTTCCAGTTACGGAATGAATCAGTCATGGGGATGAAATGTACAGCATAGGGAATATGGTCAGCAGTCCTGTGATGGTGTTATATGGTGACAGATGGTAGCTATACTTGTGAACATAGCAGCGTTATGGACTTGTCGAATCGCTACGTTGTACGCCTGAAACTGATGTGATGTGGTGTGTCAACTAGCCTTCAATTAAAAAAATAAAACCCTGCAAGGTAAAGATTCCTGAAACCATTGTGCAGATGAGGCGCTGTGTGTTGAAGGTCATGCAGCCACTAAGAGGCAGAGGCTAGGTTTGAACCCAGGCAGGTCTGATGACAGAGATAAGTGACCCTCCACACACGTTGCTGGATACCTTTGCTGAGCCTCACACCCTGGCCTCCCCTTCTGCCCATCTGGGTACCACCTCGTGCCATTTGTCTCTTCCCAGTCAAGTCCTGTTTCCTGAGAACCCAGCAAATTTGGGGTCTCTCACATATCGATGGCTGCTGGAGCTTTAATGCCCTACCAGGAAAGTTCAAAGGTGTGTTTGGCCAGGGCCCCTCTTACTTAGACTGTGCTGTACCTCTGCCTTTCCGCTGGGAACCACACTGTTCCCAACCTGACCATCTCGCATTTGTGTTTCCCCCTGCAATTTGCCGGACACTCATCTGTGCCTTCTACGAGGGACTCACTGACACAAAGAGAAACAGCTCAGTTCCTGTCCCCTGCGGTCAGGGTCCATGGGGGAAGCCACAAGTGAATATATTCTCAGTACAGACCAATGGGCTGGGCTGGCCCAGGAATGTGGGTGGGGGTATTTGCTCTGAACCCCGGCCAGGCCCCAGGGCCCAACTGGGGTTCCTTCCTTCAGCCCCACTTCCCAAAGCTACATAGTAAAATCCTTTATTTATTTATTTGTTTGAAAGTTTATTTATTTTTGAGAGAGAAAGAGAGATAGAGCACAAGCAGGGGAGGGGCAGAGAGAAAGGAAGACACAGAATCGGAAGCAGGCTCTAGGCTCTGAGCTGTTGGCACAGAGCCCGACGTAGGGCTTGAACTCACTAACCATGAGATCATGACCTGAGCTGAAGTTGGACACTCAACCGACCGAGCCACCCATGTGCCCCTTTTAATTTTTTGAGGAGGGGGAGGGGCAGAGAGAGAGGCAGGAGGAAAAGAGAGAGCATTCCAAGCACTGTCAGTGCAGAGCCAGACGTGGGGCTTGAACCCACTTAGAGATCATGACCTGAGCCAAAGCCAAGAGTCTGGACACTTACGCAAGTGAGCCGCCAGGTGCCCCTCTATAGTAAAATCTTAATAACACATGTAAAACAGCTTAATGGTGTCTCCCCACTAACTGCACTCAAAACCATGCAGAAGATAACACAGGAACTTTTCGAGTTTGTTAGGATACACATTAAATAGCATCTTTGATCTGGATTTTCTTATTGCATCCTCCGATAAGCTGATGAAAGCTCTTCTCTGGTCTCTGGCCCGTTTGGTCAGGACTGGGAAGAATGCAACAGAAGCAGAGCAGGGGTCTAAGGCACGTAGGCTGTCAGTCCCCGGGCAAGAATTTGGTATATGTTGGGCAACGAGTGACCATTGCAGGTGGTGACAGAGCTGCTGTTGAGGAACAGTCTGGAAAAGGCTGGGTTTTGAGCCTCTCACTTCCCCTAAACATAACCTGACTGCCTCTGATTTCTGGGCCTCTGAGTGGACCCTGCTTTCCCTTCAGGACACAAGGCCTGAAGAGCTTTGGGAGGCTGCCTTCTCACTGCAGGCACGTGGGGGCGCTGCAAACCATGCTCAGCCCACCAGGCACCTCCCCTCCGTCTCTGCCTGGTTCTGCCACAGACCTCTGGACTCTGCGCGCCGCCAAGGTTCCCTGACCCGCGGTGCCGCCCAGCCTCAGCCCACCTGCTTCGGAAAAAATACACGCTTTTCATCTGCGCCTGGTGCAGACCTGCACTAAAGTCCTTTCTCCTTCCTTCCTCCCCTTCCCCAGGAATAACCAATCTACAGCTGGCCCCGGACAGGATCCTTTCAAAAAGGCACGTCCTTGGGGTCAGCACTCTTAGGATGTAGGAAAACTTCCATTTATTAAGCACTGACTGTGAGCTGGTATCCTATGGGGTTCTTTACATGCACCAAGTCCTCAGAATAGTCCCAGGAGAGTCTATAACTCCCATTTTACTGAGGAGACAAGTGAAGCTCAGAGAGGTTAACTTATTCACCCAGGGCCACACAGCAAGCTGGTATGCAGCAGAGCTAATGATCTAAACACAAGCTGACCTAGAAGCCCATATTCTTCTCCTACACTCGCAGCCCTCTTCCCACACCCACACCCCAGGGTAAAGAATTGGGGCAGGAGGAGATGGGTACTCCAGCAGGTTGGATGGAGGGACTTCTGAGAGCCAGAGCCACCAAAAAGGGCTTCCCTGAGGCCTGCTGGATGGTGGCCAGTTGGTCTGAGAAAACAGGGGAGCAGGGAAGGCAATGCCCTCACAAGCAGGTGCTCACCCATGGTCTAAGGGTGCCTGCAGCCACTGGTTACGTCTCTGGCATCAGGAGTTGCCCCCAGCATTTGACAGCCATCCCCCCCCCCGCCCCACCTTGAAGAAAGCTTTCTCTTCAGCTTCTTTCTCTGTGAGTATGTTGGATTTAATTCCATTTCAACAGAACTTGCCCAGGAACATTCTAAGTGTCAGGAGCCCTGTAGCAGGTGCTGGGCGGGGAGAGGGGGATGTCCCCATAGCAGCCAGGCCCACTAAGAGCTCTCAGTCCAGCTGGGGAGAGGGACCATCAACACGCAACTAGATAATCCAATATGGGGCCCAGGGACACAGAGCAGGAGAGTGAACCGAGGTGATGGAGCTCACGAGAGGCTGACAGAAGTTGCCCAGAGGAATGAGGCCAGGGCAAAGCTGCTCTAGACAGCGAGAGCTGAATGGCGAGGGTATAAGGGCTGGACATTTAACAGGCAAGGCCAGTGAGGGGCCTGGCTCAGCAGCCTAGCAAAGGCAGGACAAGGGCCAGAACAGGGGCCTGGGGCACAGGGTGGGCTCTCGATGCCCAGAGTGGAAGGTGGATTCCAGGCTGATTCCCGGCCCGAGTGCCCAGGAGTGTGGCTGTGCTGGCCACTGAAACAGAGAATTCAGGAACAGGGCAGGCTGTGGAAAAGAGAAGCTTGAATCTGACCGATGCACACCCCCTCCCCCCACCCACCCAGAGGAGCCATCTCATTGGTGAGGACAGAACAGAGTCCCCAGGGCTGCCTGGGCCTGCCGAGGAGGCCCTCCCAGAACAGCCACAGTGTGGAGAGTTCTCCGAGGCAATGAGAGTAGTTCTGTGATGCCAATTGTGGCCCCTGCTGTCCCTGATAAAAGAGGCTGCAATTAATTAAAAATGAGCCTCCTCCATGCTGCTTGCATCCGTCTGCTCAGAGAGCCCTCCTGGCCCCCATCTGTGCAGGAACCCCCCTGGGTTAGCTCAATCAGAGCTGGGACAGGTGGGCGGGACAACAGCTTGGCCCTGGGACAAAACTACCCTCCAAAGCCCACAGGCCTCACAGGTCTATGCATGGCTACATGCACTTGACACAGGTTTTCAGAGCAGTTCTGGTGCTAGCTACCAAGTATGGGGGGCCAGGGGGTGAAAGTCACAATCCAGGACCCCATGGGGTTCACAGTCTAATGAGGAAGATGGGGATATCACTAGACAATTTCAATAGCACATGAGTCATACAGTCAACAGTGGGGTAACATGGAGGCCTAGAGGAAGGGCATTTGACAAGCCTTGAAGGAGGTGAGGGAATAGACATTCTGTACTCTCATATCTTTACTTTCTGGCGCAATGACAAGAACTTCCCTTTTTTTGGGCACCTACTATGTGCCGGGCCCCTGAGATGAAGCATCTCTAATCTGCATTACCACCTTGAGGGTCCTCGGTACGGGGAGAACCCACGTTTCAGAAAGGAAAAGCAACTGATTCCAGGCCACACAGCTGGTGGGAAGCAGCATTGGGGTCCCAATCCAAGGATATGCGACTCACTCTGAGGCTCAAGCTCTCCACCCTGGGGTGCCATCTGCCCCAGCCCTCTGTTGGCTCAGCTCTATAGGAGGCTCTATGGTAAAGTAGAGAAATGGAGGAATGTAGAACCAAGGCTTGCAATGGGGTCTAGAAAGAAATGTAGAAAAACCAGATGTCTGGGCTATGAGGATCTTTGGAGGGCATGACTTCAATTGGATTCTTTCATTTTATTGGCAAGTGAGATGGGCACTGTGACACAGCTGCGTTCACTGCTGAGTTGGGTTAGAACCCAAGTCTCCTTGTCCCCAGTTCAGGGCTCCTCCCACTCACCAAGCTGTGTCACCGTGGGACACACACACACACACACACACACACACACACACACACACACACACAGAGTTACCCAAATTCGTGATTCATTTTGTCTTTGGCCAAGACAATGCTCCGATGTTTCAGGATCACCACGAAACGGAAGTTGACGGAAGTTGCTCAGAACAAACTTCTGCCAAGTCTGTATCTCGGGGCAAGATGGCCGGCTACTCGTGGTGGTGGGGGAACTCCTCCCGCACCTTGCAGGGGCTTCTCCTGAGGGCCTCTAGGAACCCTACATGGTAACACAAGGCCTTCACTAAATAGAGAAACAACATGGTGCAGAGGGGTGGCCAGAGAGACCTCCTTCCCTGGCCTCTGTTGGCTGAGTAAGTCAATGTCTCTCACATGTGGCCTTGGGCCAACTCCTCAGTTATTGCCTTAATATGCAATTTTATCTAAAATCTATAACAGGGGCTCCTGGGTGGCTTAGTTGGTTGAGTGTCCGACTTTCGCTTAGGTCATGATCTCATGGTTCGTGGGTTCGAGCCCCGTGTTGGGGTCTGTGCTGCCAGCTCGGAGCCTGGAGCCTGTTTCAGTCTGTGACTCCCTCTCTCTCTGACCCTCCCCTGCTCACGCTGTCTCTCTCTCTCTCCTAGAAATAAATAAAACATTAAAAAAAAATAAAAAATAAAATAAAATATATGACAAGTAACACGTGCACATGGTAAGACGTTGAAATAGGACTTGAAAACATAAAATAGATAATAGCAGTGCCTTTCTGTCTGCATTGAGCCCCTCTCTGTCTTCCTCCTAAATTTGCTTTAAACTCAACAATCAAAGGCCAGACTCATGATTTCCATCCGAAAACCTGCTCCTGCATTTCTCATCTGGCCTGATGGAGTAACCATTCATATAATGTTTTCAGACAGAAATGGTTACCAGTCTCACATGCATCCTTCCAAAACAAATGGGGTGTAATCCACATACGGCTGACTGCCTAAGCTTTTTATCAACATAATGGCATAATTCTAGACATACTGTTCTCTATTATACCTCATCCTTCCTAATGACTACACAGTATTCCACAATAGAGATGCAAAATGACTCATCTATCCTGTCCCCAGGTGATGGATATTAGATAGTTGGCAGTCTTTAAACAGTGTGGCCCTTAACGTTCCTACTGGTGTACCTTGTGCACGTAGTGGTAGAATTGCTGAGTCAAATGGGGTATGTGTTCTACATGTTGACGTAGTCCTCAGTGCACTCCGGAAAGGTTTACCAATTGACTGCCACCGGCAGTGACTATTTCCCCCAATCCTGGACAGCACTTGATGGTAACGAGCATTTTAATACTTGCCAAGTTTGAGATGTACCTTATTGAAGTGTCCTTGCGGATTTAAATCGCATTCTTTTCATTATGAGTTAAGTTGAGAATACTTTTCATATTGCCTTTCGTGTTTAAGAGCTTCCGGTTCATGTCTACTCATTTGGGGTCTTTCAACGATTCTTTCAGTATAAATTTGGGAAATGGGAAGTCTGTCATATGCATTCCAAATACCTTTGCAGGGTGTACCGAAGGATTTTTTTGGTACTAAACCTTTTCATTTTTCGTGTGTAGTCAAATATACCAATCTTTTCCTTCGTGGCTTCGGGGTTAAGCAGCTCTTTCAGTATTTTATGGCTAGTTTTTCAATTTTCACCCAACTAGAGTATAGGTACTTTAACATCATTGCTTAAAGATTCTACCACAGTGCCTGGTGCTTGGCAGGCATAAGTATCTACAGGTTAGACAGATGGATGAATGGATAGAGAGATGAGAGAGAGAGAGAGAGAGAGAGAGAGAAAGAGAGAGACAGAGGAGGTAGCTGACAGTGTTAACCATTGCCTTTAAAAAAATGTTTTTTAAATTCGTAATGCATTATGTGTGTTTTGAAACATTGTCTCTCCTTCATTTTCTCAAACTTTTTTGGAGCTTTACCCCGCTGTTTCCCTGACCTCCCTTCAGTCTTCCTCCTCAGCTTCTTTCTCTTCTGTTTGGTCCTGAAAACTGACATTCACCTTCTCTTGCTTCACATCCATACATTCTTTGGTAGGAACGACGCCAAGTGCTTCCTCCCAAAAATCACCTCCGAAGCAGACAAAGATGAGGAGGGGGAAGAGGAAGGGAGAAAAAGCAAGTGACGTGCGTGTTTTGTCATCCTTGAGGAAAGCTTGAATGAAAACATCTTAGAGGACTTTGCTCTTTCTACGGCAGTAAGGTGAGCAGGAGAGGGTGCTGTGCATGCACGAGCAGCCCCGGCGGTGTGGCCCTTCCCTCCCTGCACCACCGCCACCCCGTCCCGCTGGTGACAACCTTGCTGCTGGCCACTCGCCCACCCCTGCAGTGTCACCATCTTCTGGGCGCCTCCCAGGTGCCTTCGCCTGCGCGTTCTCTCGGTAGGACCATTGCCCCCTTCATGATCCTTCTCGGGGGAAGATGCTGTTCTCCACGCAGCCTCTCAGGAAGGAGACAAAGGGGTCCCTCCAGCTCCCCCAGCCATCTGTCACTAAGTCATCCTCAGACCCTTTCCCTCTTCCCAGCAGCCACTGTCTTCATCTGGATCTGTGTCCTGCTCCTCCGGAGCTGGCCTCCAGCAGTTGCCCTGCCTCACCTCTTGCCCCTTTAGGTCTCTGCCCACCGCTCCCCCTCCTGGCCCAAAGGGTTTTCTAAACTTCACATCTGACTTCAACAAGGGTGAGGCAGAGGACCCAGGTACCCAGCCTACTCAGGACCGGGGCGCCTGACAAACGTCTATGGGTTTGAAGTAAGACGGGGACATTAAGAGAATAGGCTCCAGTGAGTGTCCCTCCCCACCCTGACCAGGAAGGAAGGAAGGAAGGAAGGAAGGAAGGAAGGAAGGAAGGAAGGAAGGAAGGAAGGAAGAACCCATACCTGGCTGTTCTCCATCCTGCCCTCACCTCCCTTCAGGTCCCATGGCTGTGTTCTGCCCCCCCTCCCCCGCGCCCTCCAGTCCTGTGCCCTCCAGCCCTGCACCCTCCAGCCGCCCTTCCAGGATGGAGCATCTACTCCCTCAGCTCTGGGCAGACTAGCCCTTTGCTGTTCCAGAAGGTGCCCTCGAGGGCAGATCTGTCCTCAGGAAGAGAACTGGGGCAGATCTTTTGGGAAGTGGTGGGATTTGCCACTAAGACACCAATTGTCTCATGTCTGTCCTTTCCTTGGCTAGATTTCTTTTTAATTGACAAGTTATTCTTACCAATGGCCAATAGGAAAGCCACACCACAGGATGGATTATGAAGCGTCTCAGCCGGACTCCAACCCTCGGTCCAGTTCCAGTTTCATTAACAGGTTCTTGTGTATCTTTCCAAATGCATTCTATGCATATCAAAGCACATGCACTTTTCTTTCTGCTCGGCTGTCAGCTCGCTCTTCATCCTGCCGTGCAGTCCCTGTTTCACTCAGTGACAAGCCTCTGCGAGATGGGTCCCTGCGACTACAAACAGCCCCACCTTGCTCAGATCTCTGACAGCCTGGGACTCCACTAAATGGAAGCATCATAACCAATTTAACTAGTCTGCTATTAATGATCGGTTAGGCGTTTCAAGTTCTCTGTGGCTACAAATAATGCTGCCGTGAATACCTTTGTGTTTAAGCACCAGAATATTAACCCCAGGAGGCCGTGTGGTTGGCAGAAAAAGGATCCCCAAAGACCTCCACATCCTAAACCCCAGGACCTTTGAACATGTTACCTTAGGTGGCTAAAGGTAGATAGTACATCTACTCGGTAGATACAGTTACATTAAAGATCTGGAGATCAGGAGAGCATTCTGCCTTCTCCAGGCAGGGCCTAAATGTAATCACAGTGTCCTCGTCAAAGGAAGGCAGGAAGTTCAAAGTCAGTGTAAGGAGGAGGGGGCCATCAGGGAAGGAGCACAGGCAGCCTCTAGAAGCTGGACAAGGTAAGTGGGTGCATTCTCCCCTAGAGCCTCCAGGATGAGACACCTTGGCTGTAGGGTTTCTTGTTTTTTAAGTTTTTATTTAAATTCCACTTTGTTAGAATACAATGTGACATTAGTTTCAGGGGTAGAATTTAGCTACTCATCCGTTCTATATAATGCCTAGCACCCATCACAGCAAGTGCCCTCCTTAATCCCCGTCACCTGGTTCACCCACCCCACCTCCCAACTCCCCTCTGGTAACCAGCAGTCTGCTCTTCTTAGTTAGGAGACTGTTTCTTGGTTTTCTTCTCTCTCTTCCCCCCAACCCCACCTCCGCCATGATCATTTGTCTTGTCTCTAAAATTCCACGTATGAGTGAAATCATATGGTAGTTGTCTTCCTCTGACTGATTTATTTCACTTAGCCTCATACTCTGTAGCTCCGTCCACGTTCACACTGCTGGTGGGAATGCAACCTGGGGCGGCCACTCTGGAAAACAGAATGGAGTTCCCTCAAAAAGGTAAAAACAGAACTACGCTACGACCCAGCAATTGGACTACTAGGTATTGACGCAAAGAATACAAAACTCCCAATTTGGAAGGATAGATTCACCCCGCTGTTCATATTAGCAGCATCTATAACAGCCAAACTATGAAAGCAGCCCAGGCGTCCATCATCTGATGAATGGATACACACACACACACACACACACACACACACACACACACACACACACACGAACGCGCACATGGGCAGGAATAGTACTCAGCCATAAAAAAGAGATCTTGCCACTTGCAATGACGTGGACTGTAAGGTGCTAAATCCACGATGTTTGAAGTCCCGTTACAGCAGCAGGAAGAAACAAATCGATGCTTTGCTGTTTTGCTTTCCTCTCCTTGCATCCCAATGCCAAGAGCCATGCCTGCAGACAGCCGAGTTTGCTATGGGTTTGTTGAATGAGTGGAGGGGCACAAGCGATTCCAACTCTAAAATAGTTCTGAGCAGTGACCTCGCCTTCTCAGAGGAAAAGCCTTGAAAATGTTGGTAAGGTTGTCAGACCACCAGGAAAACAGACTGCACCACTTCACGTTCCCACAAACAGTCCCCGACTGTGTCTTCCTCCCTGATCCTTTGCCCGACTCTATAGTCATCATCGTTTTGCCAAGAAAATTGTGAAAAATAGCACCTCCTTGTTTTTTCATAAAGAGTGAACCTGAGCTTCTTTTCCTGTATTAATGGACCATTTGGACGTCCCTGTTGGTAACCTGCCTATGTGTTTATTCCTTAATTTAAAAAATTGAGTTATTACTCTTTTCCACTAATTTGTAAGAGCTCTTCATATGGCCCAAGAATATGTCAATACATTCCCTTGGTGTGTCCTTCTACTTCGCTCCTGGTATTTTTTTGCCACGGAAGAAATTTTAATCTGACAAAGGCGTGAACAAGGTGCTTATCCTACTTTGGCCGAGAGGAGAGGGGAGATCATTCCGTCGCACCTGACAGGAGCAAAGTCTCAAAGATAAGAGAGAACAAGGAAGATTAATATGACTGGAGCAGTTAGGGGAGAGGAGGATTGATGAGGTGTGTGTTGTCAGGGTGGGGGGTGGGGAGAGGCGGACAGGAAAGTGACAGGGAAGTGGAGACAGCTGAAAGCTGGATAGGGGATTTGGATCTTCCATTTCTTCAAGGCAGTTTCCATAGGCAAGATGATAACCATCTATTTTCATTCCTTAGGGTGTGCACGATGTTAGGTATTTAAAATACTGGGTCCTATTCTATCTCCACAGCCCTGGGTGGGGGTGGGTGGTGGAGAGATGGGATGTTATACCCATTTAAAAACTGGAGAGGCACCAGGGTGGCTCAACTGGTGAAGCCTCTGACTTCGGCTCAGGTTGTGATATGCATGAGTTCGAGCCCCACATTGTGCTCTCTGCTGTCAGCATAGAGCCTTCTTCAGATCCTCTGTCCCTGTCTCTCTCTGCTCTCTCCCTCCCTCTCTCTCTCAAAAGTAAGTAAACATTTTTTTAAGAACTGGAGAAATGAAGGTTCAAAAGCTGTTAGATAATTGCCCAAGTTCACACAGCCAGTAAGGTACAGAACATATTTGCCTGAAGTCCATGGTCTGTGTTACTGAACTCATGACAGTCTTATGAAGTATCCAGTTTATACAGGATGGAACAGAATCTCAGAAAGGTTAATTAACTTGTTGAAAGTCACACAGCACTTTGGTGAAGGAATCAGGATTTGAACTCAAGCCTGCTTTTCCCAAAGCTCATTCTATTCTCCTACCCTTTCTTTATCTTTCTCCTGAGCACAAAAGCCCTCAGAGATTCTGATTTGACTGCTCTGGCATGGGTCTAGCAACATCAGCAAGTCACCCCAGTGTGCAGCCAGGCTGGGTACCCCTGCCCAGGCCCAGGAAGACAAGCCCCAGGGAGAGGCACCAACCCGTTGAGTTTGGATCTGCAAACAGCAGCCTCCCTGGGGGACCTGACCCATTGCCACCCCAGCCCACGTGCCCCATTGCTGGTCAGCCAGACCCACAGCAGTTAGCATGAACCCTGCACAGAGAGGGAAATTCTTACACAGTTCAGTTCTTCATGACCCTTGGATTTAAAATCTCAAAGTCTCATTCTTTGGTTTGCTTTTTTGGTTTTTGCTTTTGGTTTGTTTTTGTTTTTGTTTTTGTTTTCAAAGTAGCTTCCTTAGGCCTAGGCAAGCAGACCCCTGCCTCAGGGGGTCCCACTTTGAGGTGCCTCCCTTGCAGTTCTCTGAACCTCCCTGGAGTACCTGGGACCAGTGGGGGCTGGGAGTTCTGCTCATGCAGGGCACCCCAAGCCCAGACCCCAAGCCCAGGGCTGGCATGGGTCTTGCCTTCCAGAAGCCCCCTCCTTGAGAATTTCTTTGGTCCCCTATAGTACCTGAGAAAGGTCCTCTGTCACGAGTGGCAGAGCCTCTGTGTGGGTCACCCCTCGTGCAGACCTAGACTGGCAGGGGCCTCCGGTGCTGTTTCTCCCCTTCCAGAAGCTTTCCTACCATCTCCCCTTTGCATGGCATCTACAAAGCATCTGAAGGAGCTTCAGGACCCACGCCAAGGGGATCACCAACCTGCCAGGCCATGGTTCTGGGAGACTGGTCTGAGGAGTGGGTGGCTACTGCTGGCTGACATGCTCTTCCTCTCACTGGAAGCAGGAGCTGGGTCCCTAGCATGTGCTGACATGCTGGTTTGGGTAATCCTCATTCATGCCAGATAGAGGGTAAATTCGGGGGCTCTGTGCTCCCTACAGTCCACCATGGGGCGTTAAGCTCTTGCCACCTATGTGGGCCCATGTGCTGGTTCTCAGCGGATATATTTCCACCGCAGTGCCGCTTCAGGTCTCTGGACCCTGAGGGCAGTGGGAGGGGTGGGGGCCATCTTCACCCTGTGTGCCTCCCACCCCGGCACCAAGGATGGTGCCCACGCCCCCTCCCTGGCTCCCAGCCTGGCCATTTCCGAGTCTATCTCCTCAGAGCTCTGGAGAAGGCCGGTGCCGCCATCTCTTCTGGCTGACGTGGGTGGTGACACCACGCTGCCCCCTGGTCCATCTAAAGACACACCAGAGATGGACACTGTATAGATGCTCCAGTCTGCGGGCTCCCTCCCCACCCTTTGCCCAGGCCACTTCACCCATCCTCCACACTGGTGATGGTGTGAAGAGGCAAGCACCTGGGCCGTGGTGACAGCCATCGAGTTCTAGGGACACAGTAGTCACAGCCTAATGAGTTAGAAAGAAGACGTGGGTGGGAGTTGTGTTGTTCTATGTTTATGCTGCGAAATTCCAAGTGGCAAATTGAACATGACCGGAAAATGAATCCTGTCCCCCTTTCCCTGGAGGGCCAACTCGGGACAGGTTTCGCGCACATGGTCATCAGCAACTAAGTACCACAACAACCTGGCGTCCGTGAGGTCAGTGCTCACGGATAGCACAATGGCTGATTGTCTATCAGCATCCAGTAAGTGCCACCGGGAAACGGCAGAGCCACAAAGACGAACACGGCTTCCATGGCTTACACGCTGGAGAACCATGGCATTGTGACTTTAAACGGTGCCGCCACCTGTGTCTTGCAGAGGCAAATATGAAATTAGCCAGGGATGTGCTCTTGTCAGCAAGAAACACAAGGAGGTGTTTCCTGGGCTCGAATGGGGAGAAACTGTGCTGTGCTCTCTGAAGGACCTTCATGAGCATTCGTGGGCCAGTAAACAATTAGGTTCCTCTTCTCCACCTCTAAATCTTCATCAATAAGTCATTAGACTCCACATGGCTGCTATCACACATTTTTCATCAAATATTTTCCTGGGGCCCCATGGACCCTAAGGATCATTCTGTTCATTGGGCTTGGCAAAGCTGTGAACCTGCACGCATTCACTAATTTCTAGAATTCCTCCCACGTTTCCCCGTTCCCTGCACCGTGCTAAGCACGTTGTTAGCACTGCTTCATTGCATCTTCACATTACCCTCTTTGAGAATGGTTCTCAACATTGCTTTTCATTTCCTTCCTGGGGAGTCCAAGGCTCAGAGAGGGAGATTAACTTGCTGGCAGTCACACAGCTGAGTGGGCAGCCAAAGCGGGGTTTGGCCCAGTGCCTGTGCGGCTGCAGTCACACTTCCCTGTCTTCGGTCTCTATTAGGTCTCAGAGGGGTTGGAGTGTCTACAACTGGGTGCACCCTCTTCCTCCAACCACAACACACATAGTGAACAGGTGGGCTTGTAGTTTCCTCATTGGGGGTCCAGCTCCCTGAGCCTTCATGCCCACCTTTGCACCCTGCAGCCTTCCCTCTGTGCCCTATTAACCGAATATGCCAAAACATCCCGTTGAGGAAGCTTCACGAGACTGGGCCACAGAGAGGTGTCAGCAAAGGGAAGACAGGCTAGAAGGAGCTGGGTGGGGGCAGGAGGGGCAGGACAAGGTCTGGTGAGGGGACCTGGGCACCAGGGGAGAAGCAGATTGTGTAGAGGGCCCTGGAGGTGCCAGGCCCTGGGCCTCGTGAGCATCACATCAACTCTGCGCAGGGATCTTATTATGACGATGGACATGGGGGAACCCAAGGCCCAAATGCTGAGCTGTCACTGCGTGGAATTGGCAGATCCAGCCCAACTCTGCAGCCATTGTGCCCCAGGCAGCGTCCCGAGAGAGCAGAAGGGGAGGAGCACAGATGCTGAGCTCAGTTTGGTCCAGCCGGCATTTGTTGGGCCCTCCTGTGTGTCAGCCTCATCCTGAACACTGTGGGTCACAGATAAATAAGCAAGACATGGCCGGGCTGCAGGGAGGGCCCAGCGGAGGGGAGGAGAGGCCATGCGAAATCTGGGCAGCAATGGCCGCGGTGTGAGGACTTGGGAGATGGGTACAGGAAGGGGTGAGGGATGCTCCTGGTCCACCGGCTTCCTGGAGAAGGCCTCTCACAGGCTCCGGAAGGAATACTAGGGGCACAGGGGGAGCTGGTGGCAAACACGTGTGCAATTCCCAGCGCTGGGAACGGGTACCAGCACCGGGGGCCATAGCTGTGGTCCAAGCATAAGATGTCAGAGGTGGAGAGTGACCTGCACCAGACCCCCTGGGTCTGCAGACACGCCTCCCCTGGAGGGGGCTCCGACAGCCCCCTCTCACCTCCCTGTGGAGCTGCCTCTTCTGTCAGCAGCAGGCTTCCCCCAGCCTCCCATGAGGCTTGCTGACCCGCTGCTCCAGCCCTCAGCCACCTTCCATCCAAGTGGCCGGCACAGCTCCCCACTGGCTTGGGGGTGCCTGGGCTTTGTCCCCCAAAGAGATTCCAAGCTCCCC
This sequence comes from Proteles cristata cristata, assembly GCA_017311185.1. Lineage (NCBI taxonomy): Eukaryota > Metazoa > Chordata > Mammalia > Carnivora > Hyaenidae > Proteles > Proteles cristata. The sequence continues at coordinate 3,143,352 of JAESUZ010004080.1, read as the reverse complement.
GAGGAAGCTCGTGTCTGTCGTCCTGTGCTCCAGAACGCGGCAGCCTGCACCCGCACGCCGGTGGGTGACATCTGGCTGGTGGTGGATGTGCCAGCCGTTCATCATTCCACAGAGAAGACTTGGGGTCCGGAATGCAGCCTGGAGCCAGACCGCACCTTCCAAGCTGCTTGCAGGGCTGTGTCCTTAAGTGGGAGGGGACTGGTCGGGGCGGCCGGGACCCCAGGTACTGGACATCCCCTTAGGATCAGCCCCTACCAGGGAGATAGGGAGGCAAAGCCAAAGGCCCGGAAGCAAGCAGGAAGGGAGGGACTCCAGAGGAGCCCCCACCCCCAAGGGAGAGCCCACAGCTGCAGGTTCTTTAACCTTCTCACCAGAACTGGGCAGATCCCTGCAGCTCGGCCAGGACCTGGGTGATGGGAAGATAGATGAAAAAGAGGCTACCATGTTGGGGGTTCCAGGAGAGCCATTGGAGGGGGATCTGTTTCTGGGCTTGGAGGCCCAGACTGGCTGGGTAGGTGGGCTCCCCCATCAGGGGTCAGCTGTCACGACTGTCAGCCACATATTTAGCTAGCATTTGTGGGGTGCCCGCTACGGAGCTGGCACCACGTCCAGATGAGCACGAAGACACTGTGTGCCGCTCCCAGGGGCTCCCACCCTGCTCCAGTGAAAGCTGCCTTTTCCCCTCCCCTCCAGCTCGCTCCCTCCTGACTTCTGGCCAAAGAAAAGCCACACAAAACATGTTGGTTTTAAAAGTCCTCTCTTCCCAGAGTGCCTGGGTGGCTCAGTTGGTTAAGCGTCTGACTTCGGCTCAGGCCGTGATCTCACAGTCCGTGAGTTTGAGCCCCGCACTGGGCTCTGTGCTGACAGCTCAGAGCCTGGAGCCTGCTTCTGACTCTATGTCCGTCTCTCTCTCTGACCCTCCCCTGCTCACACTCTGTCTCTCTCTCTCTATCTGTCTCTGTCTCTCTCTCATATAAATAAACATTAAAAACAAATTTAAAAGTCCTCTCTTCCCCGTCATGGTGAAGCTGTAGGCTGTAAGTGAACAAGAGAGAAGGGGATAAAATGTCCTGTTTAACAGACAGTTGGGCCCCTAAAGGATGGGGTTTTGTTGGTATACAAACCAGACACAGTAAGATCTGTGATAGGTGCATCCCTGTGGCCGCCATCAGCCGAGCTGCAGGCCAGCTGCATCTGACTGATGCCAGGTGAGCTCCAGATGCTCATGCGTGGAGACAATAACCTCAACCAACTGTTACATCACCCCGTACTTAGTTCAACAGTGTGCCGGTCTTCACAGTTTCCTAGGTTTTCCTTTCGATTTGTCATAGCAGGCCCGTGTTTCGTGGGCCACTCGGGAAAGCTTGGTGGCCCAACCAACTCCATTCACGCAGGCTCAGGTCCTGAGAGTTTGATCTGTGGGTAACATATGACGAGGCTCTCGGGGAAGATTCAAAAATCAACACATTTCATTCCTGCCCTCTATAGGCTCCCCAAAGCTAGGAATTATGCCTCATTTGTCTCGAGGCACTTAGCCCGGGCCTGACATGTAGCAGATAGACAATAGGTGTAGAGTGAATGAATGGATGAATGAACGTTCTTAGAGGCCTGTGGTCCCTGCAGGATGTCCTGGTTTGACAGCCACTGGGCTCTGCTCCACATAAAGGCCATCAAGGGTGACGAGAAAGATGTGGGTGAGAGAGGTCTCAGCCCCTTTAGGCCTGAACTGTTGAGATACCGTCCTGCTTCTTCCTTGTTAAGTAGGCAGGACCCCGGGATCTGCACCAGGGAGTCTGACTCTCTGGGGCTGAGGTCAGGCCTGGGAAGCTGCATTCTAGCAAACTCTGACGCCGACAGCATCGGGCCACACATTTGAAAAACGTCACATTGGCCCAACCCAAAGCCCAGTGGTCCCTATGGACACCTTTGCCTCCTTTTCACAGTGTCACATGCAGTGATCTCAATAGCTTTTGTCAGCCTAGCTTTCCTCTCTTCTAACAATACCTCCCACCCCCCAAAAGCCACACACACGCACACACGAGCACATGCTCACACGAACGCACACGCTCCCTTAGCGTTCCCTCTCACCTCCACCTTGCCAACCATGGTACCGCCACGAAAGGTCCAGACAATGGGCACATAATCCATGATTATGGCACGAATCAGAGCCAAGCCTCCAATAGCCACACTCGCCTCATCGATACTCAGTATCCACACTGATAACACCGGGATATCAATACCGACTGGGGCTTCCTTTTGTGAGAACTGCCACTGGAGCAACCATCGTGCATAATGGATGCTATATAGCTATTCATTTCCCCCATTTTATTTTACTATCACCTGATGCTTCCTTGGGATCCAGCTGGACCCTTGGGACTTGATTAGCTCTCTGCTTCCCATACCAAGCTGACATTTCAGATAGGGGTCGGGACTTTGTCCCACACTCAGCAGATGCTTAGCCAGTGAACGGACTGAGGGCCTGGGGCAGATCTAGCCAGGCTCTGAAAGCAGTGGAGGTGGGGGGCATGCACTCTGCTCTGCCCTAGGCAGAGAGAGAGCAGAGAAGGTTTAAATGTCTGGAGCAGTGATTTTTTTTTTTTTTAACTCCTTCTCAATCTATCTGCCTATAGAATAAGATTTGCATAGTGCTGTTGGGGGGAGCTCAGCAGCTTGTGATTTAGGGATGTAAATTGCTTTTTAATTTGGAAGAAAAAATGTTCGGTCTCAAGCAGGGTTCTCTTTAGACGTACAGCCCAGCCTGGTGAATTACTCTTCCTGCTACAGGGCATCGGTTAAAGACTCTCCAGTGCGCCCTATAACTCTGGGAGGGCGGTAATTGCTACTCTAACTCCTAAATTTCCCTCTGGCCAGAGGGCTGCGATCCATTCTCATTTAGCAAATCTGCTCGGGATTTATTATTTTCTTTTAGACTTACTCCAACCTTAAATTTTCCCCTTTTCATAAAGTCCTTATTGTTTGCATACATTTGTGCCCTGGGGCCACCCGAACGTGCCCTTCAAGGACAGAAGCTCCCGCCCCTGCCTTCCAGAGGAAGAGGTGGTAGTGTGCTCAGATCAACAACCACCATTGGCCCAGGGCACACGGCACCCCATACCCGTGCTAAGCATATGTGTTATATATATTTACACACATATAGACATATTAGTGTTCATATATATACACAACATATGTATAACATTGATTTGCATGTGTACGTATCTGTACATACATATCTACATGTATGCGTTTTATGCATATATGTGTGTGTATAGTTTTGTAAGTAGCGGTATAAATATCTCCCACTTTGCAGCTCAGGAAACTGAGGCTCAAAAAATAAAGTAAGCATTTTTGACCACACACCTGCTAAGTGACTGAGCCAGATGTAGAAGTTTCATTCAAGTCAAAAACTGCCTGTAGCCACCGTGCTTAACTTTCTACCTATGAAATAAGGCAGAACCTGGCTAAAAACAGACCCTTGTGGTAGACCTCAAGAGATTCTCCACTCATCAGTACTCTTTTGGGGCATGTCTTCAGCACCCCCACAGATTCTCCTACCGTCATGCAGCCCAAGTGTTTCTTTGTTATGGACCAGGCTATCTCTCTCTCTCTTTTTTTAAGTTTATTTTGAGAGAGGGAGAGAGTGCATGTGTGTGCGTGAGTGGAGGAGAGACAGAGAGAGAGAGAATCCCAAGCAGGCTCCCCTCTGTCAGTGCAGAGCCACATGTGGGGCTTGAACCCACAAACCATTAGATCACGACCTGAGCTGAAATCAAGAGTTGGATGCTCAACCTACTGAGCCACCCAGGCGCCCTTGGACCAGGTTATCCTGAAAGACTGAAAAATGCTTTGCTGAAGTTCGGGCTCCTTCGTCAGCCAGATTCACCCTATTAAAACAAAAGCACCTATATTTGGCATACTTTTCTCCATGAGCCCTCACTGGGCTCTTCCTTAAAGGAAGTGCTTTCTTCCTTAACCTCTTACAAATGGACAGTTCCACAACTGGACTTAGAGAGGCACTGACATCAAGGTCAATGGCCTTTAGCTTCATATTTGAAAACTGACTTTGTATGCACATCGGCACTGCTTTTGTTGGTGGGGGCCATCTCTCCCTCCCTCTTGTCCTTTCTGTCTTGAAAGATTCCAGACAGTACATCTTTGAATCCATCTCCTTTCCTGTTTGGAAGAGAGTTGTGCGAGCCAATACTTGAATGAGATAAATGTCTGTAAGGCTTTGGCAGGGCTGGCCTGCAGGTGGGTTCCTCTCGCCACCTCTCTGCCCCTCATTGCTGGGTATACCCTCTCCATCTCTCCATTTCTCCTGGGCTTCCCCTCCCACATCCAACCCTGCATCCTTCCTACTCGTGTGAGCACCCCAGTGAGGAAAAACAATGAAAGAGGTGTGGGTGCGCCTGCATCCCCTCTGTGCCCTGTGACCAATGCAGCCTGTCACACGCCTGCCCCCCCAAAGCTGGGGGAGCACTGACTCCTGTGGCAGAGAACCCTGGCGGCCCCCAGACAACACCCAAATCCACGTTTTCCCAGCTCCAAGCAAAATGAAAAAGGGAATTACTTTTCTCTCGCCCTTGACTTTTCCTTCCAAATCTCAGCTCATTCAATACTGGAGTTTCCCTGACACTGCTACCACCCCAGAGCGAGCTTTCCCATTTGTCCTTGGCCGTGACTCTGCCTTTTCTATGTCTCCTTCCAACATCCATGCTCAGACAGAGCTCCCTGTGCACCCACGGCTCTGTCTTCCACGATTCTCGTGGTTCTGGCTCTTTCTGCTCAGCGGAGATGACAGTCAGGACCGCCGGGAGAGTTCAGCCCCTGCCCCAACTGTGCGTGCCGAACAGCCCTTTCTGGGACTCACGAACTCAGGGCTGCCCCACGATTGGGATACTTGAATCAACATGTCTATTTCCAAACATATACAGAATTATAAACACAAGTTATTTTTCAGACAATTTTTCTGCCTTCACAAAAAGCTTCTGTGTTTCAGCCTCATGAATATGTCTGAGTTTCAACAGCCCTGGATCATAGAGAGATCTGCAATCAGGGATTTAGGCTGAGTCAACATTTCCACCTGCTCACACTCCTGTGTAAGACATAAGGCTTTACTTAAATACACAAACGTTGATATCTTTGAATGGAAGTAGACGCAGAGAACACAGTCTTTGGGAGATTGCTAATTTTTCCTTTCAGAAATCCCCACGAGTCCTAGCCCAGGGATGGACACACAATTAAAGACCTGTCTGGTGACTCATTAAACTTTTCCTTCACCTCCAAATGGAGTACATTCATTTCTTTTCTGCCTCCATCCCAGTACCTGCTGGGACCACTGGCTGCTGAGTTAGCGTGTTGATTTCAGCTACTCAACTAACAAAATATTTTACTTGGTTCTCATGGACAAGGTGAGAAAGGTGGGGAGGAAGGGACTTCAAGGAAAAAGTAGGCTGTGTTCAGCCCTCTTCCTCTCGCTATCAGCTCTCATCAATTTCACTCTCCCAAGTCAAATGGAAGCTGAATCCCGTGTTGACTGATGTAAAGCCCTGGTACCTTGGGGATCATGGTCAAGGAAACTGATACAGGTCTTTCTCTTCCAGGGATGGCAAGCATGGTAAAGCTTCAGGCCACAAGAGGAGCTTACCTGCAGAAACCTGTCCCCCAGGGGAATAGGAGATATGCCACCCCTCCCCTCCCCTTGCTCCCATATGCCTGGTCAAGAGATAGCTGAATAAGTGGGTTGAATCCTCCACACTCTGGTGGTTGAGGGAAAAGAAGGGATCAGGAGATGTCCTCTGCACACCCCAGAGGGATAGTCACCCTGATTGCTGCAGCAGCAATGGCCCACAAGTGAGGTGACTACTCAACAACCACCAATTTAGAACTTGTGATATTCCATTAAAGATAGAAACTCAGGTGGATCACAAAGGAAAATAATGGCCCATCTGTACTGGCTGCTATAATGTACCACCTAGATTCCCCTATAGGAATGAAGATCTTCCGCCTTCCCTCCCTCTCTCTTCTTGAGCTTCTGAGATGCCTGTAGGTAGACAGACTCAACTACCAGCCAGCTCACTTTGGTAATTGACTTGGCATATCCAAGGTCATGCCCACTTTCCAGGACAGATAACACTGAAAACCCGATTGGGCACGGAAGTATAAAATCTAAGCCCCCTCACCTCAGCTCTGGACAAACCTACCTGAAGGGCCACCCTTCAGAGCTCTTCATGAAATCAAGCTTGGTGGACAGTGCCCATCACAGTTCAAGTATATTCATTTAAATAGTGTATAAATGTTTTTGGCTTTAACCCTCTCTGATAAGGGTTATCAATCCTTCTTCCTGCTTCCCAATCCTGCTTCCTTCTCTCTCCTCTGAGGATGAGCCTGAGAGAACTCCTAATAGACCTGCAGGCTGCTCTCCATCTCAGTCTCCTGGCCGGGGATTCCACCGGGACCTCTATTCCGGGGGCCCAGAGAGAAGATGGCCTATCAGAGAAAAATACACACCTTGCCAAAGAGAGCTCCTCTCTTGATCCTTAAATGTTAGGTAAAAGTCCACGTGTAGTCTCATTGGACCCTGGTTATTTACTAAATAGTATATCTCTAATCATTTTCTTTTTCTTTCTTTTTTTTTTTGTTATTGTTGAAAAGATTGATAGCTTAAAAGAAGATGTTGCCTGAAAAAAAATTTTTTAAGTGGTTACTTAAATTCCAGTTAACATGAAGTATAATATTAATTTCAGGTGTACAATCTGATCACTTTCTTTTCTAGGATAATTGGTCCTTTCAAGTGCTACATTTCTTCTCTGGAAATAAGAAATCTATCTCTGGGTTCTCTGGAAATAAGAAATATATTAAATCCAGAATCTGGAAACTGAAGGGAGACATTTCAAGGGAAATTCTAACAACAGTCTAGACCTAAAAGCACTAAACTATTTGAGCAACACCAGGTCAGCAGGGGCAGTGGGTGGGGAAGGAAGTGAGAGACATTCCAAATATCTCTTCCAGGACTGGGAGAAGGGAAAAGAAGGAGGAAGGAAAAATTGGGGGTGGGGGCAGAGGAAGTGAAGGCATTCTAATGGTTTTATATCATAGGGTAACAATGGAGGGAGGGCAATACAAAGATAGAATGTCTTGCTTGGTAGAGGAGTATCTTGCTTATAATAATAATAAGAGAGAAATAAGTGATTATGAGTACAAGTAATGGAAAATGTTAATAGAATGTAACAGTTTTGTTAGAATGTACATATTAACAAAGGTAAAAGTAAGATGAGTAACAACGTGATCAAACCAGTGAAAATATGGAAAAAGAAAAAATAATGTAAGATAAATCATAACTATAAAGCAATATGAAAGGGAAGAAAGAGCAGGGGTATAAGTTTTTAAATCATTTGTGAATAAACTGAATTATCTCTTTAAAAGACAGAGCTTATCAGAGAGGGTTAAAGCCAAAAACATTTATACACTATTTAAATGAATATACTTGAAAGGAATCGACAATGAAAGATTCATATTGAAAGCATGGGAAGAAGTATACCAGGTAAATGCAAATGAATAAAAAGGCAAGAGCGGCAATAGATAATATCAGACAAAGTAGAATTTAAGGTTAAACACTAAACGAGACAAAAAGGGGACACTGCATAACACGAGTGGTACAACTTATGAGGAAGATATTTCATAAATTGTATGCATGAAACAATGTATCAGGTAAACATATAAAGCTAAAACTATTAGAAATGTAGGAAGAACTTGATTTTTAAAATTATACACAAAGATATGTACAATTTCATTAGAACAATTCATATCTAATAAAGTAAGTTACATATGGACATATATAATTTTAAAAACTCAACAATCTTGACTATATATAAAATTTATAATTGCGTTGAATAAAGAATATACTTATTCTAGGGGCACCTGGGTGGCTCAGTGGGTGTCCGACCTTGGCTCAGGTCATGATCCCACAGTTCATGAGTTTGAGCCCCGCATTGGGCTCTGTGCTGACAGCTCAGACCCTTGACCCTGTTTTGGGTTCTGGGCCTCCCTCTCTCTCTCTCTCTGTTCCTCTCCCACTCATGCTCTGTCTCTCTCTCCCTCAAAAATAAATAAACATTAAAAAAATAAAAAAAAGAATATACTTATTCTATGTTCACAAACTATATAAAATATGGATCATTATTTTCCCAAAAGAAATGTTTCAAATATTCTAAAAACAGAGATTATACATAGCTATAAAATAGAGATCACATTCTTTAATCATATTTGAATAAAATTAGGAATATATAATAAAAAAATAACCGGGATGCCTAGGTGGCTCTGTCACTTGAGCGACCAGCTCTTGGCTTCAGCTCAGGTCATGATCTCACAGTTTGTGGGTTTGAGTCCTCTGTGTTGGGCTCCTCAATGATGGTGCAGAGTTTGCTTGGGATTCCCTCTCTCTCTCTCCCCCACCCCTGTTTACTCTCATTCTCTTTCTCTCAAAACAAATAAAACTTTTTAAAACAATAACTGAAATCTTAACCACTTAGAAATTAAAATATATAACCTTAGAAAATCTTGGATTGAGAGAGGGATATTACAACTTCTGAAGAAGCCAATGAAAAGAGCACTTTATATGAAACCCATAGGTCAGGAAAAGCCATAGGAATGAAAATGAGTAGCGTTAAATGCCTTAATTACTTAAAATTAACATTAAGATAGTTCAGAATGCAAGAAATTAAAACACATAAACAAAAGAAATTTCTTAAAACAAGGACTAGGAAACTCACCAAGACAAAAATTGAAGTTAAAGAAATAGGAAAACGTTTCAAATAAGAAAGAGGGAATATAAACCTAAAATCTGGTACTTTTAAAAGAACAGTAACATGAAATATGTCTTCACAAACTTGATTAAGGAAGAAAGAAAGAGATGAGTAATGTGAATAAAAGTAAAGACACAAATGCAAGAGGAATTAAAATACAAGAAATTAAAACATGTACTTTTTTAGCAATGATTTAAAAATTTAGAAGAAATGGATGATTTCCTGGAAAACGTAAATTACCGAAATTAACACCAGGGGAAGCGGAACATTTGAACAGCAATTATGGTAGAAGAATTAGCAAAGTGAGCAGAGAGCTATGATTTAGTAAATCACTAGGGCCCAATAGGGTCACAGCTGGGTTTTATCTAATACTAAAAGACCAGTTGATTCCAATGTCAAATAGCTTACTCTCGGCCCTATGAAATGATAGAGATCTCTCTTATCTCATGAAAACAGCGTAAGTTTAATATCAAAAACTGAAAGACTATTTTTAAAAAGCATAGGCCAATCTCACATATGTCTATTGATGGGAACATTCAATGTAAACTATTAGTAGCCTCTAATGATGCTTCAAAAGAAAAATAGGCTGAACTCAAGTAGGGTTTGTTTAGGAAATGTAGACTAGCTCAATATCTGGAAATTTATTAATATAATTCAGTGTATCAATACATGAAAGGAAAAATATGAGATCCCATAAGTAAATACATAAAGAACGCTTGGTATAAGTCTGTAGCCATTTCTAATTAAAACCTAAGTAAAACGGGGATGGCTGGGTGGCTCAGTCGACTGAGTGTCCAACTTTGGCTCAGGTCATGATCTCATGGTTCGTGAGCTCAAGCCCCACACAGGGCTCGCTGCTGTCTGTGCAGAGCCCGCTTTGGATCCTCCGTCCTCCTCTCTCTCTGCCCCTCCCTTACTAACGCGCACACATGCTCTCTCTTTCTCAAAAATAAACATTAAAAAAAATACCTAAGTAAAATAGTAAAAGAAATTACTCAGATATGAGTACAATATAATAAAGATTTAATTATAACAAGTGTAACAAAGAATTAAGTAGTAGGTTACATAAATATAACAAAAAATTAAAGGAAATCTTACTCTAAATGCCAAGTGGCTAAACATATTTAAATAAGAACTCAGTAGCTAGACGGGGATGCTTGCTCTCATTATAATTGCTCAATTATTTTGTCTTGGTGAATGAAATCAGACAAAAAATGCTATCAACATTAAAAAGATAAGATAAAATGCTCTCTTTTTATGCTCAGGAGATTATTGCATTTCTAGGAAACTCAGGAGACTCTAATTAGAAAAACTTAACACAGTGTGTAAGAGAATTTGACAAGGTAGCGGGATATAAGGTAAATATATAGAAATCAATGGCTTCTATTCCAGCAATGTATACGACACAGAAAATGAAAAAGTGTTGCATACGCAAATTCGAAAATGCTGGGGAATGAAGTGAATAAGAAAAACACAAGACCCACGTGAAGCAAATTACAAGATATTATCAAAGAGTATGAATATAAAGATCTAAACAAATGGAAATGGGGTGCCTGGGTGGCTCAGTGGGGCAAGTGTCCTGCTTTGGCTCAGGTCCATGATCTTATAGTTTGTGAGTTCCAGCCGAGGGGCACCTGGGTGACTCAGTCAGTTGGGCGTCTGACTTCAGCTGGGGTCATGATCTCACAGCTCGTGAGTTCGAGCCCTGCGTTGGGCTCTGTGCTGACAGCTCAGAGCCTGGAGCCTGCTTCAGATTCTGTGTGTGTCTCTCTCTCTGCCCCTCCCCTGCTTGCTCTGTCTCTATCTCTCTCTCTTAAAATTAAATATTTAAAAATAAATAAAACAAACAAACATTTTTTAAAATGAAAGAAATTGTCTGCTAAGCAAATGGAAACAGATAAAATATTTGAGGATGGAGAGACTTGGTATTGTGCCAACTAGATTTTCCCAGAATTGGTATCTATAAACTTAGTGTAATTCCAGTAAGAATCTCAATATGATGATTTGAATGGGATAAAATAGCCTTAGTCATAAGTCTTATATTTTTATGACATGACATTTTATGACATTTTATGACGACATGTTTAAAAAAACAGTGAGCACTCGACCAAATTTTACAACATGCTATGAGGTTCCTATAAACAAATTAATGTGTTATTTTCATAAATGTGAATAAATGGGTCTGTAAAACAGAATAGAAAATCCAGAAATAGATTATAAAATAAGAGAGAAATAAACCAGTAAAGCTGGTATTTCAATTTGTGGGGAATAAAAACAAAAAATAAATTTCAGTAGCACCTGGGTGGCTCAGTCAGTTAAGCGACCAGCTCTTCATCTCAGGTCAGGTCACGATCTCATGGTTCATGAAAAGGAACCCCATGTCGGGCTCTGCTCTCTCAGCATGGAGTCTGCTTGGGGTTCTCACTCTCCCTCTCTCTCTGCCCCTCCACTGCTCACGTGCATGTACTGTCTGTTTCTCATAATAAATAAATTTTAAAAGTAGTAAAAAGAAAAGTACAAATAAATTTCAGATGGCTTCATGATTTAAAGTGTGAAAAAAATAAAAATTACATCCAACACTCTATGTCTTTAATCTGGAGACAAGGACACCATTCAAGCTGATACAAGAAAACCAGAAGTCTTGAAAGCAAGAGCAGAGCAATTAAAAACTTACATTCAGGGGCACCTGGGTGGCTCAGTCGGTTAGGCCTCCAACTTCGGCCCAGGTCATGATCTCCTGGCTCGCGAGTCTGAGCCCCGCATCGGGCTCTGTGCGGACAGCTCAGAACCTGGAGCCTGCTTCACATTCTGTGTCTCCCTCTCTCTCTGCCTCTTCCCTGCTCACACTCTGTCTCTCTCTCTCTCTCAACAATAAAAAAATAAAAAAATAAAAACTTACGTATAGCAAAAGACACTAAAAATAAAATCAATACACACAAGATAGACTTGGAAAAATGTTAGCAATGTGGTAGAGTTAAACCTATATTATGTAAAGAGTTCATACAAATTGACAAAACTTGAACAAACAACTTGTAGAAAAATAGGTAAAGAAACTAAGAAGACAGTAATCCATGGGACAGGAGGTTTAAAAGATCAACAAACATTAACTATATATAAATTCTGAAGTAGTCAGGGAAATGTAAATTAAAGTAGCAATGATGATGTACGACATGGTGACTATAGTTAATAGGATTCTGTTGCATATTTACAAGTTGCTAAGAGAGTAGATCTTACAAGTTCTCATCACACACACACACACACATGCACACACAATTTAGTAACTGTGTATAGTGGCCAATGTTAACCACACTTATCCTGATGATCATTTTGCAATATACACAAATATTGGATCATTACCTTGTACACCTGAAACGAATACAATCTTATGTGTCAACTATACTTCAATTAAAAAAGTAACTATGAGCAGTCACTTACTAACCTAGTAGGTATGCAAAAATTAAAACACTGGAAATGCCTTCTGCTGGTTTCTAGGTGGAAAAATGATTTATGACACCCAATTTGAAAGTGATCTGGCAACATCTATTAAAATTAAGATATTAAAATTAACAGTAGTCTCATTTCTCAGCGTTTATCTCATAGGAATAAAAGCACCCATACATAAGGACATATATACAAGAATATTTATTGCTTATACAGGAAAAAAAAGTGAATTCCTATCAATTAGGAATAGCTGAATAAGTTCTGGCACATTTTTCATATGACAGCCTGTTATGCAAGCATTTAACAGGCTGCATTAGTGCTATGACAGTTGACCTATGGGTTGGAGCTCTGAGTTGGAATGATTTTCATGAGTTACTGTTGATAAGAAAAATAGGATAAAGAAAAGGGTATAAGATTCATGTAGAACATTGACTAAAAAACTCAATAACGGGCATGTATGATGATATATGTGTGTATGAAACCATTATACTCATGCATGCAGGTAAAATTATGAGTGTGCCATAAAAACAGATTTATTACAAATATTGTAAAATAAAAAGGTGTAGAAGTGTGCACGAAAAGGAAAGACGACTTTTGAACTTGTTGAACAACCACAAGGTTGATGAACATATTAGAATTAATTTGGTGGGGAGACCAAGAACTCTGCTCTTCCCCTAGTCCTTGTCACCATCTTGGTCATGACACTGGAAAGATACTGAAAGCTATGTTGGCTACACTTGCAGATAGAGAAAAGAAAGATGAGATAGCTTTTATGTTTGAAGACAGAAATAAGATTCAAAACAAGCTGGAAGATTTAGCCCAGAGCTATAAAATGAACATTAATCAAGATAAATATGAAGTCCTGCATCTAGGACTTGAACGTATCCATTTCCTTAAACCATCTGGGTGGGAATTATCAGTTTCTGGTCTTTGAATTCCATGAAGTCACTGAGTCTGTTTTATTTGCTTTTAACCCCCCACACCCGACTACCCAGCATAACGCCTGGCCCATAATCACACAGAACCCAGACTGAACAGCGTCTAGTAAGACAGGGAGACGAGATACAAGACGAACCTGCACAGGGAAGAAAATACAAGGCCAATCTGCACAGGGAGGAGGCAGAACAACCATGAGGGGTACCTGCTGTTTGTCAGATTCCATCCCAGGGCGCTGTCATCTCCTAAGATCCCTGGAGAGTGAGTAAAATCAATATACTTAGCAGATAAAGAAAGAAAGGGTAAACTAGGTATGTTACTTGTCCGGAAAAACAGGGATTTGAACCCAGGGTTTACCTGACTCCAAATTTTCTCCCATAAACTTGGTGGGAGAACAAATATTATTTTAAAATCACAGAACGGGCAGAGGCTGTGTGGCTCAGTCAGTTAAGTGTCGGACTCTTGGTTGGTTTCAGCTCAGATCATGGTCTCACGGTCTGTGGGTTTGAGCCCTGCCTCGGGCTCTGTGCTGACACTGCGGAGCCTACTTGGGATTTTCTGTCTCTCTCTCTGCACCTCCTCCACTTGCTTGCTCTCTTTCTCAAAATAAATAAACATTCAAAAAAAATACAGGATGCCATGTTCCTTAAAAAAAAAAAGTTATGGGTACTTATTGCTGGGAAATCACAGGGGTCAGAGGTTGGGTGTGGCTGGGGCCCCAGGCTTGACTTCTGGACACCTCTTGGCCAGCGCACCACCACCCTTAACCAGGGAAGTTTTGCTTCTTTCTTTTTTGCTCTGTACTTCATAAAAATTGTTGTTTTACTCTTTGTAGGACTCCATTTGAATAAAGAATTCTCTGACTGAAAAGAAAGAGCTTAACACCAATGATCTCATGCACGCCTGGAGTGATCTTTATTACATACATGAAAAAAATGGAATTTCAAGAAGAGAGTGAATTACTTGAATTCTCAAGGCCCGGCCAGGACTGGCCCCAGACTACCAGCAGCCTGGGTTTCTCCTGCGGCCTTGACCCCAGGCCTGGAGATCTCCTAGGCAGGAGATGGGGGTGAGGGCTGTTTCCAGCTAGTAGTGCCACACAGCCACCGTCTCTCCGCTCCTCGGCCCAGACTCGCCCCATCCCCACTCCTGTTACTCACAAGGCTGCCTCTCCTGTCTATGCTCTGGGGAGGGCTGGCCAGGGGCTTGACATAAGCCTCCGGGGGTCTGTCAATCTTTCCCTGAGTGCATCCACTTTTCCAGAAGGCAGTGCTACCCCCAGATGCTTAAAAGCCCATTTGGGGCCCCCCGTGGGGTGCCTGAGACTGCCCCACACCAGGCAGCGGGTGAGTTCCTTCTTGGCTGCTTTCCTGTCTGTTTGCTTGACTAAGCAGGGCTAGCTTAGCGCTGTTCACCCACTTTCACTCCCAACAGGAGCCCAGCCTGGTGACCAAGATGGACCCGCTCCCCTCAAGCTGTGGGGAAACATCGCCAGCTCTGGCTCAACCATTGCACAGTCTGCCTGCTCTTCCAGAACTGGGTGGTCTCAGACACTGAGACTGACCTCAGGTTTGAGGCAGTGGGGCCTGAGTTGAGGGGGTCTGCTCCCTGGTATTTGTTGCTGGATTAAAGAAACCTTCTGTAAATAAATGACACTGGTAGAGGGAGCACTCTGGTCTAACAGTAGATGCCTCTGTCTGATGAACTGCCTAGCATATGGGTACAGAGGGTGAGAGAAGCAAGACCTCACAGTCCAGGGGATCAGCACCCTGAATTCAAGCAAATCATTCCCGCTCTTGGACTCAGTGACTTCTTCATTCTTACAGTTAAAGACCCTTAGTAGCAAGTATCTGCAGTTTGTGAACTTGAAAAAGCCTCTACTTCTACCAAGGCTGGTTTTTGTTTGGCTGGTTTTTTAAGTCGCTTAACACAGCCATTTTATCTGCTCCCTCTTTTATGGCTCTGGATTCAGGAAGGCCTCTCCCGGGCTTGAGGTCTCAAGAGGGATGGTGAAAGTCAGAGACCACTCGGGGCTGCCGGCCATCATCCGAAGCCCCAGCTGGGTTGCATGTTCAAGTGGACCAATTCGCAAGGCTGGCAGCTGATGCTGGTTGTCTGCTGGGGGCACTCAGGCAGACTTACCAGCCACGGCTTGCACATGGCCTTCCCCTGTAGCCCAGGCTTCCTCACAGCATGGCGGTCTTGTAGTTAGATTTCCAACATGGTGCCCCACGACTCCAAAGGTGAGTGTCCCAGCCTGGAAAGTTTGTCTCACTTAAAGCCCTTTAAGATTTCTGGGCACCTGGGTGGCTCAGTCGGTTAAACGGTTGACTTCAGCTTAGATCATGATCTTGTGGTTAGTGAGTTCAAGCCCCACGTCAGGCTCTAGTGCTGACAGCTCAGAGCCTGGAGCCTGCTTCAGATTCTCTGCTTCCTTCTCTCTTTGCCCCTCCCCTGCTCATACTCTGTCTCTTTGTCTCTCAAAAATAAATAAACATTAAAAAAAGTTTTTTTAACATAAAATTTCAACCGGACAAGATGTGATTCAATTGAAGGCATTTAAACATGTCATGTTGGTTATTCCTAACAAGAGACATCTGTGGCTATAAGCCATGTGAAAGCCCTGTGTGACGTGGATGGTGCTGACTGTTACAGTTATTTTGTTAACAGGCAGTTTAGTACTCAGGGCCAATCTGCTTTATTCACATCTCCCTTCTGGAGTCTCACAGTTGTGACTCTGTGCCAGCTGACCTAGTGCTGGTCTGTCCACAGCACATTTTGAGCACCAGTGGTCCCTGCTCTGAGTGTCATGTGCAGAGTTCAAAGACCCAGAAGCACACCCCTTCCCAGCCCTCCTTGCCCTCAATGGATACTGGCATTCTCTCAGTTGGCTGAGGGCTCCTCTGAAGACGTGCAAAGGCACATTTCCACAAAAGCAGAGGGACGCAGGGACCCCTGCTTGGTCACTGCTGCTGACCCCAATATGCCAATATGCATAGGGCACCACGCAGGAGGCGTTTGAGCAGAGATGGGCAAATGCAGGAAGAACTTAGAGAATTTTGCCGAGGTGACAACATGCACACTGGAAACAGCAGGAACTCCAGGACCTTGCCAGGGGACAAGGGGGTCACTGTTGAAGAGTCAGGTTGTGGGTACAAAGTAGCTTCAAGTATGCGTGCAAGATGGGCATCCATTCCCCTCCATGCACGAAAATTAGGGGATAGAGCAAGAGCTGTTTTGGAGAGAAGAGAGCAAAGAAGGCAAGTAGAGAAAAATACTCCTCTCTCCTCTGGGAAGACAGGGGAGGGAAAGGATCCTGCACTCAGAAAGCAACCCAAGGAAAGGGAGCAGTGAGGGAGGCCACAGTTATTGGAAAATCGTAGGAGTTGGAGTGACTTCCAAGGACCAGCGGGATTTACTTTTTTGTTCTGTTAATTTTTTTCTTCTCTTGAGAACTTTCAGAATCCCCCCCCACCCAGCTACTTTCACATAGGAAATACAGTATTATTAACTCTAGTCACCAAGCTGTACATTGTATCCCCATTACTTGTTTATTTTATAACTGGATATTGGTACCTATTGACCTCCTTCATTCATTTTAAATTATACATTTTATTTTTATTTTTTTTAAAAATGTTTATTCATTTATTTAGAGAGAGTGAGAGAGAGCCCATGTGCATGTAGGGGAGGGGCAGAGAGGCGGGGAGAAAGAATCCCAAGCAGGCTGTCATGACAGAGCCTCATGAGGGATTCAATCCCATAAACCATGAGATCATGACCTGAGCTAAAACCAAGAGTTGGACCCTTAACCAACTGAGCTATCCACGTGTCCCTTAAATTGTACATTTTATTTTATTTTAATGTTTTTTTTAAAATTTATTTCTAGGAGAGAGAGAGCGAGACAACGTGAACAGGGGAGGGTCAGAGAGAGAGGGAGTCACAGACTGAAACAGGCTCCAGGCTCTGAGCTGGCAGTCAGCACAGAGCCTGACGCGGGGCTCGAACCCACACACCGCGAGATCATGACCTAAGCGAAAGTCGGACGCTTAACCGACTAAGCCACTCAGGCGCCCCATAAATTGTACATTTTAGATGGAACTTTACCAATAGAACCTTCTATGATGGTGGAAATGTCCTGTAACTGTGCTATTCAATATGACAGCTGTTAGCCATGTGTAGCTTTGAACAGTTGAAAGACGATCAGTCCAAATGGGGAACTAAAGTTTTATTTTATTTTATTTTATTTTATTTTATTTTATTTTATTTTATTTTATTTTAATTAACTTAAATTTAAATATCCACACGTAGCTAGCAGCTATCGCCCAGAACTCAATGGATTTGTTTCAAAGAGATAAAACAATTTTATCTCCTTACACGAATGTTCATAGCAGCGTTATTTATAGAAGCCAAAAGGTAGAGACCACCCAAGCTTTGTTAACAAGTGAATAGATAAATAAAATTTACTTTATCCACACAATGGAATGATATTCAACCAGAAAACAGGAATGAACTACTGATATGGATGATCCTTGAAAACATTACGCTAAGTGAAAGAGGCCAGACACAAAAGGCCATGTATTGTATGATTCCATCCATAGGAGACGTCCAGAAGAAACAGATCCACAGAGACAGAGAGCAGATTCGTGGTTGCTGGGATCTGGGGGTTGGGGGGATGGGAGGGAATGAAGAGTGACCATTAATGCCTTCCCTTCTGGCATGATGAAAATGCCGTGGAACCAGAGGTCAGGGCTGCCCAACATTGTGAATGGACTAAATGTCACTAATGGTAAAGTTTACGTTATATGTATTTTACCACAATGAAGCAAAACAAAATGAAGACAAACAAAAGGCAATGTTATCTCTTTTTATTCTTTCGGAAAAGGGAATGAAGTCTTCTGCCATCAGTGGAACTCCAGCCCCCATGAGTTCAGTCTCTTGCCACTTCCATCCCCTACCCCAGGGGCAGAAGACACCACTTAGGGGGACAGCTGCGGTGTCATCTCTGAAGGGATCAGAAAGAGCCACACAGTGACAGGAGGGGAACAAGCCACCAGTTAAGGTTCTTCTAGTCCTCACAGGGGCATTGGTGAGCAGCCTGGACAGGAGGCTGTAGCATGGCACCCCTGAGTGTCTAAGACATGGCAGTCCCGCCCTTGGGAGCTGGTGCTCTCATGTAAGACACTGGGATGATTAACAACCCCTTCTGTGGGTCCAGCCTCCATCAAGGCCGAGTGTGTGCCTATTAATCAGGTAGGAGTGCTCTTTGCTCAGACATGCGTTTGGTGGAGCAGGCCCCCAATATTCATCGAGGGTGCTGTGTGGAGCTCCTAACCTTTCCCTGCAGTCAGCTGGGAGCCCCGCCTCCCTTCACACACAAGAAGCTGGCCCAAAGGACAAGGCACCATAATTTAGCCAGGGATGCCACTCAGGAGGCAGTGGGCCTTCAGAAATGACTCTGAAATGAGACCACGCTCCTGACTCCCCAAATCAATATTCACTGTCCAGATGGCACTGGAGACAAGTGTGGGGGAGATTCCCCCTCCCTGTCTGCCAAATGAAATAAATTGTGAAGTCACCTGGTTAAAAGAGAAAAATGACTCCCAACCAGGGAAAACATGGTCTCTGAGAGAAGCACAGAGAACCCAGAACTAAGAGTCCTCTGTGCTGCCACCCAGCACTGTGGCCCCAGGCTGTCATGCAATCTTTAAAGTTTCAAGTCTGTCAAATGGAGCCAATGAGCCTGCCCCCCTCCAACCCCACTCACAGGCTCACAGGAGGATGGGCTCGTGAAGTCAGACAGACCTGAGCTCAAATTTTGTCTCTGTCACCTGCTTGCTGGGTACACTGGGACAAGTTACTTAGTCTTCCTAAGCCTGTTTGCACATCTGTAACATGGGTAGAAGAAAGTCTACTTGACAGGGTTGTCATGGAAATCAAGTGACATAATGGCTTGTGAAGCCATTAGCACTATGTCTGGCCCTTAGTAAGACATGCTCAATGGATAACAGCTGTTATCAGAATTATATACACTGTCAAACACAGCTCTAGATGGGGAAGCAGTTTCAAAATATGTGGCCTATTTTGCCAGGGTGACACAGTCTTGGGTGCCCTGCAGGGATAGGGAGAAAATTTGGGAATAACCCCAGCACTGCCACAGGCAAGTGGGGCAAAGTCCTGCCATGCTTTATCCTGTGTCCCATCTTGGGTTCCCCAAATGGGTCCAAGTTGCTCAAGAAATGGACCATTACCAACCCAGGAAAGTCTTGCTGTGGGTCCTTCTTACAGACTGAATGTGTGTGCCCTCCACCATTTATAGGGAGAAAACTACCTGTCCAAAGTGGTGGTGTTTGGAGGGGGGACCTGTGGGAGGGAATTAGGTCAAGAGAGTAGACCCTCATGAATGGGATACTGTTCTTATAAAAGGGACCCAGAAGAGCTCCCTCCCTTCTTTCCACCACGTGAAGACACAGAGAAAAGATTGCCTTCTGAGAGCTGGGAAATGAGATATCAGACACCAAATCTACTGCTGTCTTAACCTTGGACTTTGCAGCCTGCAAAACTGTGAGAAACAGGTGTCTGTTGTTTGAGCCACCCAGCATGTGGTATTTTTGTTTTAGCTGTCTGAAGGGATCAGGACAACCCCAGAGACTGCTCCGCCAGTCGTCCAGAATGGGGGTCCATATTCCTGTGGCTTACTTCTTCCTCCCCAGATCCCTCTCCATAGGCCTCCCACCTCCACTCCCTGCCCCTTGCTCAGATGACTCACCTTGGACTCACCTCTCTGGTTACACCCTGGCTCAGTCTTTTGGGATCCTGTGGTACCCATCCTCTGGCTTCATCAGCTCAGGTGCAGGAGGGAAACAGCCTCCTTTCTCACACCCTATCCTTCAGGACCAGAGCCAACCTCTCAGGTCGCTCACCCTAGACCTCACTTTCTTTATTCATAATGTAAGGGTGTTGAACCAGATGCTCTTGAAGGTTCCCTCCAGTTTTGACATTCTGTGATTCTAAATATTGTTATTGGCATATACAGAATTTTTGTCGTTCTTCTTTTGTAGAACGCAACCTGTGAAATCAGCCATGACACCGGTGGTTCTGAAGGGCTGAGTCACTCTGGGGCAACCAAACCTCAGATTAATTAATTCTTCTCCAAGTGTCTCCCATTTCTCTCACCTCCATTAACCTTTGAGTCTGTTTATTGTGAGAAGCCTGAGCAGGACTGAAGCAGGATGATTCCTGCCCAAGACATCAGTCAGCTGCCCCAGGATTGTTCCCTGAGGAATAGGAAAAGCTGGGTGGAGAGGTGGAGTGGAAGCCAGGACTCAGGGATTGTCAGACTCCCTCCCAGGGATGGAAAGTGAGACACTGAATCCTTCTCTAAAACACCACCCTGCCACCCCACTCTGAGTATCAGGGTCCCTGAAGGAGCTCCAGAGCATGGAAAACTCTAGCTGTACTGTACATTTGGTAGCCACTAGCCACAAGTGGCTATTTAAATTTACATGATTTAAGTTAGATACAAATACAGTTTTTCAGTAAAACTAGCCATATTTCAGGTACTTAGTAGTCACATGTGGCCACTGACTACCATATTGGACAGCACAGATAGAGAACAAGTCCATCATTACAATATACAGTACTCCTAAGGACATAGAAAATGAGACCAAGATCTCCCTGACATCAGAAATACCAAAGTCGGTGATAACAAGATATCTTGGGGTCACACACCAGTCCATTCTGAAGACGCCCCAGCATCTTACAACATCCCATACCTCCTCTCGGGCTCTGGTGGGCAGTTGGGCTGTGCTGTTGAAGGGGCCGCTGTCCCTCATGTCAAGATCAAAAGCTTAGAGTGGTCCCTGAAGCCTCAGGCATCCTCCTCTCTCATAGAGCTCTCCGGAAGGATGGACGTGGGAGATGGCTCAGGGAAGGGAATTCACACTTACTGAGCAGTTCCCACACGCCAGAGTTGTGCTGTATGTTGGACACATGTTGTTCATTTAATCCCTACAACAAAGCTGTGAGGTCAGGCATGCTGTTACTCTCCCTAAAGACTCCTTGAGGTCGAGGACTGCCGAGATAGTGCTTGCTGAGTTCTTGGAACAGTGTCTGGGACATTGTAAGTGCCACACGAGTGTTTGCCAAAGAACTTGGATTCAGTATTCTAAGAAAGTTGGGGGCAGAGCAGAGGATAGAATCTGGCCTGCTCCCAATACTCCAGGGCTCTTTCTGCTACACCCACTGGCTGGGAAGCCTGACAAAGAGGACACTGTAATTGCTTCTGGTCATCACATTCTGTTCTCCTGACTTCCTTTTTCCTTATCGTGGGCAATTTGGTGAGCTACAAACTATGATGCCCTCCCAGCCCTAACCAAGAGATAAGACTCCTCTGCCAGGACTTTGAGCTCTGAGCACAAAGATGCACAGTGATGCAAAGCCCCCTGGATCTCCCTCACCCCGGCATCAGTGCCTAGAAAAGTGAATTGGACAAGTTCTTCTGCCTGGGTCCCCAGAGCTGTCCTGTGATCTATTCTGTTCCCAGCCTGGTTCTCCAGTGACCTGCTAGTTTTTTTGAGCTGCATGATAGCCCTTCATTCAATTTCCTTTTTGATAAAACTGGCCAGAGTTTCTGTAGCTTGCAATCAAAGATGATCGACTGATGCTTCTTCAAAGGAATACAAAGTCACGACCCTGAAAAAGATGACAGAGGAGAAAGAAAGAGATGGAAGAAACTAGACTGGAAAACAGTTGGGTCCCAGCAGCCATTCTTCTATCCTTGATGATCCCAAATGATTCTTCATGGACAGAAAGGAGGCATTGAAGAGTGACATGACACACTGAGTGATTAGCCCTAATTCTTCATCTTCCCTATATCGACACCTTTTGTCATGTGGTTTTGCTCCTATTAGAGGTGAAATATATTTCTCTATTCCTGAAATGGGTTTGGGTTTGGCCATGTGACTTGCTTCTTCAAGAAGACATTAATTAGTGAGCATGATGCAGGCAGAGGTTTGAAATATGCTTGGACATTTGGGCTGTACTTCTGCAGTGGCAATAAGAACAACAGTCCTAGGTTCTGTGGAGCAGATCTGGACCCAGATCTTACAACCACCTTGTTGAGCCCAACTCGGGTCGGCAGAATCCTAGCTAACCCACAGAAGCAAGAGTAGGAGTGAATGTTATTTTTAGCCACTGAGTTTTGGGGTAGTTTGTCACATAGCATTAGCTAACTGATACAAGTAGATTATAAATCAAGGTACTACAGTGCTCTCATAAACAGCATATTTATGAATAATAATAACAGTTACCCTTTTTTAGTTTATTATGTGTCAAGTACTGCATATTCATTTGGCATGTGTTTTTCATGTAATCATCACCAACAGCCTTTTAAGGCTAGTGCCTTAGTTATATTATAGGCAAGGGTACTGAGACTCAGAATGGATGAGTATTGCCAACATCATACAATTAGCAGATGGCTGTATTGAGAGGCAGAGCCAGGCACATCTGCCTCTATACATTGTACATTGCATACCTCCTCCCTCCATCCCACTCCTTTCCTGGCTCTGACATTGGATTTAGATGACTCTATTCAAGATATCCCAAGCATGATATATAGAATTTTAGGCTCAGGGATTTTATTCCAGGAAATAGTAGCAGGCAACACAGATGTTTGGCAATGTGCCCCATTTCTCACTAAGAACATGCAACTTTTTGTTTAATAATAGTAAAAGACCCCAATGTCATCTCCTGCATTCTTTTTATATTCACAATTAAAAAACACAACCCTGCTATTTTCTGTCTTCACCCCCCATACCAGGCTAAAAAAAGTACTGTGGATTTTCATATCTCCTAAATATCTTGCCAATCTGTCCATTTCCCTCCACTTTTCCATCACCTCTTTCCTGGGTTACACGATCCCCTCCTCCTGGCTCTCCATTTCCAGTCTGGTCTTCCCTGATCTATGCTCTACAGCCAGGGCGATCTTCCAAAATGCAAATTGGACCAGCTTCTCCCTCTGTTTAAAGCACTTTAATGACCTCTCATTACTTTTAAAATAATGACAAATTACCTGCATGTGGCCTGCAAGCCCCTTTGTGACGTGGCCCCATCAACCTCTCCAGCACCTTCTCCCACCATGCTGTCTCTTACCTGCTGTGCTCCAGACAATATGAACATTCTACTCCTCCCCCAAATGTCCTGTGCCTCACACTTCCTTTAATCACAGGGCCTTTGCACACTCTGTTGTTACTGGAACATTCTTCCCACATCAGTCCTATCACCAGGTTAACTCTTACTCATCCTTCATATCACCCCTTGATCTCCACCTCCCCTAATTAGCATTCCCCTTCCCAGACTAAGTTAGATTTCCAACCACATACCCTCCAAAATCTGCATTCTTCTATGTAAACCTCTCAGTAGTTGATATTTTATGTATTTGTCGTATGATTATTGGATTAAGACTCTTCATCCCAATGGGGCCATTAGGGTCATGAGTTGAAGGACCATGCCACTCATCATTCGCCTTCTATCTCCAGCTCTGGCACATTACCTCGCCCAATAAGTAGTTGGTGAACTGATGACTACAAAATCAAATGTTACCCCCAGCTCACCCACAGCTACCCCAAATTGGCCCCTTCTGCAGCCTTCCTCATCTCAGTCAGTAAGACTCCATTTTTCTGGTTCTCAAACTAGAGTTCGTGGAGTCATTCTTGACTACCTTTTTTCTCCCATATCCTGTACCTGGTCTACCAGCAAATCCTATGTGCTCTGCCCTTACCTTATGTCCAGAATTTGAGTGCTTGTCACCTTCGCCACTGCCCACTTTGGTCCAGGGTAACATCATCTTTCACCGTGGCGGGAACCTCCTAACTGCTCTTACCCTCAGTCGTCTCTTGTCAACACAGCCTCCACAGCGCCTCTGTTAAAGTGTCAGTCAGAGCAGAGCCCTCTCAGAAGCTCTGCTTAGAAGCCCTATGGCTCCCATCTTAGAATGAAAATCAAGTCCCCACCCAGCATGCCGATCTGATCTCATCTAGGGCTTTTCCCTCTCTCCCTTCTGCGTTGGCTTCTGGCCTCGTCACTATACAGAAACATTCGCACATGTTGTGACCTTGCACTTGCCGTTACATCTCCCTGGAACGCTTGTCCCCCAGGCGGCTACTCCACAGCCTTCCTTGCTTGCTTCAAATCTTTACTCAAAACTCCCCTTTTTAGCGAGTGCTGGCCTAGCCATCTGATTTGGAATTTAGCTCCACCCTGATAGTCCATCCCCTCTTCCCACTCTCTTTCTTTCTTCCTTGCACTTATCACTTCATCACGAACATATTTTTAATTGTTTTCCTTATTTACTGGGGGGTCTACCTCACTAGAATACAAACTGTATGGGGGGCAGAGAGTTTGTGTGCCTATTCACGGCCCCACTCTCGAAGCCTAGACACTGCGTGGCACATGGTTAGTTCTCAGCATTATTTGTTAAATGAATTAACAAATATCGTAGCTCAACCAACCTTGCAAATCAGACAGCTAATGGCAGACACTAGGGAGTCCTACTTCTTAATCTGCCTGCTGATTCTCAGAAGGACCCAGCCTTCACTTAGCTGTTAAGAGCTTTTTATTTCACTCCTGATTTGACTGCCTGAGGCCCACCCACCCAGAAGGTGATCGGCTGTCATACCACAGCCAGCCCGCTCCTGCTCCTTGGGACCTAGGGCTCTGTCCTGCAGTTACAGACCAGCTTTAGCATCAATCCCTGGGATAGGGGACACAGGCTCAACATTGGAGTATAGATGAGGGGTATCTGCACCTCGCCAGAGAACAGTTCTAGTGGGGAAATAGGAAGGAGGGGTTGAGTTAAGTGGGAAAAGAAGACAGAGTAGGGTGGGGGAAGAGCTCTGTGTAGAAAAGGAAGAGTCCGAGTCAAGGAAGATGCAGACCCCCGAGGTCATGGCTTTGCTGAGGCCTGGACTAGTCTGAGGCACCAGGTGTCCATCCCATCAAGTTTGGAAAACACAGATGTGAAAGCACGTCTGGGGAGCAGTGGCCAGGAGCACAAGATTAAAGCGCGAGACCAGTACAGAGAGCCGCGGCCGCACATTGAGGCTTGCCAGCATGTTCAGGAGCCAGACGGAGAGGTTGGTAGGCTGGCATTAGGGAGTGGCTGCAGCAGGCCCACTCCAGAAAAGAGGGGAGAGAGGACTGTTCAGGGCTTACCCTGGGCACCCCACGTGATGGGGCCACATTCAAGCCAAGTCTCACAGACATGTGGTTTCCATGACCCAGCTCTTGGGGCAAGCGGGCCAAAAGGGCTCAGGGGAACTGAACTTCTGCCTCTGTGTCCCTGGAATGGTTCGGGACCTTTTACCACCCTCTGATTCATGGACACCAAACTACACGACTTGAGTCCCTCCATTCCTTCCCACTGTCTGCTTTCAAGGACCCGGGCTTCTGGAGGAGATAATAGAAACCCAAGTGTGTCTCTAAGAGGCATTTCAATTGTCCTTTAGGGAGAGCAATGGAAGAAACACGGGGCGGGGGGAGGGGAGGCGGTATTGGTGAAGAAAGGCACTGAATCTTGGGTCCCTAAAGCCATTTCCCGCTCCTGCCTGACCTGGGACTTTAAAACATCCTCTGTGATGCTTGGATTCATAGGAAAACCCATGGAAGTTTTCTCCTAAGGACCCTGTTTGAACTGTAACGTGAGTGCAGGGGGCAGGCTGTGGGCTAACAGCCAGAAAGTCCTATCCCCACGTCCTCACTGTGGCACAAAATGCTGCAGCCAGGATTGACCAGAGCCATCAGCTCATGTGAGGCCCCAGCTCCCTCCAGGTGCCTGTCTGAAGGGGAGAACAGGGTCCCCATAGTCAGGTGCCAGCTCAGGTGCTCAGGAGGGTGACAGGATTGGCTGAGCATAATTCCAAGTTACCCAGAACCACTTTTTAGTATAGCTGACCCTTGAACAACAAAGAGGTTAGAGGCGCCGACCCCCTATGCAGTCAAAATTTCCCATATAACTTTGTTCCCCCAAACTAATAACCTACTGTTGGCCAGAAGCCGTACCAATAAATAGTCAACTAACATATATTTTATATGTTATGTGTATTATATGCTGTATTCTTACAATAAAGTAAACTAGAGTAAAGAAAATGTTGTTTCGAAAATCATAAGAGAGGGGTGTCCGGGTGGCTCAGTTGGTTGAGCGACTGACTCTTGATTTCGGCTCAGGTCATCATCTCACAGTTATGGGATCGAGCCCCACGTCGGGCTCCATGCTGAGTATGGAGCCTGCTGAAGATTCTCTCTCTCTGTCCTTCTGCCCCTCTCCTACTCATGTGCACTCTCTCTCTCTAAAAGTAAAAATAAGAAAGAAAGAAAGAAAGAAAGAAAGAAAGAAAGAAAGAAAGAAAGAAAGAAAGAAAGAAAGAAAGAAAGAAATAAAGGAAAGTCGTAAGAGGAAATACATTGACAGTACTGTACTGCTTTTATTGAAAAAATCCACTTATAAGTGGACCCGCACAGGTGAAAACATAGTTATTCAAGAGCCAACTATATTTGGCTTTTATGAGATGGTATCACATGGCAGCGAACAACTGGATATTGTCCGGAAGCTAATTTCCAAAGGCCATCAGCCAAACTGAATGCAGTCAACAAGTTAAATCCACGTTCAGGATTTCCTGTGCCTTTGACATTGGACCAGGCTTTCCGGGACAGGGTCATGGGGAACCAGGGAGAAGCAGGAGCTTTATGCCATGAGGAGTTGACCTGTGAGACAGAAGAGCCCAGGAGATGTGCCGGGTGTGGCAGGGGATGGCACTGGGGAGGAGGGAGAGGGTACAGACCCTGGAAGCCTGACATGGAACAGCGATGCCGGTGTCGGGCAAGCAGGAAGGTCAAAGGGTGACCCCACCCAGCACAACAGCAAGATTGCAAAGGTATCTGGAGGGGAGGTGTGTCCAGGAGGGAGTGTGGGCTTCCATTCGAGTTTACACACCTTATAATTAAGGTTTGCCAGTTTGCATGTCAGGCTTGTGGAAACGTGGTTACCCTTGCAAAAGGGGAAAGGCAAGCCCACCCCTCTTCCGCTCCGAACACCAAACGCCGAGGGAGAACAATGATTGCTCAGTGCCTTCTCATCTAAATAATCTTTGTGCATTTGGATTTCACATTTTCTTTCAAATTGGAGATGCGAGTTAGTCTCCCTGCTAACAAAACACTTTCTTCATCCTACACCGAATCCCTCAGCAAATCCTCAAATATCTTTGCAAATCTCAAAGATATTAAGGCATTTAACTTTTTTTTTTCATTTAGACCTTTGAAGTGTGCTGTGACTGGAATAATTTCAGAGTTAAAACCGTCGACTGCATAGAAAATTAAGGAGCCCGCCTGTCACCCTGGTAGCTGGGCTGATAACTAATTACTTATAGATTATAAGTCAAATTTCAGAAAGATAAATATTTAAATAAAACATATAATCATTTGGAAATACCGCTCCGTGTTTTGTAATTATTGTCTTGAAAGAAATCATTGCTCAGATGGTGTATTCTATCATCTCTGAGGGGCGCAGCCGTCTTTAGGAGGGAGGGGAGATGGGAGAGGTTGTTGGATTATGCTTGCATGTATGTGTGTGGTATACGTGTTTTAATAAAGATATTAAAGGGCAATGCAATGCTTAGAAATACTGCGTCTGATTGGAAGGGCCACGTTGATCACAGACGCTTTACCTTTATCAATCGTTTAGTTCCAGAAGTGAAGGCTTTGCTGGGATGGGTGGGGTGGGGGTGGGGGAATGTTCTGGAGAAGGAGAGAAAGAGTGTAAGATGGTTACCTCCCTATACACTGCTGGCCAGGTCACAAATGCTCTGCCTTCCCTTTCTCTCCATCCCAGCCTTTCTCCAGTTTCGGGATCTTTTCTTCTCCAATATTCCATGCCTTCCCTTTCCCTGGGACTTATTTTTAATGTTTTAAAACCCTTCACCTAGATCCATTCCCTCTCTGAGAACTAATTGAAATTAAGTTACAGACAGACATCCCCAACACTCAGCCCCAATCCTTAGGCATGAACCTCCAAGAGTAAGAATATTCTACATGACCACTACACAGCACTCACATGTAGGGAAATGAACATTAATTCAATAATATCGTTTCCATTTTTTCCAGGGTTCCCCAAATCTCTTTTGCAGCTTCCCTCCATCCTCCAGCCCCCAGCCCCCCCACATCATTTTGTTGCTCAGACCCTTTCATATCATTGACGCTGGAAAACTCTCCCAACGGTCTTTGTCTTTTATGACGCTGATATTTGTAAAGATTTCGAGCCTGTTGTCCTGGAAAAGCTCCCACATCTGGATTTCTCTGACTGGTTCCTCCTGATTAGACTTGGTGAGAGTTTTGCCAAGAATGTTACCTAAGTATTACTGCCATTTCTAATTGTTTCACATCAGAAGACACATAACCTCAGGTTCCTCACAGGTGACATTTGATTGCTTGGTTAGAGCAGGGGCTTCCAGACCCCTGCCCCTGTAACCATTCACCCCCCCACCACTGCATCTTGAAATCATAAACAGTCTGTGTGGGGTGATCATTAGGTTTATGTGAGTATCCTATTGTCTGATGATTTTTTTCTCAAATTAAATTCTTTTATCATCCTTGATTATATTCGCCCGAATGAGTTACTATATTGCTGGTTACAAAATGGTGATTTTCTAATTCTACTGTTCCTTCCATATTTATTAGCTTGCATTCTCCCGGAAAGAAAGAATGCTAATGAATCAGCCTTTCATTCTCTCTCTCTCCCTCTCTTTCTGTCTCTTTCTCTCTCTTTCTCTCTCTCACACACACGTACACACACACACCTATAAATGGATTCATTTTTGTCAGTGTGTTAATATTCATTACTGACATTATCCTTTTTGATGTTCAGATTGTCACAGTAGTGCATTGAAGTCCCTTCTGGCTGAGTCCTGTGCCCTGTTTAAATGACCCAATTAATCTTTAAGCTCTCCTTTGTTTTTTGTTTTTTTTTTTTTGCCCAAGCAAGGTGTTCCAGCTATTTCTCCATATAACTTTTAGAAAGTGATGGTATTTAGAAACCAAGCTATAGGCACTCGGGTGTTCATGGTTATTAGGGAGTCATAGCGGTTTGCCTCTAGGCCCAGTCAGTAGACAGAGTTGGACACACACACACACACACACACACACACACACACACACATCAACTTAACGGTGCCAAATTTCCTCTTAATAACATATTTATTAAAAAGATAAAAGATTAGTTCTTACATTTCTCTGTTTTGGAGGGGGGAATCTTTATAGCTGCTACCTGACCTATTTATTCAAATGGTCACTCAGAAAATAATTATCAAACATCTCCACCATGACAGCACCTGATCTAGGTCTTGAGGATGCAATAGGGTTGCCAGTTAAAATACAGAATCTCAGGGATGCCGGGGTGGCTCAGTCGGTTAAGCGTCTGACTTCAGCTCAGGTCATGATCTCATAGTTTGTGAGTTTGAGCCCCGCATCGGGCTCTGTGCTGACAGCTCAGAGCCTGGAGCCTGCTTCAGATTCTGTGTCTCCCTCTCTCTCTGTCCCTCTCTTTCTGTCTATCTGTCTCTCTCTCTCTCAAAAATGAATAAACATTAAAAAATATACAGAATCACAGTTAAATTTGAATTTCACATACCCAACAAAAAATTTCACAGGGTAACTATGTGCCTAATATATGTCCCACAAAATGTACTAATTGGGCACTTTGTATTTTTATTTGCCAATTCTGGCAAGCCTGAGATTCAAAGACAAATAAACTACCACCCCTGTCCCAAGGTGATCACAGCCAAAAAAGACATACAAACTAGAAATAAATAGGAGCAATAAGGCATTTCAGGCGCTGTGCTGAAAATATGTGCAGGGCCTGATGGTAGTAGCATGTGGGGTCAGGGAGATGGTTTAGGAAAGGCTGAGTTTTGAAAGCCGATGAACATTTTCTCATTAATTTCCCCCAATGAACAACAGGTGATGGGAAGACCATTCTGCGACACGAGGATTTGGGGATAAGGGAAAAGAGAGGGGCCATGGTGGGGCAGTTGTAAGCCATGTTGTGGAGTTTGGGATTTACCCAGTAGGCCAATGAACTCCAAATATTTTTTGTTGCCCCATCCATCACAAAATATTTTATTAACATTGCACAATATATGTATTTATAAACATATGTTTATAAACGTAAATATGAGCATGTGTACGGTCTTTTTTAAAGCTTATTTATTTATTTTGGGAGAGGGAGAGAGCATGTGCAAGCACATGAAGGGGGGAAGGGCAGACAGAGAGAGGGAAGGAGGGAATCCCAAGCAGGCTCCGTGCTGTCATTGTAGAGCCTGACTCAGGCCTGACCTCATGAACCATGCGATCATGACCTGAGCCGAAATCAAGAGGTGGATGCCTAACTGACTGAGCCACCCGGACACCCCGAGTACATCTTGCTCATATGCTATGCACGTTATAAGCACAAACCGAATAATTTAGAGATCAATGAGATAAGAAGTAGCTCCACATACAAATTTCAACACTTTCATCTCTTGCACATTCTTGGCACTGAAGCATCCCAGTTTGGGGACCCCTGTTATAAGTTTGGGATAGTGATTCCCTCTAGGGAAGGATGAAAAGGAAACTGAAAGAGAAAAATCTTATTTGTTTCAGTGTTCGTTAATGTCATGTCCCTGAACTGACTGGCATTTCACCAGCAAGGACCTTGGCCCAGGGGTCCTGGAGGGCCTGAGCCAGCATTTCCGGGGGCACTTCAGGCACCATGTGTGTGTTTCCTCACTGGGTGGCTGCTTCACTGACAAGCTCAGCACGTACTCCCTTGTGGTCCAGCACTCATGATCCTATTCTCTTGCCTTCACTCCTGACCTCCCTGCCTCCCGGTCTGGCCTGGGGAAATCAGTTCCCCTCATAGCCAGAGTGATCAAAAACTTCCAAAAGTTTTCCAGAATAGAAATGGAACTTCCTACCATAGGTCCTAGACCTCTCACTTCCCCCACAACTTTACTTTCTTCACCCAACCGACCTGGCCTTCTGTTGCTCCTCTGTTCCCACCTCAGGGCCTTTGCATCTGCTGGCCCTCTGCCTGGCACACTGTTCCCCTGATCCATGAGCAGCCTGCTCACTTCAGGCCCCCTCAGAGAGGGCATTCCACATCTATCCCTGTCTGTATGATACCCACTCCGGCACCCACCACTCTTAGCTACTGTATTGTTCCTCCATGAACTTAACATCTTGTGACATACCATATACTGGGTTGTTTTGCTTATTTGTTTGGTTGCTCAATATTGGCCTCTCCTACAGAAGGCAACCTGTTTGATGGCAGGGACTCTGTTGTATTTGCTGCAGCATCCCCAGCGCCTGGCACATGGTGAATGCTCCACGAATATGTGTTGAAAGAAAGGATAGAGAAAGGGAGGGAGGGAGGGAAGGAAAACGAAAGAATTTCGTTTCACGCAAATGTGAGAACAATCACCTTGTCCCCAAATAATCAACAAGTGCTTTTAGTGTGTGGGGATCCAAGGGCCATCAGGTGGGGAGATATAAAAAGTTCAATGCAGGGGACCCTGGGTAGCTCAGTCAGTTAAGCATCTGACTTCCACTCAGGTCATGACCTCGTGGTTCGTAAGCTGGAGCCCTGCATCGGGCTTCGCGCCATCAGTGCAGAACCTGCTTGGGATTCTCTCTCCCCCCTGCTTGCACGTGCTTCTTCTCTCTTTCTCAGAATTAAAAAAATAAACTAAAACCAAAAAAAAAAGCTTGGCATCGAAGGGGTCTTAGCTCTGGGCACCCAGGCTTCTTCCCTGGGCAGCAGCTTGTCCCCTGCGTACTGCCAGCCCCCAACGTGCTTCTGCACTGTGACCTCTGAACCCTGTCCTGTCCCAATCCTCTGCAGATAATGCCCAGACTTCCAAGTGGAAAAGTGATAGGCAGGGGAGGGCGCGTGTTGGCAGCTTGGAGATAATCCGCCCTTGCCCAGTCCTTGACTGCACATAGGGCCTTTGACTTTTCAGAATTCTGCCACTCTGTCTGGGTTCACAGGGGCTGCGCTTTGTGACTCAGGTGCACTTGGGCGGATTAACCCCCTCTCAGCCTTTGTTTCCCCACCTGGAAAATGAAGGTGGAGCTGTGTGCCTTGAGGAGTGAAATAGCACCCAAGTGAGGTAGTGAGCACAGTGCTGGGCCCAGGAACCACCTAGGAGAGACTGCACAACATCCACTGTCATAGGATTACTTTTATTATCGTTGGAGTTGTTTGTACTACGGTATTGTGTGCCTCTGGCGAATACTTACCCACGTGTGTACTACCCTCATCAAGGTCTAGACCATCCCTCCAGCCCACGCACGGAGATGTAGCTCCAGTCCTGATCCCAGGCACTTTGCTTTTTCTTGAACTCCATGTCAGTGGAACCATCCAGCTCCTCTGCGTCTGGCTTCTGTTGTCCACATTAGGTCTATGAGCCTCACCCACGTGACTCTGTCGGTTGTGGTTGGTACCTGTGGCTTTTCCTGCCGGGCTCTGCTATGCTTTGACCCCAATCTGGAGTGTGTGGTACACCTGCCCTTGGGGAAAGGAGGCCAAGATTCTCCACCTTGGCTCCAGGTTTTGAACTTACCTTCTTAATGCTCCTTTGGTCATCACACAGCAGTTCTAGCAGACACCAGCTTATATTTTCTTACCATTACTTAAACATGCCCTTTACGCCAAAGGCCATGTCTCCTACAGAGCCAAGAGAGTACTAGATGATGAGGTAACTAGCAAGTAGTATGGGAAGGACGTCATTAAGCCCTGACTGCCTTTGGTTCCGAGGGAAGGGAACCCAATGGAGGGGAGAGCCCAGAGCAGGTGAGTCTGACAGCTTGATGTGGCTCAGCCGGGCAAGGGAGGCCAGGAAGGGGGTGGGTGGCGTGGGCAAGAGGAAGACAAGAATTAATGAGAAACAGAAAATAATTTAGCAGGACAGCAAGCCCCTGGAGACGAATTCCTTCTCCAAATGCCTCATTTGTCCAGAGGAGATGAGGAAAGTCTATGGCAGAAAGGCTGGCCTCGAGAATTTCATTTCCCTTATGCTATTCAGATTCCCAGCGTGATCGATAAGAGTACAATTAGTGCGCCAGATCGCATCAGATGTTTTTAACCTTTAGGTGGTGGTAACATGCATATTAAGGTTCTGCCTCCGCGGTGCCACCTTTCATGTGGGTAGGATAAGTCATCGTCACATTTGACATTTGATGCTATAATTTTAACATACTTTAAAAAATTCAGATAAAGATTATTTCAATTTTTTAAAGCTGGAGCCAGATGTAATTGCCTTGCTCTGGACTTTAGATCTAAATCATTCTGCCAACTCTTCCTGTAGTTATTAAGGACTTTATCATTGGAATGTGTACTGCATACGCGGGAGGTTACAATGCCCCAGAGGGCCGGAAGTAAACTTTTGATTTCTCCTACGATAAGGAATGACTTTTAATATAAAAGCCGTGAAGGCTTCGCTTAGTTAATTGTTCAATCAACTAATTAATCAATCCATCAACAAACCTGTTGGGATGCCCACTGTGTGTCCAGGAGGTCACGTTCCCTGCACCAAACAGCTTTCAATGTAAATGGGAGAAGACAAGAAACAGACTTGGAACTTTTTGTGTCTTGGTGCCTGAAACTGGGTATACAGTGGTGCTCGGTAAATGATTGCTAGGTAAAGGTAGGGTGGAGCAACAGTGGAAAATATGAGGTGGCGCAGGACCAGCTGGATCTACCACAGCAGCACATGGTTTCAATGTTCTGTGTCATTTCCCCTCAGCGTGCATCTAATTCTGCTGCGGCTGGGGGGCTGGTCACTGGGGAGCCTGGCTCAAGCTGACAAGGCTCCTGCCAGGTGGCTCTGCCTTCCCTTTTCCTGCCTCAGGACCTGCTCTGCAGGACAGTCTACTCAGCCTGTGAGCAACTGAACCCCAGAAATGCTGAGAGTTAAAGCTCCCATGGCAACCCCCAACCTATGGGGTGGGGAGCAAATGGGTAAATGTCCTAATCTCCATCCTCCGTGGAGGGATCTGGGAGGTGCTCCTTACAGTTCACAGAGGTCCCAGCGGACCAAGCCCCTGGTGCCTCAGCAAACCACATTTCCATTGGCTTTTCCTCCACCCCCAACCCCCATCTCCCTTATTTGAAGGGGCACATGCACCCCAATATTTATAGTAGCACTATCAACAATAGCTAAATTATGGAAAGAGCCCAATGTCTATTGACTGAAGAGTGGATAAAGAAGATGTGGTATATATACACAATGGAATACTACTTGGCAATGAAAAAGGATAAAATCTTGCCATTTGAAACAACGTGGATGGAACTGGAGGGTATTATGCAAAGTGTAATAAGTTAGTCAAAGAAAGACAGATATCATATGATTTCACTCATATGTGGAATTTGAGAAACTCCACAGATGAACATGGGGGAAGGGAAGGGAAAATAATATAAAAAACAAAGAGGGAGGCAAACCATAAGAGATTCTTAAATATAGAGAACAAACTGAGGGTTGCTGCAGCAGAGTATGGGGGCGGGTAGGCTAAATGGGTGATGGGCATTGAGGAGGGCACTTTTCAGGATGAACACTGGGTGTCGTATGAAAAAGATGAATCACTGGGCTTTACTCCTGAAGCCAAGACTACATTGTATGTTAACTAACTTGAAAATAAATTTAAAGAAAAAAAAAAAAGGAGACTAAGAGAGGTATTCTATTAGCCTCCTTAGGAATAAATTGAGAGCTCTGCTTTATCTTAGAGGAGGACTCTACATCTATATGGTCCAGGATGGTTCTGGAAGCCTCTTTAGCCACATCATTCTGAGGTAAGATAGTAACCACATGGACTTTGAGGATTAAACACATCAACACGCATTAGTGTGCTTAGCATAGAGCATGGCTCTTGCAAATAATTCATCTGTCCTGATCCCAAAAGGGCCATCAACTCATGTGTTGATCTGGGATCTGTAGTTTCCTAACTACACCTCAACCATTCAAATTAGTGGTCAGCAAAGAAGGTAATTTTATCAGAAAGAAGCAGAGATATCTCAGAAAATCTGGGGGTCTGTGACAGCCAGAACTGAGAACCTTCCTAACCAAGGTGGTAAATCCATCCATCCAAAGGACTTCTTTCCCATGTGCTGCTGCCACAAACCTCCAAAAACAGGGGCGCCTGGGTGGCTCAGTCAGTTAAGCATCTGACTTCGGCTTAGGTCAAGATCTCACAGTTTGTGGGTTTGAGTCCAGTGTTGGGCTCTGTGCTGACAGCTAGCTCAGAGCCTGGAGACTGCTCTCAGATTCTGTAGTCTCCCTCTCTCTCTGACCCCCTGCTCATGCTGTCTCTCTCTCTCTCTCTCTCTCTCTCTCTCAGAAATAAAACATTAAAAAAAATCAGAAACAATAAAACCTCCAAAAGCCGACCAGCTTTTGCTCACACCAGGCCCTGGCAGGAAACGGCCACCCAATCCCCCATCCCAGGGCTCCAAATGTAAATTCCCAGAAAGAATGGCTTTTATTTGCCTAACTTGGGACAGGTGTCCACCCTGTCTAATTGGCTATGATGAGGGAGTGCTGGGGTCACATTTTATAACATGACTCTGGAGACTCAGCCTTGGGAAGGCGCAGTTATGAGACATGAAATGCATAGGCTGCTGAGGCATCCTGAGATGTGTCTGCTATAGGGAGTTGATAGGTAAGGGGGTGGGGACCAGGGAACTTGAAAAGTCCCCCTAAATTTCACCGAGAAGATTAAAAGGGTGAGGATAGCCAAGCAAACTTGATAAAGAAGTGTATGTGGATGCATTTGCCTCACCATTGATTAAGTACATTGTAAAGCTATAAAAAGTGTAACAGATTAATACCAATACAGCAAGAGACCAGCAGGCCACTCCAGTTAGGGACTATATTTATAAAATTCCCAACTATCTGCAAAGGCCAGAAACATACAGTCACATTTGTCATGTAAGAAAAGTATTGTTGCAAACTCATAGAGGCAAAGAAAGGAGAATTTAATTTTTTTTAAGTTAGTATAATTTAGTGACAATTAGGGAGAGAAGATGGATCCTTACTGAACATCATACCTCAACACAAACTCCAGATGAATAAAAGGTTAGTTATAAATACAAAGCCACAAAAATGGAAGAAAACCTAGAGGATGTGAGGACTTTCTAAGGATTAAAGAAAGCAAGAACCTCAAAAGAAACTCAGTACATTTGACGACATAAAATGAAGAACCTCTACACTTTATTTTTATTGTTTTATTTTTTTATTTTTTATTTATTTTTTAATTTTTTTGGTTTTTTTTTTATTTATTTTTAGGAGAGAGAGAGCGAGAGACAGCGTGAGCAGGGGAGGGTCAGAGAGAGAGGGAGTCACAGACTGAAACAGGCTCCAGGCTCTGAGCTGGCAGTCAGCACAGAGCCCGATGCAGGGCTTGAACCCATGAACCACGAGATCATGACCTAAGCAAAAGTCGGACGCTTAACCGACTAAGCCACCCAGGCGCCTCTATTATTTTATTTTTTATTTTAGAGAGCAAGGGTGGGGGAGAGGGTCAGAGGGAGAGAGAGAGAGAGAGAGAGAGAGAGAGAGAGAGAGAATTCCCAGTAGGCTCCACACTGTCAGTGCAGAGCCCAACACAGAGTTTGATCCCACGACCCTGGGATCATGATCTGAGTCAAAATCATGAGTCAGATGCTCAACTGACTGAGCCACCCATGCAACCCCAAGCACCTCTGCATTTTAAAATAAGAAATGCCAGGGCACCTGTATGGCTCAGTCGGTCAAGTGTCCAACTCTTGGTCTCAGCTCAGGTCATGAATTTGTGGTTTGTGAGTTTGAGCCCCACATCAGGCTTGGTGCTGACAGTGTAGAGCCTGCTTGGGATTCTCCCTCTCCCTCTCTCTCTGCCCCTAAACCGCTCACTCTCTTTGTCTCTCTCTCACAACAAATAAATAAACATAAAAACAAATTAAAACGAGAAACACCAAAGAGAATTAAGAGGGAAACGGACAAATTGAGAAGACTTACTTCCATGATGATGACAAAGTTTTCATACCTAAAACGATAAAATGTTCTGATAAATTAACAAGAAATAAATAAGCAGAGGACACGATCAGTCAATTCACAAAGGAAAAAGTGGAAAAATTTAAACAGTATACGTATGAGAAAATGGGTAACCTCACTAACTAGTAAGCCAACAAACACACCAAAACATCAGCTTCAGTGGCTTACCATTTCCGCACACAGGACAAGCAAAGGCATGTCTGTCCAGTAATACATACTCCATGTTGAAGGAGGTCTGATGAACTAGGCACAGTGGTTGGTAAGCCATTTCTGGGATAATTTGGCAATTTATAGAAAGAGCTTTAACTTTGTCAGGAATCTGTCCTAAGAAAATAACTACCAATGAATGTGGTGTTTATATGCAAGAATGTTCATCTCTACACTGACCACTGGAGTAAAACAATTCACATGTCCGTCAAAGGCTGACTAAGCTAAATACGGTTTACTTGCACAATGAAATATTATGTGGCCTTAGAAAGTACATTTTGAACGAGTGTTTACTGACCAAAGAAACTTATCCGTAATATACTTTTAGCAGGTATTGGGATCTAATTTACATATGATCTCATTTATCCATTTGAAATCTACAATTCAAAGATTTTTTTTTTTTTAATGTAGCCACAGAGTTATGCAACAGTCAATTTTAGAACATTTTCATCACCTCAAAGAGAAGCCCTGAGCCCATTCGGAATCCCTTCTCATTCTTCCACCTACCACCCAGCTCTAGGCCACCCCTAACCTGTTTTCTGTCTTGATAGGTTTGCCTATTCTAAACATTCCATATCAGTGGAATCATACAACGTACTGTCTTTTAACAACTGGTATCTTTCATTTAACACGATGTTCTCAAGGTTCTTCCATGCTGCAGCGTTACATCAGGACTTTGTACTGCTGAATAATATTCTATTGTATGACTCTGCCACATTTCCTTCATCCATTCATCTACTAATAGACACTGGAGTTGTTTCCACTTTTTGGCTATTGTGAATAATGTTGATATTCACATTTTGATTAGATGTAAGTGTTAACTTCTCTTGTGTATACAGGTAGGAGTAGAATGCTTAGATAAGATGGTAACTCTATGCTTAACTGTTTGAAAAACTACCAAATGTTTTCTAACTCATCATCTGACATTCCCACCAACAGTCTTGGAGGATTCCAATTTCCCCACACCCTTGTCAATATGTGCTGCTGTCTGTGGTTTTGATTATGTCCATCCTAGCGGGTGTGACGTGGTATCTCATTGTGGTTTGCATTTTCCTGATGGTTAATGACATTGAGCATGTTTTCATGTGATTGTTGGCCATTTGTATATTTTGTTTGGAGGAATGTCTTTTCAGATCCTTTGCCCATTTTTAAATTGGTTTACTTATCTTTATATTATTGAATTAAAAGAGTTCTCTACATATTCTGGATCCACGCCAATTATCAGGTATATGATTTGCAAATTTCCCATTCTAGGAGTTGTCTTTTCTTTTTTATGAGAAGATTTGCAGCACAAAAGTCATTACCTCTGATTAATTCAGATTTATCTATTTTTTCTTTTTCTCACTTGTGCTTTTCATGTTGTATCTAAGAAGGCTTTCTCTAATTCAAGATCATGAAGACTTACTCCTATGTTTTTACTTCAACAAGTTTTATAATTTTGTCTCTTAAG
The DNA here is from genome assembly GCA_017311185.1 of Proteles cristata cristata. NCBI lineage: Eukaryota > Metazoa > Chordata > Mammalia > Carnivora > Hyaenidae > Proteles > Proteles cristata. The sequence continues at coordinate 3,104,404 of JAESUZ010004080.1, read as the reverse complement.
TTGAGATATCTGATCCAGATTGAGATTTGTGTATAAGGAAGGAAGCCAACTTCATTCTTTCTTTTGCAAGTAGCTTTCTGGTTGTTCCAACACCATTTGTTGAAAAATTTTTTCCCATCGAACTATCTTGGTGCCCTTGTTGAAAAGCAAATGATCATAATTGTGAAAGGGTTTCTTTTTAACATCTCAGTTTTATTCCACTGGTCTATAGGTCCGTATTTATGCCAAAACCACATTCTCTTGATTATGTAGCTTGGTAGTAGATTTTGAAATAAAAAAATGTTGAGTTGTCCAAATCTGTTCTTCTTCAAGATAAGTTTTAGTAAGCCAGGGTTTCTTACATTCTCATATAAATTTTCAAATCAACACTCTAATTTCTGCAAAAAAAAAAAAAGCCAGCTGGGATTGATTCTGATCAGGTTTACTTTCAACCTACAGATCAGCTTGGGGAAAACAGCCATCTAAGAAATATGAAGCCTTCCTATCCATAAACATGGGATATCTTTCCATTTATGGAAGGCTTCTTTAATTTCTTTACAAAGTAAATGATTATACTCAGAGTATAAATCTTGCACTCTGTTCAGTTTATTCCTAAGTATTTTATTCTTGATGCTCTTGCACATGGAATTGTTTCTTAATTGCATTTGCCAATTGTTTATTACTGGTGTATAGAATTACAATTGATTTCTGCATATCGATCTTCTAACCTGCAACCTTGTGGACTTGTTCATCAGTCCTCACTATCGTTTTGTAGATTCCTTAGTATTTTCTATGTACAAGATTGTGTCATCTGCACATAGTCTTACTTCTTCCCACAACAGAGATTTGTCAATAAATCAGTGTTAATATTATTTCAACTTTTGGAAGAATAACGGCTAAGTTATTCTTGGCCCAAGTTTTTGGCCCAAATACCAATATATAGATTTCCACAGGTGTTGATATTACAGTTTGGATTTTTTTTAACTTTTCCAAGTTTTACAAATTAACTAATGTGTTACTTCAATGTTAACATGTTACTTTAGAAAATGCTATAAAATCGTAGAATTTCCAAGTATATTTGAGCACCAACTCTATGTCATGACTTAGAAATTGTGAAGCAATCCAAAGATGCAGAAGACCAGTCCTTCCTCCCAGAGAAGTGCTAATAAAACATTTAAAAGACAATATAAGATAAAGTGCTAAGACAGAAAGAATTCCTGCCCAAATGTATAATCCTGAGAGCTAGTACCACAGGCCATCAGAGTGGGCCTCAAGGAGAAGGTGGATCTCATAGAATGAGCAGTGATGGAAATGGAAGAGGCAGGGAAGAATCAAGGTAGAGGATGAGGTGCCTAAACCTGATAGGGGGGTAGTCATCATGGGGGCTGGTGCGGCGAGGAGACAAGCTGGGTATACCCAGTCAGGGAGAGGACGGTGATGCCAAGTAGAGGACCTTGCCTTTAGATCTGCCTCCACTGTGGTCCATGACAGAGGTGGGTGTGGGGAGATGGCATGCAGAAAACTGGATTTGGGAAAGATACACCACACAGAAGCAATTAGGGGGGAGCACTGACTTTGAGAAGGGGGCTGGTGGGACAGACCTAGACCAGGGTGGGGGATGTCAAGAAACAGTCTGAAATCTGTCAAGGGAGACTTATAATCCACATTGTGACCTGGGCAGCTTCTGAACCCTCAGCGGGGTTCTGCTCTTGTTCCTGCAAGTAACATCTGGCAAATTTCAGCAGTAAAGACCGTAGCCTCCAGCTACCATCTCACATAAGGAGAAATCCAGAGGTAGGCTGCTCTGGGTTTGGTGCAGCTACCCAGTGACATCGTTCCGATCTCTTTATACCATTCTGCTCTGCCGTCACTGGATGTGTCATCTTGCCGCATCAGGGCCACACAGGGTCTGCTGTGGATCTAGGAACCATATCTGTGCTCTAGGCAGAAAACAGACAGAATGTGGAAAGAGCTCCCACCCCACCTGAACTTTTCACCAGGAAACTTAGGCTTCTTCAGAGCCACCACTAGGTCGCAGGTCCCTCACTCAGCTAGAGGAGCACCTAGGAAAGTGGCACATAGAATTGTCGTGACTGGCATAGACCAACCATGTTCCAGTGCCTGAGCGAACTGCTCATCAAAATCAAATCAGGATTCTGTTGGCCAGGAAGAGAGAGCACAGGCATTGGGAAGACAGTGGATGGTGTCTGACCCACGGAATGGGACAAGATGCTCCTCCAGAGGCCCATACTCTAGGAGCTTCTCTTTTCTCCTCCCTTGTCCCTCTCACCTCCTCCAGCTACCGCTTAGTTGTCCTCTCACCCACTTGCTGCTAACGCCTCCTCCTTTTGGCCTGTGAAGAAACCAACTACTTTATCAACATTGGGCGACTCGATTTTCCCAGCATGATTATTATTTTGATTGGCCCAAAACTGGCAAGTTGTTATGGACCCCCATGGGATAAATGCAGCCTCTGTATGTCCCTCTGTTTGTTTCCTGGCTCTATTTTAAATGCCCTTCTGACATTTATTTATTTTTCCTTCTTGAAATTTCTCCTTCCAGTTAATCAGCTCAAGGTGTGAGCCTTTCAAGTGTGAGGTTCAGGAGGACAGCCTGGCCATCCCTTCCTTCTTCCTATGGCCTGCTGCCCCGTGCGAGAGTCATCACAGATCCCACATCAATGAACTCCATAGCAGTTCAGTCATGGATTCTGAAGGGAAACAAGACAGAGATTACTCGGGCTTCCTAGAGCCCCACACAGCTCATACTCAGGAACCCTGTCATTGTAAACCCCACGGAAGGCACTGAGCCCGATGCCTATCTTGAGGAGGGACTGTCCAAATGGCCAGGATCCATCCAGGTTCCAGAGTTCAGAGATGCCTCATACATGAAAGTTTCCCACATCTGTGCCCAGGGCAGGGCTGGAGCCGCATGCGAGGCAGCCAGGCTCCCAGGGAAAGAGTTTATTCCCAAGATTCCTCCCTCTAAACTCCCTACTCATCTGACCCAAGCACACCCACCTGGCCCCTAATGTCACCACACTTAGTTCTGTAGCTGCACAGCATTTTGATCCAAACTGTGTATGCTAGCCTCAGTTTCACCCGTCAGGGTCACACACGTGATACCCCCCACCTTCAGTCACTTCTGTACCACCGGCACTACTTTTTTCATTTCCTTCTAATACCTGCAGGAGAATATTTTCTTTTTTTTTTTTTTAACAGGACTGCCTTGCTTAAATACAATTTTTAAAAATTAAACCTTTAGATCACTATCCTTTATGGAAAACAAACATTATCTTCCCTAAATGGAAAGCAACCTTGAAAATGAATGCAATGAAAACAGAACAATGACAACTTGATGCTCATGATAAATAGGATCTGGGAAGAATAGGGGGGAGTGGGGAGGAAAGCTGCAAAGAAAATAGAAGGAGGTATCAGCCCCCTGACCGGGCGGGGAGCGGTGGCCCCCATGAGTGAGGACATGGAGGAAGAGTGAGGTTCAGTTCTGCAGCTCAGTTAGAGGTGCCTGGTCTATGTTCAGTCCAAGCAAAAGATACCAGAAGAGGGATGAGACACAAGTTCACAATCCGGCATTTTCTGTGCTTCTCTTCGCTGGTGATCTATTCTGACGCACTGAACTCCTTGTGACTCTGCGTGCCTCAGTCTCTGAATATTCTAGTGTCCTGGGAAGATGGGGCCGGGGGGCGGTACTTTTTTGACTGTATCATGTTAGGGCCAATTCTAAAATGATTGAGTCTAAAAGGAGAGGAAAAAAATGTGTGGCCACAAACTCACCTGGTCCCCAGGGACCATATTTGAGTGTGCCTGCAGGCCCCGTGGTTTTCTTAGGGCCAAGAGTGAGCCAGAGTGGCCAGGGACATGGGAGCTGTTGATGGGGTCTCCACCAGGGTGAGGAAACAGAAGAAAGGAAGCTTCTGGTATGGGTGAAAACATGTCAAGTTATGATACTAAGAATCCCGCAGAAGCCTGTAATTAAGAAGAAATGACATTGCAGTCAAAGGGAAAGCGTCAAAAGTGTCACCTTTGGCTCCTATGCCTCCTTCAAGATAAGGTGGCTTTGAACACCCAGGGATATAGGCCAGGAAAAGACTGCAGCATGTGAAAGTCCTGTCTGAGAAGCTCTCACAATTGAGGTACGAGGAATCAAAGCAGGAAGTAATGTGTCAAGCACTGAGGGCCTGGAAGTCTTGCTTAAGATTCAGCCAAGCGCAGGCTTGTCCTCTGGCTTCGGCATTTACTAGCTGTGCAACCTTGGGAAGCTTACATAATCTCTCTGAGTCTCATCAATAAAATGCGGCTGGTAATACCTACCTCATAGGGTTGTTGCAAGGATTAAATAAAAGAGCATATGCACTGGGGTGCCTGGGTGGCTCAGTTGGTTAAGTGTCCGACTTCGGCTCAGGTCATGCCCTTGTGGTTTGTAAGTTTGGATCACGCGTCCGGCTCTTTGCTGACAGCTCAGAGCCTGGAGCCTGCTTCAGATTCTGTGTCTCCCTCTCTCTCCCTCCCCTGCTCATGCTCTCTCTCTGTCTCAAAAACAAATAAACATTAAAAAAAATTTTTTAAAGAAGCTTTTTAAAAAGCATATGCAGAACACTGAGTACAGTGCCTGACCCAGAGCAGATACTCCATTATTAGCAATATTATTATTATTATTATTCACACTTGCCCTGAACTTGTCTAACAAGGTGGGACTAACCTGGGGTCCCATTTTCTAAATAAACCAATAAAGGAGCAAGTCAAGAGAAGCCAGGAGCAATCTGTTTTGTGACAAAGTGAAAAACACAAAACCAGAAAAAGAAATCCACCTCCGGCCCAAGAAGACAGAAGCACATTCCAGGGACCCCATCTTTGGCACCAAAGATGCTTTCGTGGGTTAAAAAAAAATGGACCCTTTCAGGAGTGGTAAATATTAGAGTGGTGATTGCATTTTCAAAACATCACTCTTGGTTAAAAAGGAAAAAAAAAAAAAGACAAGAAATTAAAGCATTTGTGTTTAGGGGGAAAAAATAGCTAGTTTTATAATCTGCCATTTGGAAAATCAAGTCTATATAAAGAAAGAAAGCTGTGAGCTGAGGCAAGAATGAGGTTTCTCGGCGACAGCTTCATTTGTAAGTTTTGTGTGGCTCTTGAAGGTCACTCACTGCAGGGACTTCATCCCACTTCGCAAACAGAAGACGAATCTGCAGTCCCTTCTTGCAGCAGGTTATACAAGGAAACAATAAATGTGAGAGGCAGTAGCACTCCTTAAAGAGGTCTAAATTGAATTGCATTGACTTTTTACAAAGCCACAAATTGCTTATCTTATTCAAGTGCCTGGGTGTTTGCTTTTTGATGAGCTGGGTACAGAGATATCTTGAAGTTTGACAGAGGTATGAGTCGCCCAATTTGAACCATCAGTGGTGGGGTTGGGGCCAGGGTGGGAGGCACCAGGCTCTGGGGCTTGTCTGCTTTTCCCCTTACACAGGCCAAGGGGATCATTCTCAAAGATGATCCTGGAAGACCAAAGTCCTATAAGGAAGGATCTATTCCACCCAGAAAATGCACCTGCCTCCTAGCTCACTTGTGGGGATCAAATAAGATAACAGAGGTAAAAAATCGAATATTCTTCAGATTTGGGAGTCAAGAGGAAAGAAATAGACAGGAACAGCCATTCCAGCTAAATAGCATGTGTGTCTGAAGCTTGAGTGTGTGTGTGTGTGTGTGTGTGTGTGTGTGTGTGTGTGTGTGTGTGTGTGTGTGTTGGTGTAAACGCTGGGAAATAAGACAATCAGATTAGGTGTTGGGCTAACTCCGTGGTTTCTCAGCCCTGGCTGCACATAAGAATTATCCGGGAAGCTTTTTGGAGCTTCTGGCCGCTTCCAGGACATTAAATCAGAATCTCGGTACAGGGAGGCTGGGGGGTGGGGGGAGGGTTCCAGGCATCATAATTCAGATACCCCTTCACCAGGATCCTAGCAGGCAGATTGGATTTCAGACCACCAGACTAATTGAATAAGGAGTAAAAAAGACGAGATGGTATGTCCCATTTGTTTAAGAAGGTTGGTGTCACTGGGTTTTACTGAGACAATGACCATTATGTTGGGGGCAGACATGGCCCCATCAATGACAGTTATGAACAATGCCTTTCCCCATACCACTGAGATGGAGAAGCCAGGGCCTCAAAGAGGAACAAAAGGTGGAAAGTTAGCTTCCGAGAGGGTGCGGGGATGGGGGGAGGCACGTTTGCTTTGTTCTAGGGGGTTCCAGAATGTGTAGAAACCCTCCCCCCCGCCATGGGGAGGCCTCTGGCACACAGGGCTGGCCCTCACTGGGAATCAGGCACTTTGCGTGGGGGTCCTCCCACAGCAGGAGAGGGGGGCGGGAGAGCAAAGGCGCCTCGGGGAGCCGGGCAGCTCTGTTCATTTCATTTCTGGCTACTTCTCTAGGGAGTTCAGGCATCTCCTCAAACTCCAAGGAGCAAAGGCCACGCCCACTCCCCCCACCTGATGTAATCCGGGTGTCCCGGACCCAGGATCGGACCTATGATCGCTCCTACCAGCTTCTTTGAAGGCCTCTGCCTACCTGAGCTTCCTTATGGGAATTCTTTAGATCCCTAAGTGGGACACGGGGAATAGGTTCTGAAGAAGCCACTCAAAGGTGTTGGAACTAATCTGCTTTGCTCCTGAAGACAATGCCTTTTAGAGGCGCCTGGGGGGCTCAGTACATTAAACGTCTCACTCTTGATTTCGGCTTAGGTCACCATCTGGCAGTTGGTGGGATCGAGCCCCACATCTGGTTCTGCACTAACAGTGGCCGGGGGGAGGGGGGGCTCTGCTTGGGATTCTCTCTCTCCCCCCCCTCTCTCTCCGCCCCTCCCCTGCTCTATCTCTCAAAATAAATAAGCATTTAACAAGAAAAAAGACAGGCAAGTTAGTGGTGGAATGAATCCATTCCCACAGGACACGGTTCTTGAAGCTACTTTTGACTATCTCTTCCTCACATCTTCCCCTCACCTCTTCTGAAACACACACACACACCCAGTTGTTAGCTTACAAAACCCAACATGCAGTCCCCCAAGAAGGATACTCGCGTCGGGCCGAAAAACCTTTCTTAAGGGTTTTGCCTAAAAAGTTCAGCTTTGATGGTAAGAGTCCAGGCACTGTTCTGGAAATATTTTGCTCTGTAGCTTATAAAGGAAATGCTCTTTAAATTAAAAAACATAGATTTCCCCAGCATTCTAAGGGGACAATTCTTAGAAAGGAGCAAGGTCACAAGCCTCAAAATGCCTGACAGTTTCTGAAATTTTTCCTCCTCCTTGAGAGAAGCAAACATACCTAATACATTGGAAATACTATATCCACGCATAAAATGTACTAGCAATCACTGCCTTCAGCGTGGGGCCTTGCAGTTCCCCAGAACCCCACAATATCACTTGATCCCACAGACACATATGATTGGTCCCATTTTACAGTTGAAAATACTGAGCCCCAGAGAGGTTATGGATCCCGCCCACATGTGCAGATCATATGTGGCTAAGCTCTCCTCTAAGGCCGGACCTGTATGAACGCACGTGACCTAGCAGTGAGACCCCGGCCTTGTGTGGTTTCTAAGGGCAGCCCTGGCATCCCAGGAGGGTGGCAGACCTGGCACAAAGGTGCTCAGTAGCTTGCCCAAGGCTCCTTCCACATTCATTCACCGTAATGCATTTAGTGAGTTTGTAATATGGACCATAACTGTAATAGACAGACAGATGCCCCCTGCCCCCATGGAGCTTACAGTTAGGAGAAGGCTAGTCCTGAGGTCATGGTCACATCAACAGTACATCTTCAGTAATGGACCTGGCCCTCTGAAGTGCCTCCCCTGCCCTTTCCACCTGACCATAAAACAGATCTATGATTTAATAAAATCATAGGTTGCAGTGTTTGGGATTTCTTTTGTCTCTCCCTGGGCTGTGTGCTTGTTAGAAATGCTGAGACATTTGTACCCAAGGTAGGAGAATTTCCCTCTAAGAGTGAAGCATCTGGTACTGTATGAGCTAAGAGAGTTCTATGGAGATAGTTTTGTTTTGCAACATGACATGAAGACTTCTAGAGATGGATGAATGATACATAAATAATAGGTCATTGGATGGATGGCAAGGAAAGTGTGAGTGAGAGAGAACAAGGGAAGCAGGCGATGAGCTAAATAATGGCTACACGATACATTCAGTGATATTCCAGCCAGGCCAATCCACCTGCTGTTCCCCCAGCTCAGCCGGCTCTTCCTCACCCCCGGGCCTTTGCACAGTCTGCTTCCTTAGCTAGTGTCCCTCCTGCAACCTTTATGCCCCGCCTCCTGCCTTTTGACGGCCTGGGCCACCCTCACAAGTCCCAGTCCTGGAGGCTTTTTCTGACCACCCCAGGCAGGGGGAGACAGATCTCTGTAACAAGGCTGAGGGCCCACGTCTATTCCAGCATCTCCGACATTGGTGGAGATGATCTGTGGATGTGTCTGCCTTTTGTCTACTAGGTGGTGAGGGGAGAGTCATGGTCTGTGGCCCACTGCATCCCCAGCTCTGAGCATGGCAGGTGTTTATGAAGCGAACTCACTAATCTATATGTGTGCCCACGATCCGCACATGGAGTGACAGCAGCAGCAAGGGGTTTCTCCCCAGAGGCTCCCTGGCATGCTGGCTCCTTCGAGCTGACTTTCTGGTTGCCAGGTGAGAGTCTGCTGGGTGATTGCGGAGGGCCTGAGTGATTGCACGGTGGCCCCAGGTGCCGCAGCGGCGGGGAGCCGGGCACAATGAGACCTCCACACCCACCTCCTGTTGGCGCTAACAAAGACAGATCGGAGGCAGCCGCTGGAGTGCTTTGCCTGTTAAGTGTTAAGTAGCAGACTGATTGCTCCGAAGTTGACAAGTGACAGGGAGTGAGGTGGCAGGTGCTTCCGACAGCCCCCTTGGGGAAAGCAGGGCCCGGGGCTCCACTTGGGCAAGGGGGTTCCTGACTAAGGAGCCCTTCTCTCACAGAGCAGGGGTTTTCTGTCTGGATCGAGGCTGGCCCATAGCAGGGTCCAGGCCCTGCTATGTTGGTTTACCTTCTTGAGAAAAAGGTGAGGCCTTCGGTTCTGTGGACATTTCTGGGCTTTCCTGAAAGCCTCAGTTTCTGGCACTCAAGACTGTCACAATGGAAGGTGCCTCCAGGGGACAATTCAGTTAGGATTTTTTGGCAGGGGGTGGAGGTGAGGGTGCAGCGTTCCCAATGGGAGTTGTCACTCCTTGAGCTGGCCGCGAGGGCAGTTGATGGCTCACTTAGCCGGGCCCCATCCTCTGGGGCACCATCTGCAATCACAGCTCCCTACGATGCCATGTTCTCAGGTCCCCAATCCCTTGAGCACCTGCTGGAATCCCACAGCCAGTAACACAGATCTACGCCAGTGCTTTAGATGGATTCTACCAGCATCACTTTCTTACACAATAAAGTAAGTTTGAATGAAATCTTACCTGAAGTGCATTATATGTGAAAGAGATCTGGTTGAAGCAGGGGAGAGGGCCGGAGCTTCACCTGCTCCACTCTCCGGCCACCCCCTGAGGGGGCCCCACAGCTTGGTGCAGGAGCCCAGGGCCCCAAGGTGGGAGCACTCCTCTGTGCCCTCAGAGCCCCCTGGTCCTGCCTTCATTCCAGAGGCATCTCTGAGATTCCACTTGCTGACCCCTCCGTTTCTGTTACCAACTGTGAGCTACTTGAGGACCTCGCCGGCAGTGTCTGAATGTTGCTTGGATATGGATGGATGGCTAGGTGAGTGGATGGATGGAATGATGGATGCCAGACTTCGTTCAAAGCTCTTCCCAAGTCCCAGACATAGAATGAAGTGTTTAAAAGCATGGGCTTTTGGGGTAAAAAAGATCTGGATTTGAACCCTGCAGATCCTATGCTTTCATAAAGGGCCTATCCAAGTATTTTCCATTCTTATTGAAATGCTTGTGCTTTTATTCCTGATCTGTAGGAGCTATTTCCATACTCTGGATACAAGATAGATTGTTATATAAGGTGCTGTAACATTGCTCTCAGTCAGCTCTACATTTTCTTAATAGTATCTCTCGATCAACAGGAGTTACTAATTTTGATGAAATCTATTCTGTCAATTTTTGTCTTCTATGGATAGTGCTTCTTGTGGCTTCTCTAACAACTCTCTGTCTACCTCCGGGTTTCAAAGTTTCGCTCTTGTTGTTTGGCCTGGTTTGGTTGGTTTCTTCCCTAGAAACTTTTTAATGTTAGTTTCGATGTCACAGTCTATAATCAACCTCATTAACATTTTTTAAAAATATAGTGTGAAAGGGAAGGGTAAGGTTTTTAAAAATACATTGTATACTGGTGGGGTGCCTGGGTGGCTCAGTCGGTTAGGCATCCGACTTCAGCTCAGGTCATGATCTCATCTCTTGTGAGTTCGACCCCGTGTCGGATTCTGTGCTGACAGCTCAGAGGCTGGAGCCTGCTTCAGATTCTGTGTCTCCCTGTCTCTCATCCTCCCCCATTCACACTCTGTCTCACTGTCTCTCTCTCTGTCTCTCTTTTTCAAAAATAAATACACATTAAACAAATTTTTTTAATATATTATATACTGATTTCTTCCCCCAGTGTTATTGGTCCAAAAAACTTTTCTTCCCACTCATTAAATTGTTTGGTGACTTCACTGAAAATCAATTGATTTTATGCAGGTGGGTTTGATTCTGGATATTCCTTTCAGTTTCATCGATTTTCATTTTTTTAAGATATGCTAATGCCAATACTACATTGTCTTCATAATGTAGTTTTACGGTAAGTCTTGAAATTGACTAGCATAGGTCTCCCAACTGCATTCCTCAGCTTTATTTTTGGCTATATCAGGTTCTTTGCATTTCCTTATGAACTTTTTAATAAGCTTGTCAATTTCTTTTTTTTTTTAATGTTTTATTTATTTCTAGGAGAGAGAGAGACAGCGTGAGCAGGGGAGGGTCAGAGAGAGAGGGAGTCACAGACTGAAACAGGCTCCAGGCTCTGAGCTGGCAGTCAGCACAGAGCCCGACGCGGGGCTCGAACCCACACACCGCGAGATCATGACCTAAGCGAAAGTCGGACGCTTAACCGACTAAGCCACCCAGGCGCCCCTAAGCTTGTCAATTTCTATAGGAGGATCTGATGGGCATTTGACTAGATCGCTTTGAATCCACATATTAATTTGAGGAGAACTGATATCTTAACAATACTGATTCTTTTGATCCATGAACACAGACCGTAGACAGTTATCTGCTAATAAAGACCCATCTGCTTCTTACTTTTCAATCACTGTAACTTTTATATCATTTTCTTATGTATTGTACTGATTATGACCTCCAGTAAAATACTGAATATGTGTGCTGAGAGCAGACATCCTTGTTTTGCTCCCAGTTTGGGGGGGAAATGTCCAGTTTTTCCCCAGTGAGGATGATGTTAACTATACGACTTTTGAAAAACTTCATCAGATGGGACAGTTCCCTTTTTTTTTTTTTTAAATGTTTATTTTATTTCTAGGAGACAGAGAGAGAGACAGCGTGAGCAGGGGAGGGTCAGAGAGAGAGGGAGTCACAGACTGAAACAGGCTCCAGGCTCTGGGCTGGCAGTCAGTACAGAGCCCGACGCGGGGCTCGAACCCACGAACCACGAGATCATGACCTAAGCGAAAGTCAGACACTTAACCGATTAAGCCACCCAGGCGCCCCAGGACAGTTCCCTTTTATTCCTACTTCAATGAGAGGCTTTAACCTGAATGGGTGTTGAATATTATCCATTTTTTCCTGCATTTGAAATAATCAAGTGGTTTTGTTTTCTTTTACTCCTATAATGTAATACATTACATGGATGGATTTTTGTATTCTTGAGTTTCAACTCCACTTGGTAAGCTGTTTTATACATATAGCCAGGCTCAACTTGCTAAACTATTGTTGAGGATTTTTGTATATATGTTCATGAAGAATGGTGACCGGCAGTTTTTTCTCCTAATAGCTCTGTCTGGTTTGGGTAATGCAGAGTAATACTGGCCTCAGAAAATAAATTGGAAAGTGAAGCCTGTTCCTCTACTTTCTGAAAAAGAGTTGGTATAAGATTGACACTATTTCCTAAGTATTTTCTAGAAGTGACCTATGAACTTACCTGAGTCTGGAGGGTTTTTTTTTCCACCTTGGAAAGGATTTTGAAAACAAGTTCCAATTATTTGGTAGATACAGGTCTATTCAGACATGCTTCTCCATCTTGTGTCTTTTCTTTAAGCTGTCCTTTTCAATCAATTCATCTTTTCCATCTAAGTTGTTTAATTTATTGGCATAAACTTGCCAATAATATTCTCTCATTACTTGTTTAGTATTTGTCAGATCTGTGGTGATATGATATCTCCTTTCTCATTTCTGATATTGGTACCTTGTGTCTTCTCCTTTCTCTTGATCAGCTTTTCTGAGGGCTTATCACTTTTATTAATATTTTCAAGGAACCAAATTTGAGGTTTTTACTACTCTCTGTTGTTTGTTTTATATTTCATTATTTTCTGTTCTTATATTGATTTTACTTTCTTTTATGTCTTTTTTTTCTCTTTTTTTCTTTTTTTGGTCCTTAAGGTGGAAAATTTATGCATTTTTTCTTCTCTAATATAAATATTTAAGGGTGTAAATTTTCCTCTAAGCACCACCTTAGCTCTATCCCACACATTTGGAAATACTGTGATCATTGTTAGTGTTCCATCTGAAATGCTTTCTAATTTTTCGTGTGTGATTTCCTCTTTCACTCATGGATTATTAGAAATATAAGGTTTGAATTTCAGATGCCCGGAACATTGCTAGAGATCTTATTTCTAGTGATTTCAGCTACAACTCCTTTTCAGTGTGAGAAAACATATGTAAAATTTCAGTATTCTGAAACTGATTGACAGCGTGAGCTCTGTCTTGCTCATTGTTCTGCATGCACACGACAAGAATGCGTATTCACAGGTGGTGGGGTGAGCGCTCTGTCAATGTCAGCTTGGGCAAGTTGGTTACTAGTGTTCAGATCTTATATTCCCGCTGATCTATTTGTCTACCCACTCTATCAATTACTGAAGGAAGGGTGTTAAAATCTCCTACTATGATTGTTGGTTTGAATATCTCTTTTGTTTCCATTGGCTTTTGCTTCATATATATTCTGTTATTAAGTGCAAGTTATTATAAGTATAAATTCTGTTATTTAAAAATTTTTTAATGTTTTATTTATTTTTGAGAGAGAGAGTGAGTGAGAGAGAGAGAGAGAGAGCGCATGAGCAAGGGAGGGTCAGAGAGAGAGGGAGACACAGAATCCAAAGCAGTGCTGACAGCTCAGAGCCCACGCAGGGCTTGAACCCACAAACCGCCAGATCATGACGTTAGCCAAAGTTGGATGCTTAACCGACTGAGCCACCCAGTTGCCCCATAAATTCTGTTATTAAGTGCAGACACAATGTTTACCTGCTAGATTAGCCTTATATTTTTTCTAATCATAGGGAAGTCTCTCTTCATCTGTAGCTAACATGTCTTATCTTATAATTTACTTTGATATTAAAATAGCCACATGCCAGCTTTCTTTTGCTTACATTTGTGTCATATAATTTTATATCCTTCTGCTTTCAACATATCTGTGTTTTTATATTTAAAGTATAGAGAGCTTTGTAGCTATCATATAACTGGGTTCTTAAAAAATCTGGTCTTGGGCACGTGGGTAGCTCAGTCAGTTATGCATCTGACTCCTGTTCAAGTTATGATCTTGTGGTCTGTAAGTTCGAGTCCCACATCAGGCTCTGCTTTTAGATTCTGTCTCTCTCTCTCTCCCTGCCTGCCACACTCAAGCTTGTTCTCTCTCTCTCTCTCTCTCAAAAATAAATAAACATAAAAAAATTGTTTTAATCTGATCTAAAACCTCTGCATCTCCATTGGAGTTAAACTATATTTAATGTAATTACTAATATAGTTGAGTTTAAGTCTGCTGTCTCCCTCTTTATTGTGCTTCCTTTATCACTTTTTTTGTTCCTCTGCTACTCCTTTCTTGCCTTATTTTATGCCAATCAAATATTTTTTTTCATTTTATTTCCTATGTTGACCTTTAAGGAAACAATTACATTGTTTTCAGTGATTTCTCTAAAGATTGTAGTGTGTATTTTAAACTCACAGTCTACAAAGTACCATTTCTGGCAAAATATATAACACTTCCATATATGTATTTCCATTTATACCTTATTTTATACTTTTGCTGTCATATATTATTATTATATATGGTAAAAATCCCACAATACAGTTATTATTTTTGCTTTTAGCTTGCTTAAAGGAATTAAGAAAACTAAGATGATAAGCTTTTGTATTTATTAAAATTTTTGTCATTTCCAATGTTTTTATTAATTCCTGTAGATTTTTGTTTTCATCTCACATTATTTCCCTTCAGAGAGAATCTACTTTAAAATTTGGTGTAGTGTGGGCACCTGAGTGGCTTAGTCAGTTGAGCATCTGACTCTTGATGCTCAGCTCAGGTCATGACTCCAGAGTCATGGTATTGAGCCACATGGAGCTCTGTGCTGAGCATGGAATCTGCTTATGATTCTCTCTCTCTCTTTTTCTCTGCCCCTCTTCCCTGCTTACACATACTCTCCCTCTCTAAAATTGGGGAAAAAATAAAAATTTAAAAAATTTAAAAATTAAGTAAAATTTAATGTAGTGCAAGTATTTTGTCAATGGATTATCTTATTAAATGTTTATCTCATTTTTATTTTTAAAGGATACTTTCCTTGAATATAAAGACCTTTGTCCAAAGGCACTACAAAAAAAACTATAGACCCATATCCCTTATGAATATTTATGCAAAAATTTTCAATAGAATGCTAGGGAATTGAATTCAGCTGTGTATTCAGAGGATTATACACTATGGCCAATTGGAACTTATTCCTAGAATGCAAGGATGGTTCAACATATGAACACTGATCAACATAACATATCACATTAGCAAAATAAAGAGAAAGAAAGCATGGCATGTGATTATTTCAGTTGATACAGCAAAAGCATTTGACGAAGCTCAACACCCTTTTATGGTAAAAATACTCAACAAACTATGAATAGAAGGCAAGTATCTCAACATAATAAAGGCCATATACAAAAACCCCACAGCTAACATCATACAAATAGATGAAACAATCTTGAAAAAGAACCAAATTTGAGAACTCACACTTTCTGATTCAAATTTTATGATAAAGCTATAGTAATGAAAATAGCGTGGGGTTGACATAAAAGATGGAACAGAAAGCCCAGAAATAAACCCTTATACATGATCAAACATTCTTTGACAAGCGTGCCAAGACCTTTCAGTGGGAGAAAGGACAGTCTTTTTCATAGATGGTGCTGGAAAACTAGATGTTCACATGTAAAAGAACAAAGATACTTACCTGATACCATATATGCAAAATTAACTCAAAGTGAATCAAAGATCTAATGTAAGATTAAAACTATAAAACTCTTCAAAGAAAAAATAGAGGAAAGCTTCATGAAATTGGATTAGCGATGATTTCTTGGGAAAAGTTTTCAATTAGCAATAATTGCACCTCGGATAAACCTCGTTGTCTACGATACTGCCACTGTGCAAAGCTAGCGATGATTCCTTGGAATCAAACGCAAATCAAATAAAACCAAATGCTCAGACAACAAAAAAAAATAGATAAACTGGACTTCATCAAAATTAAAAACTTTTATACATCAAAGGACACTACCAACAGAGTGAAAAAGCAATCCATGGGATGAGAAAAAATATTTGAAAATATTTGAAAATTTGGGAGAGGGGAATAGAAAGTTACTTTTTAATGGGTATAGTTAAGTGTGGAATGATAAAACGTTCTAGAGATTAATAATGATAATGGTTGCACAACAATGTGTATGTACTTAATACTGCTGAAATGCACACTTAAAATGGCTAAAATGGTAAATTTTGTTATATATATTTTACTACAATAAAAAATTAAATTAAAATGCACATATGGCCTATTATCCAGTGTTTGCTCAACTTCTTTTCTTTCAATTCCTTAAAGATATTCCATTATCTTATGGCTTCCATTGTTTTTCTATCAAGAAGATAGCTCTAATTATTATCACTGTTGTCTTTTATGTAATAGGTCTTTTTTCCTACTGCTGTGTTCAATGTTTTTTCTTTATCTTTGATTTTCAGCAGTGATTATGATGGGCTTAGGTATGTTTTGTTTTGTTTTCAATTTTTGTCATTTGTGCATCTTTGAGCTTCTTATAGATGGATGCTTTTATGAAACTGAGGAATTTTTAATTAGTATTCAAATATATATTCAAATATATTTTCTTCTTCATTCTCTCTCTTGTCCTTCTGGAAATCCAATTACATTTATTTTAGATTTCTTAATATTATTCCATAGGGCGCTGAGGTACTTTTCTTATCTTTTATCAGTTAGGCTCATTGCAATTCATTCATCTTCAAGTTCACTGAAACTTTTTGTAGTGCAAGTCCAGTGAATATTTTATTCCAGATATTGTACTTTATAGTTATAGACTTTCCATATGTTCTTTAAAAAGATTTTTTTGTTCAAAGAGCTGAATAGACATTTCTCCAAAGAACACATCCAGATGGCCAACCAACACCTGAAAAAATGCTCAACATCATTCATCATCATGGAAATACAACTCAAAACCACAATGAGATACCACCTCACACCTGTCAGAATGGCTAAAGTTAACGACTCAAGCAACAACAGATGTTGGAAAGGATGCAGAGAAAGAGGATCTCTTTTGCACTGCCGGTGGGAATGCAAACTGGTGCAGCCACTCTGGAAAACCGTGTAGAAGTTCCTCAAAAAATTAAAAATAGAACTACCCTACAACCCAGCAATTGCACTACTAGGTATTTATCCAAGGGATCCAGGTGTGCTGTTTTAAAGGGGCATATGCACCCCAATATTTATAGCAGCACTATCAACAGTAGCCAAACTATGGAAAGAGCCCAAATGTCCATCGATGGATGAATGGATAAAGAAGATGTGGTGTGTGTGTATATATATGTGTGTATGTGTATGTACATACATATATATACACACACAAATAATGCAGTATTACTTAGCAATCCAAAGGAATGAAATCTTGCCATTTGCAACTACATGTTGAGGATATTATGCTAAGCAAAATTAGTCAGTTAGAGAAAGACAAATATATATGCCTTCACTCATATGAGGACTTTAAGATACAAAA
Organism: Proteles cristata cristata; assembly: GCA_017311185.1. NCBI lineage: Eukaryota > Metazoa > Chordata > Mammalia > Carnivora > Hyaenidae > Proteles > Proteles cristata. The sequence continues at coordinate 3,087,184 of JAESUZ010004080.1, read as the reverse complement.
CAGATGAACATAAGAGAAGGGAAGCAAAAATAATATAAAAACAGGGAGAGGGCAAAACATAAGAGACTCTTAAATATGGAGAACAAACAGAGGGTTGCTGGAGAGGTTGTTGGAGGGGGGATGGGCCAAATGGGTGAGGGGCATTAAGGAATCTACTCCTGAAATTATTGTTGCACTATATGCCAACTAACTTGGATGTAAATTTAAAAATAAATAAATAATTTTTTACAAAAGATGTTTTTCCCCTACTGACATTCCCAATTTGATTGCTTATTACATCCATATTTTATTTTAAATCCTTGAATAAATGGATTATAGCTATTTTAAAGGGTTGTCTGCTAATTACAAAATCTAGGTCATTTGAAGGTATGTTTTTATTGACTGCTTCTTCTTTTAATTATGAGTCACATTTTTCTGATATGTGTTTAGTGATTTGAATGTTTAGTGATTTTTATTGTATGCTGGACATTGTGATACTATATTATAGGGCATCTTGGATTATCTTGTCTTCTTTTAAGGATTCTATCAGTTAAAATTGTGAACCTTCTCGATATTGTCAGGTTTATTATGCTTTTCAAATGATCTATTTCTATTTTGACCTTAGTCTTAGGGTATGGACCTTACTGTAGGACATGTTCCTTATCCTAAAGCATAACTCAGCATTCTCAGTGAGCTGTCTCCACTTTGGTTAAATTGCCTTTTCAATATCTCCCAGCACTACATAAATCCATGTCCCTTCATTCAACATTCTTTACCAGCAACTCCCTAATAAGCCTATGCTGTGGCATCTCCTCTGGCATATATGCAACACAGGCCTCAGTCAAAAACCTGAGGGAAATCCCCATGTAGACTTCTGACCACACATATTCCTATGCAGCTTTCTCCCCTCTGATAACCTTCATTGCACATTTCAGACATTTTGATGACGCTAAACCCCAATCTCTACCTTCCCAACTCAATGAGGTCAACACTTGCATGCTTTTCATGGGCTCTGCTTCCCTGTACCAAAGTCAGGAAAGTGATCCAAGGCAGAAAATCAAGGCACACCATGGGGCACAACTTATGTGTTTTCCTTTTTTCAAAATTCATAATCCTGTGATTTCTTTTGTCCAATGTCTGAAAAGATTTGCCTTGTACATTGTGTCCTGTTTTATAGTTGCTTTTTGTCGTAAGGTAAATCTAAAATCAGCTACTTTGTCATGGCTAGAACTATTTCTGGAAATGAAAGTCTGTGAAATGAATTTTGAAAATGAAGATGAAGAGAGAAAGGACAGGACTATAGTTAAAACATTGTTGGGAGCCTTTGTGAAAAACTGAAAAATGTTCTCCCCTGCATGGTAGAATAAAAAGGGATCCTCTTCTGGGCAGAGCAATTAACAACAGATTCCTCTTCTTCAGGGCTGACACCCCATGAATTGGAGAAGAGAATACAGGCTGGGTCTCCACTCTCACTCAGAACTTCTGGGTCTGGTAGGTTAGTGTAGTTTCCAACCTGCACAAGAGTCAACCTGCACAAGCCCTCAAGAGAAGACTATTCTTGACTATGTTGCTTTACCTAGGTACAGTGTCTGTCTACCTTTGACTTTTTCTCTTTGTGACAGAGCATTGTTATTTATGAGTTTATAGTGCATATGACATTGTCAATTAAAAATATTATTCTGGGGAACTTAGACAGGGCCTCCAAAGAATGAGTTATGAAAGAGAGCATAAGGGTAAGGGCAAATCCGAATGTTTAGTCTGGGAAACTTGAACCCTCATTGAGTTCAGCATAGCTTAGACATCTATGTTTCTGTAAGCCTGTTGGATTTTGCTTATCAGGGTGGGGTGGGGGAAGAGAGGGAACTAAAGCACAGAACAAGGGGCAATTGTCCAGAGCATCACACAAGAAACCGGGTCCAGGGATATTTGTGCCTCCATTAAGAGAATGATGCATTTCTCACGGGCAAGGTCTTTCTAATCCCAACCACTTTATGTTCAAGCTTCCAGTTCCGTTGCAAGTTTCCTCCCTTTTGAAAACAATATTAAAATGTGATTTTACCTCATTATAGAAAGAATACAGGCCTTGGAGACTGAATAAGTAGGTTCTCTGCTCTACCACTTACTAGCTGCATGGTCTTGCATAAGTTATTTAACCTCTCCCAGTCATAGCTTCTTATCTGCAAAGTTGGGATTAATAATGCCTACTTCTCGGTGTCTTTGTGGGGATTACACAAGACACTGCATGTAAAAACACTTGGCACGATGTCAAGCACATAGAATGTTTTGCAAATGCTCCCTGGTCCTTCATCGCAGCAGACTTTATTGCAGCTTGTTTAAAAGAAGTGAGGACTTGGGTGACACCATGCATACTCCTCACTTCATGACCCACAAAGACAAACTTTAGATAAAGACAAATCAATGTTTTACATTTCCCCCCTCTACAGGGCAGTCATGCCTATGCCAAATCATCAGCTGACCGAATGGAGGGTGAAAAAGAGTGAGTATGGCGGAGCAGAGAAAAGCATACCTAACCACCGAAAGGAGGAATGTGGGCTTCTTTGAGTTTTGCAGGAATTCACAACTCTGTAGTAGGCTGTTTCTCACTCTTTCCCCTGACCTTGTTGGACCTCAAGACCTGAAGGAAGGAGAGAGCAAGATAGGGACAATGTTTCAGCTTCATTTGGGAGAGGAATGCTGTTATCTCACTGCTTCAAAGAACCTGGATTTTCTTTGACACCTTTTCCGGCCGGCTTCCTCAGTTTCCCTTCTTCATTCTCCTTCTCTCCACATCACTACGTGTCCCTTACAGAGTTTTTATATTCTCTTCTTCTGCTCACATATTCTTTGCATTTATTTCTTTCCACTAGTCCCTCACCTCCTATCATTTTCCTTCCACCTTCTATATTTGCTGTCTTCAAATTCATTTCTCCCTTTTATTCCCACCCATTCTCCTTCCTACTCTTTTCTTCAGCTTCCTCTTCACTCCTAACATACTGTTTTCCTACTACCAGAACCCTCACCATTTTGCTCAAATCTTCCTCCATCTCCCTTTCTCGATAGATAGATAGATAGATAGATAGATAGATAGATAGATAGATAGATGATAGATAGATAGATGATAGATAGATAGATAGATAGATAGATAGATAGATAGATAGATAGGTATAGATATACAGATACATACACATAGTGTGTGTGTGTGTGTGTGTGTGTGTGTGTGTGTATATATCTTCCTTCCTCCCTCTCTCTTTCTCTCCCTCTCTTTTCCTCTCTCTCCTCCTTCTCTCCCTCTCCCCCATTCCTCTCTCCTACCTCTTCTAACCTTAGCCCTTAGGAAAGAGATGGGAGAGATACAAGACTGGGTGGGGGTAGAGAGGAATACGTAAGAACAGAGACCTGGGGAGAAAGGAGGAGGAGAACTAGACACAGATATTCTGGGTCGGTGGTGAAAGGAAACAGAATAATACTTGGCTGAAGTTCTGTCTCTAGGACCAAACTGAATAATACTTGGCTGAGGTTCTGTCTCTAGGACCAAACCAAATAAAGAGAAGCTCTGGAGAATAAGCTGCAAGGTGATGAAAGTCCCCTGCTCCCACCCACCCACCTCAGAGCACATCATCTTGAAGGTCTGACATAGCATAACCTAGTGGCAAAGAGCATGATCTGTGGAGCCAATCTGTCCAAGGTCATCTTGCTTCCACCATTTACTGCCTGTGTGACTTTGGACAATTGTTAACAGCTGCGCCTTCATTTCCTCCTGTGTTAAAATGGGACAAAAGCAATACTTTTATCCTATATTTGTTGTGAGGATTAATTGAATTAATATATGCAAGATTTCTAGCACAGAACTGCCACATAACTGTTAGCTACTATCATCTTTCGGAATCAGACCCAGCCAACAGGAGACAGGACTTGCTCTGGCTCTGTCCTTGGTGCTGGAAATCCGGGCTTATGCCTTCTGGCCCCAGCATCAAAGAGGCTTCGTCCCTGGAATGGCAGCTAAAATCCAAGAGTATGTCAGGGACTGCTAAATACATTACCTACATCATCGCACTTTTCCTTACTACCTGGAAAACAGATATTATCTCCCTTGTATACATGAGGGAAATGATGCTTGCTGAGTTGGACTTGGAGTTTAAATCAAAGTCTTGCTGATTTCCATGCTCTTTCTGCAACACTATGCCATCCCTTCTAATGTCATGTTGTCCAGGGCAACTGGATGGTTCAGTCGGTTAAGCGTCTGGCTTCAGCTCATTTCATGATCTCATGGTTCATGAGTTCGAGCCCCAAGTCAGGCTCTGCGCTGACAGTTCAGAGCCTGGAGCCTGTTTCAAATTCTGTGTTTCCCTTTCTTTCTGCTCCTTCCCCACTCACACTATACCCCTCTCTCTCTCTCAAAGATGAATAAACATTAAAGACATAATAACGTCATGTGTCTTGTGTCTTCATCCCACTTTCAACTCCCTAATTTCTGACATAAGACACCTGCTCCTTCTAGTGAACAGTTTTGATCTAATCAACCACCAAAGCCATCTAGGTGAGGATTGTTTGTTGTGTTTGCTATTTGATGCTCCTACAGCTCTGGGTCATATTATGAGGGTATCACAGTATATTACGCTTGGCTGCTTGTGTGTTTCCCTCTCTAGGTAAGCCTTGAGTTCCTTCAGAGCAGGGGATAGCTATTATTTATCCTGACTATAGTAGGTGCTTTATTAAATGCCTGCTAAAAGGATTGATTTTCCTTCTCACTTTAATAACATGGTAGGAACTTGTCTCTTCCTGCTATTGCTCAACTTATATAGGTGTTCTCTATTCGCCATCAGGGTTTCTGTCATCTCTGAAGGGAGTACTGGCCCCATGGGTGGATCTCATTGGTCTATGAATAGGGATTTACTAATCAGTTAATTCATTGACTATTTGCCCAGCACCATGCTAAATGTAAGCAGGACCAAATATGACTACCATTCTTCCTGCTCCCAACGCATGCAGTCTTCTGGGAAGACCTAATTAGGACATGTGACACAGATAATGAACAAGTGATACCATACTTTATGTGAGCAATACAAGCACAGTAAATGTGTATATGGTGAGAAGAAAGTGATCCTTGAAGAATGAATTAAATTTAGATAAGGAGAAGGTAAAATATTTTGAGTAGGACAATAACATTCTCCATGTCCACAATTATGTGCAAGATTGTGCCTGTGATTGTGGGTGTGCATGGACGTGGGTGCATGTGTGGCTGAAGGTAGAGAGGGTGGATGGAAAAATGAAGGTACTGATAGTCTAAAACAGGGATGTATTTTGTCAGACATTTTGAGCTAAGGTTTAAGGAAGAAGACATAGTAGAGGGTTTCAGAAGCAGGCATAACAGTTTAGTCTTGACATGGTAGGAAATAGGGAGTTACCAAGGTGCATGGAATTAAAGTGTGTGCTTTAGAAACGTTTCTTTTTTTTTTATTTTTTTTTTATTTCTAGGAGAGAGAGAGAGACAGCGTGAGCAGGGGAGGGTCAGAGAGAGAGGGAGTCACAGACTGAAACAGTCTCCAGGCTCCGAGCTGGCAGTCAGCACAGAGCCCGACGTGGGGCTAGAACCCATGAACTGCGAGATCATGACCCAAGTGAAAGTCGGACGCTTAACCGACTAAGCCACCCAGGCGCCCCAAGAAACATTTCTGTCAGAAACATGGAAGGCCAATGGGAGCACTAATCCTGGAGGCAGGTATGTAAGCCAGAAGGCTCCTTGTCAGAGTCAGAACTGAGGGGATGGGGTCCCAGGTTCAGGAGGTGGCAGTGAAGAATAGATGAGAAACATCCATAGTGGGCAGGCCAATGCCATAGACCAGTTAAGTTGGCCAAATTGAGAATAACCAAGAACAAGCAGCCAAAATCTCCCCTGAGGAAGGCTACGTTTTTCTCATTCCATTTCCCACAGCACTTCATGGTCTCCAGTGGAGCATTCTAGCTGGGAGAGATGTCAGATGCTTTGCAAGATGAAGAGAAATGAAAGACCTCCCCCTTTCACCTGCACATTAAGGCTCTCATCTGCATGTCACTTCACAAAGCATCTTGGGTCTAAGACCACCTGCGATTTTAGGTGCACCTCCAGCTGAGTGTCGCTCCAGCTGACTAAGAGACAGCGCCGAAGGTGGTTGGGAGGTCCCAAGCAGCCGGCAGGTGGGGTGGCCCGCATATACCTCCACTGCTCTTCCAGGGTCACTCTTTCAGAAGAGCTGTGTCATCTCGAAGGCTGTGATAAATGAAGATTCTATATAAAACCAACCCCACTGAAAACCACACTCCACTAAGTGCCTCTGTGGGTGTCGGTGGCCATGGAAAGCACTGGGGTGAAAGCCACGTTGCCTGACAAAACCCCAAAGCAATCCAGAAAAGCATGTGCTGGCGGCTGAAGCCTCGTTGGTAGGTCTGCCTGTCAAGTGGATCCGTTCTGTCCCATTAGACACACACTCTGAGCTCCCATGTGTCATATTCCTTCAAACCTTATATAATGTTGCACAGCCTCCCCAAACCCATTGTCCCATTTGACACTCATCATGCCCTGTGAAGTAGAAACGGAAGGCTTCATTATCTTCATCTATCTGATCAGCTAGGAACCTGAAGCATTGTCCTGTGTTTCCCCTATCATCTCATTAATCATACTCTATAATAATTACTGGCTTAATTGCTTGAACTCACTGCTATCCACTGAGCTCCATGAGAGTAGAGATCAGTTCTGCCTTGTTCATTGCTATTTCCCCAGAACCTAGCACATTTTTTGGCATTCAACAAATATTTGTATGAATGCATGAATGAATGAATGAATTGTCCGAGGGCATGTAGATGATTCCTGTCAGAACTGGAACTGGGTCGCAGGTCTTCTGTCCTCCAATCTAACCATGGTTATTATAGGATATTTGAACTAGAAGAGCAATTGGAGGTCATTTAAGCAGGTTTCCTCCCCTGAAATACCCTCTTCCCCGTTTCCACAAGTGACATCTCTTCCGGGAAATGTATCTTTCCACACAGCTAGAAGGAACTATTTCATCCACATAGGAATCACTGAGAAGCTTAAAAAATGCTAACACCTAGGTTCCAAACCCCCGAGAACTGACGACGGTGGGCTGGATGTTATTATCCCCCTCCCAATTCTTATGTTGAAGCCCTAATCCCCAAAGCAAGGGTATTTGTAGGTGGAGCCTTCACCAGGTAATTAAGTTTAGATGAGGTCATGAGGGTGGGACCTTCATAATGGGATTAATACTCTGGTCTGAAGAGACACTAGAAATCTTTCCCTCCTTCCCATGCTCCTTCCCTCCCCTGTCTCTATCTCTCTATCTCAGCTTTTTCTACAAACATGTATCAAAAAAAAGCCATGTGCAGACATACCCAGGAAGTAAACCCTCACCAAGAGCTTAGCCATGCTGACGTCTTGAACTTGAACTCCCAACTCCCAGAACTATGAGAAATAGTGTTTGCTGTTTAAGCTTTGCAATCCATTGTCTTCCGTTACAGCACCTGAGTTTGCTGAAACACTGACCTAAGGGGTCTGGAGGCCTGACCAAGAATGGAGGATGCTAATGCACACTGTCGTTCAAACTATGGTCCTAAAACCAGCAGCCTGGGAATCATCTGGGCTCTTGTTAGAAATGCAGAGCCATGGGGCACGTGGGTGGCTCAGTCGTTTAAGCGTCCAACTTTGGCTCAGGTCATGATTTCATAGTTTGTGAGTTTGAGCCCCACGTCGGGGCTCTGTGCTGACAGCTCAGAGCCTGGAGCCTGCTTTGGATTCTGTGTCTCCCCCTTTCTCTGCCTCTCTCGTGCTCTGTCTCTCTCTCTCTGTCTCTCAATAATAAATAAAAATATTTAAAAAAATTAAGAAATGTAGAGCCTCATGCCCAGATCTGCTAACTCAGAATTTGCATTTTAGCAAAATTCCCAGGAAATAGACTCGAGCAGTGTTGCGTCCTCACCCTGGCTACCAGTAGAATCACTCGGAGAGCTTTCTAGATTACGAGTTGCTGGGCTCCACACAAGACCAAATAAACCAGACTCTCTGAGGATGGGGCTGAAGCCTAGTACTTTTAAAAGGTTCTCAGGTGACTCTCATTTGTAGTCATAGCTGAGGACCACTGAATAGAATAGCTAATCTGTACCTCTGCTGGCGTTTAATGCTTTCTGCCTTGCATTGTAATTCTAATTATCTTTGTGTATGACTTTATCTCCTTCATTGGACCATAAGTTCCCTGAGGGTAGAGACTGTGGTTTATTTATTCATTTATGCACCGCAAAGTCGTCAAGCTCCTACTGTGTGAAAAGCACTGAGCTGGGCACTAGAGACCCATTTGCAGCCTCTGCTATCAGAGGGATACAGTCCTTATCATCAAGAAGTTCACAATTTAGGGGAAACAGACATTCAAATAAATGATTAAAATGTGAGAACAGGAGTCTGTCACACAAATGTGAGAGAGGACGGCCAGGCACCAGGGAAGGGCAATATGACTCTCCGGGAAAAGTCAGGGAGGACTTCCTGCAGAGGTGGCATTGATGCTGGCCTCTGGGGGGATGAGGGCAATGCCCTGACCAGATAGACAGGACAAGGAGAGGAAATGCCTAAAAAAAGGTACAGCCTATTCATCACCACGGAAGCATATGTACAAGATGATGAATATACAAACTGTTATCCCAACCTTATTTATAATAGAAAAATATTGCAAACAACCTAAATGTCTATCAGAAGAGAACTGCTAAATAAATTATGGTCCATCCTTACAAAGGAATACCAGGCAAACATAAAAATATTGATGAGGCTCTTTACAGACTAATATGGAATACTCCAAGATATACCGTTAAGGTAGGAAAAAGAACAAAGTAGAATAATCACCAGTTGTAAAGCGACTATATATATTTCACATACATATTATATATGTCATATGTAAAAACACATTTATATATAAATACGTAGAATATATTAAAATATCTTTTTACATACATGAATATACCTAAACACATTGTGAGGCATCATCCTGTTTTGCAAATAAGAAAACGACATCTCGGAGCGACGAAGTCATTGCCCAGTTTCACAAGGCAAAGCAGAGAACCAGGCTTGAACCTGCAGGGATCTGACTACAGAGGCCAGGCTGGCCGTGAGCACTATCTGCTGAGACCATCTGCAGACTAGATAGTCGTGGGCATCAGGGTCTGAGGCAGGGGGAGAGGGCTTGGGGGCCAGAGCCAGAACCCCCCCCCCAGAAAAAGAGGGGGACCAAGGCCAGACAGTGAGAAGGAAGAGACCACAGAGCCAAAGCTACTGCTCTTATAGTTGCCTCTCCCTCAGGGTAGACGGAGGTGGGGTCGGCGGCTTCTACCCAAAAGGGTAGTCCTGTGCGCCTGGGAACTCTGACGTGGCTGCAGCCACTGCTGTGACCTTTGGGCAAGCTAGACCTTTGCAAAGGGGTCCTGTTGGGGCACTTGGGTGGCTCAGTCTCGTTTCAGCTCAGATCATGATCTTGCGGTTCATGAGTTCAAGCCCCACATCGGGCTCTCTGCTGTCATCACAGAGCTCCCTTCTGATCCTCTATCCCTGTCTCTCTCTCTGCCCCTCCCCCACTTGTTCTCTCTCTCTCGCTCTCTCTCTCTCAAAATAAATAAATAAATAAACTGTAAAAAATAGTCCAAAGGGGTCCTGTTGCCCCGTTGGACAGTAACAGGCATAAATGATACTGAATCCCTCTTCCAAGCCCTCATCAAGAAGGACCCGAGGAGCACATTGAATAGCAGCTCTTCTCTCCAGAAATCCTTAGAACATTCCTTCCCTGGACTTGGGATTCCCCACTAAGGACAGAGAAAAATCAAGGCTTCGTCTTGCCCTTCTCCACCTTGTGGGGAGCACTTGTTGGGCCATGGTGCACATCCGATGGTGCTCCCCACACAGCAGCATCACCCAGGAACCTCACCCCTGTGCCCTGGCCCTCCCTGTCAGCTGACTCACCAGCTGGCCTGAGTCATTGCCTTAGAGAAGGTGCAGGGGCTGCATGTGGGGAAGAAGACTGTGGGCTTGGGGGTGACATTCAGGGCCTTGTTCCACCCTCACGGGAGGACTCTGGGGTCCTCTCAGCTGTGGATAAACCAAGTGAGAAGGTCTATGTCAGGTCGCTGGCCCCGTTTTAGGGCCAGGAGACAGAAAACAAAATGGGCATCTCTGTCACCCATGCCTAGTGCACCTTACTTCTTGCTTCAGGTTCCTGTGACAAACTTATGAATGCAGGGACATAGGACAGGAGCCTCAAACTCAAATACACCAGCAGGACAGAAGGCAAAGCGAGTCAGGCAGGACTGGGTACTAGATGAGAAGACATGGTGGGGACCCTGGCCAGCTGGAGAGCACAAGCCTCACCCGAAGCACCCCTGCAGGTCCAATTAAAACAATAATGCAGGGATGCTGTGAGAGCCCCAACAATGGAGGCATCCGGGTCCCTCCCCCCCCCCAACCCACAAGCCCCGCCTGCTCAGGGACACACAGAGTTAGCTGGAAGCCGAGACCAGCCCAGTGCCTTCCCCTCTCCCCAGCGTCTCCTGAGGGTCTCCTGCCAGGCTGGCCTTGCTCCTGAGCAGAAGAAACAGGCAGCTGGGGGTGCTCTGCAGAACATTGGGACTGGCCCCCTCCAAGACACCTCTCGAGGAGAACCTGAAATGCCAGCGTTAAATATTCATTCATTTGGGTTAAGTGTTTCCTCTCTGGGGTTCTCTTTTAAAATTCAAATGCTTCTGTGGAGAGGAACAAGCCACTTGTGGCTCAGAATCAAATGTTCTGGAATTGAGTGGATGGAAAGGCAGTCCTGCCCAGCCAAGGGGACAGGACCCTGCTCACCCATCATCGCCCACTGCTCCTCTCTGTCCCTTTGTCCCACTGTGCTGCTCTGCCCCCCACCCCCCTGGAGGGGACCAGCACATTGGGAAGAGGAAGCCAGGCTAGGATTTGCTCTAAGTTCTTTTTTTTTTAAATTTATTTCTGAGAGAGAGAGAAAGAGAGCTTGAGCAGGGGAGGGTCAGAGAGAGAGGGAGATACAGAATCTGAAACAGGCTCCAGGCTCTGAGCTGGCAGTCAGCACAAAGCCAGACGTGGGGCTCGAACCCACGGACTGCGAGATCATGACCTGAGCTGAAGTCAGATGCTTAACCAACTGAGCCACCCAGACGCCCCTCTAAGTTTTTAGTCAGGGAGACTAAACAAGAGAGCGAGTCCTCAGACACTGCTGAAGCCTGGTCCCCCCTCTGGGCCCCACGAGCTCTTACAACGAAGGGGGCGTGGAGGGCGTCTCACCTGGAGCTGAACCTCCCCGGTGCACAGAAAGCCAGGCTCAGAGCTGGGAAGGCAGCCTGCCCCACCCTCCACTACCAAGGGAGCCCAAGAAGCAGGCATAGCAGCTCCTGCAGGAGGCTCAGAGGCACAGCCACCTGCGTGGCCTCCTTGGAAGCCCGGATTGTCATTCCACGCAGGCTTCCATCTGGCGGGGATGCAGAGAACAGCCAGCACGTGCGTCCCAGCTAATGAGAGAGACCCCACTTAACGCATTAACCATAAAGTGCTTTTGGGGACTTACCATGTCCCCAGCATCACGCTAGGCAGACTCTGTGATTAGGTTTCCTCGAACTGATCTCAGCCACTGCTCCAAGACCTCCAATCTGTGCCTTGAGTCTCCCTCATCATTTCTGGAAGTCAACAGAGGGTCCCCGTGACAGGTTCTTTTAGCTTCCCTGTGGTGCCCATCATTTGTCTCCCTTCCAAGTCTGGCATCCTTTAGACCCCTGTCCAAAGGGCGAAGGGCAAAGAAGGCTCTGCGCTAGTGCCCCTGCTGGTGACGTCACTTTGTTGCTCTTGCTTCCGACCCGCCCCGGGTGCCATGGTGTGCACCGCAGGGCGAAGTGACCCTTCTGATTCAAGGAGAATGCTGCCGCCCTTGGACACCCATCGCCCCGCCTCTCATGTAATCTTCATGCCCGCCCCCCACACCCCTGTTCCATGCCATTCTGTTGACAGGACTCAAACACACATCCAGGGAAGGGACAGAGAACTACCGGCCCCCAGGCCTTCCCCAGCGCCCACACCAGGCCCTCTGTCATCCACGTCTGCACCCACCCTCCCCCCCAGGAGCACTGGTCTCATGCATCTGACTCAGGCTTCAGTATCCAGGGGGATGACCGGCAAAGTCACAGCTGGCCAGTGAGGCCCACATTGAGGCTGCCGAACCACCATGCTGAGAACCTTCTTTGGAAAAGGGTCAGCAAGGCAAGTTCCCCGTCACCAGGCCACTGACCTCAATAGCTACCTCTTGGCTCAAACAGAGCCTGACAGCTAAGGCTAGAGAGCCTGATCCGGACAGAAGAGCCTGGGGAGCTGCAGTCGGGGGACCCTCTCCTGCTTCCGAGGAGCCAAGAGGCCCAGAAAGTCATGTGACCGCCCTTAACCTCAGTTTCCTCATCTGGAGCTGAAAGTTCCTCTCTTCCTTCCACGTGGGGCCACAGCATCTACCATCCACAGAACAACTGCTCACATGCCGAATGGTTCCCTGGCCCTGTTTTTACCCATCCCCCCACAATCTAGCTTTTCTTATCACTTTCATTTCACAGACCAGAAACTTGAGCCTTGAGAGGAACCAGCCCGCCCAGTGGTTGGCCCATGGGCACAAGCCATTCAATGCGAACGAGTTTTCATACAGAATTTTTTCAACTTTGTCAGGGCCTTTTCAAGAAATTTTTATACTCATAAGGGAGAAGGAATGGGGCAACATGTATAATTATTGCAATCCTCCCTAGTTTCAGAGGCTCAAGGCAAAGCCCACCTCCCTCAGGAAGCTCTCCCTGACTACCCAGGCCATGGCTATTGTAGCTCCTTACCTGCGCTCCTGTAGGGCGGACTATCTTCTCTGTTCATCTGACCTTGAGTGGCCTTGGGGGCCCAGCTAAAAGGCTCTGCAGTTCGAAGCTACAACCTTTCCATCTTCTGACCTCTGTTTGTTGCCTCCTACGTGAGTTTTCCGGAATGTCTGCCCTTCCTCCGGTCTACACTGTACCTCCTGAGGTCAGGGACTGAATCTTCTTTCAGTTCTCTTGCCTGCGGCCCAAGAGCCTCATACAGTGGATTAGCAGTAGTGATCCGTATATCCCACATAACAGTGTTTGCTAACTTGAGTTCAATAGCCCCTTTCCCATTTAAGAGGGTGCCCTGGATCTCAGTTGTGAGTGCTGCCTCTTTAAGAGCAAGGACCATGCCTGAGGGACAGAGCCATCTAGGGAGAAAGCCCTGAAAGAGCTCTGTGACCTTGGGAAATACCCCAACATCCCAGAACCTCCACGTCCACAGTCACAAAATGACAATACCAATACCTCCTCCTTGTGAATTGTAAGAATTAATGAGAAGATGACAGCTTGCAGGTACCTGTCGCGTAAGGACCCAACCACTCTTCCCCCACTCACCGATGCCTTGTCACACCCCCACATCCAGGACACGCCCCTGCAGATTGACAAGGGGGAGCACAAGCAAGCTTGTGTTGCACACATCTTAGAGTTTCAGAAGACAGAGATGTGCCTGTGGTCCGTTGGAATCATGCTGGGTTTGCTTTGAGTCCAGAGGGCAGAGTGGGTGCCCTCCAGCAGGGGGCACTGCCTAAGCAGAGGCAAGAGAAGGGAACAGAATATGGGTTTGAGGAACACTGAGGAGAGTCTCTTGCATAGAATAGCATCCTGGGAACCGGTGAGGATCTGACATGGACGGTAACTGGCCCTTGACCTTGGTGCCATGGGAGCCACAGATCAGGACGGTGAGATTATTTAGGACTCATTTGGTTACAAGTGTCAGAAACACACCTCGCTCTCCCACATAAGGAAGTGGAGGAACTCACTGGCTCAAGTAGCTGGGGAGGGTGAGGGGCGTCCGGTGTCAAACCCAGCTGCATCTAGAAGCCCCAGTGCTGCCACTGGGGTTGCTCTTTGTCACTTTCCGTGCTGGTCGGGATTCTAAGTTGTGATCAGGATCCCCTCCAGCTGCTTTAGTACAAAGGAGTTTGCTGAAATGCATTAGGTAGCTGTCAGCATCTTCAATAGAGTCTCAGCAGGGTATTTTGATGCTACTTAGGCAAGAACAGAGGGATTGGGGCAAACACCCAGCCACACCACAAGACTCTTCTGGGGACACGCCCCTGCGGCTACGTGTCACTCAGCACTGGGGCTGGAGGCCAGGGCACGGCTGTAGCCACCACGAGAAGCAGATGCCTGTAGCACTTTGCTTCTTCGAAGATTCCATTTCCCTGCATGTGGCTCCAATTCCAAGGGAAGGTTGTAACCAGCTCACTCTTTGGGTCCAGCACCATGGCCTGGGGCATGAGCTACTGTGATTGCTCTGGTGCCATCCTGAGGGAGGGCATGGGGATTAACGGCCCCATCCTGTGGGAAAGGGTGCTGGGTGAAGGCAAACTACAGCCTGTGTGACATTGAACTTTAGGAAGATCACTCTGAGGCGGAGTGGAGCTTACAGGATGGAAGCAAAGAGTAGAAAGGGAAATCCCATTAGAAGGCTGCTGCAGAAAACCAGCCCAGAGGACAAGGAGCAGTCAAGGTCATCGCCCAGGGATTACAGAGCAAGATGTGACTATGACAGACACGATGGACAGAAAATAAATAGTCTCCTGGGATGGCGAACATGGTGTTGTCAAGGGAAGAGGAAATGTAAATCATCTCTGGGCACACTTATCAAAGGATGCCTCCTCTGGCGGGAAGAAATGGACTAAGTAAGGGTTAATTGTCCCGCTTGGTCTGACAGCCAGAAAAAGGATTTTCTCAATGTTATCCTTCTCTGTGTGTGCCCTTGCTGTGATGGAGGGGAGGAAAACATTTGTCGATTTGAGCAGAGGAGAGCATTGTTATGATTTGAAATCTTTTTAAAGTTCCTTCCCCAGGGGGCCTCATTGAACTAGAAAGCAGGTGGCCCTACAGGCAGTTTGACTAAAATGCAGGGGCAGCCAGTTCCTGTAAGAGAGAGGTGGCAGGGTCTCCCCCAGGCACCTGCAGGCTGGTCTTTCATGTCAGCCAGTGGGGGAAGGTGTAAGTCAGAGGACCCTATAGAGAACCTTCAACCACCGTATCCGACGCAGTGCCTGAACCTCACCATGAGTCTCCTTCTCTGCATCTCCGGGAGCCCCCTGTTTAAGTGCACCACCGCAGCCCCTGACTCTGGGAAGCAAGTACCTGGCGTGGCACCGTCCTTGACCTCACCCGGAAACCTGTTAGCCTTCCCCCACCTGCACAAGGGTCCTCATGAAGCATGCTTGGGCCTCCTCCCCCTCTCTGCACAGCCTCGGCCTTATGTTCTCAGTGGGGCTTCTGTCCCATTTCCCGGGCACCCTCTGTCATCTCTCTTCCTGTTGGCCTGGAGCCACGCAGAGAGCACTTGAGAAGCTGGGACTCCAAGAGGCACAGAGCTGGGCAGCAGCCCTGGCCGGCTCACTCTAGATGGGTGGTCTTGGATGAGAGACGGCGCTCCAGGATCTTGCTTGCCTATCTGTAATCATCGGTACCTGCCCCCAAGGTTCCTTGTGGGGCCTGAAGAGTTAACACAGGGAAATCCTTAGAGCAGCGTGCCTGGCACAGCCTGGATGTGGAGGGGCTCACTTGTGCGTAGGGGGGGCCCTACATCTCCCCCACCTGGACCAACCTCCCGCCTGACGAAGCCTGTCACCTCCAGCCCCAGGCACCTATTGCCACCCTCCGTCACCCCCAATCAGACACCTTGAGAAGGGCGCCAGCCCCGAATGGAGAAGTCAGTCCACAGCTTCCCCTGTCGGCACAGATATTTGAATGTCCGTTTATGTCACCTCCACCCACAGGCGAGTGACGTGGCCAGTTTTGGAGCCCCAGCTCCTCACTTGCCTGGCACGAAGGTGCCAGCATGGATGAATTGGCGCCAAAGCTGTTATAAGGCCTTGGCAAGCCACTTCCTGGCAGGGAGCCTCAACATGCTTGGCTGAAAAATGGGGATGGGGCAGCCTTTAGGGGAACCGGCTTCCAGATCCAACAGCGGGCATTACCAAATGCTCCTGAAATGGAATAAAGACCATTGGGGTGGTCTTGGGCAAGGTTGGGCCCTGGAGGGATTGGGGGCAAACCCAGGACAGGCAGCTTTGAAAGGAGGGCGCTTTAAAGAAGTGAAGGCTAAAATGGAATCTCCTAGTGACACCGGCAGGGAGAAGCGATTTGAAACCCCTTGCAATAGCTGATGCCCTAAAGAAGGGAGGGCCCCTGAAAAGGGAGGCTTGGAGTGCTGCATTCCTATTGTGCTGGCCTCGTAACTGCACAGAGAGACAGCCGGGCATTTCCCTTGCCCAGTAACGTGCGAGCAAACTGCAGCCTTCCCCGGTGGCACTTTCTTTGGAAGTCACACTCGTGTGACTTTTATTCTGACCTCCACCAGAGACTCCATTTATTCAAGAAAAGAAAGATGAGGTGATTTAGAATGTGGAGCCATCATTCCTAAACCTTACCTGGATGTGAACACTGGAAGTCTGCTCACAGCATCAATTATTTACAGTGTAAGTTATTGTCGCTCTGCAGAAACTAACTTAACAATGTCGTTCCTTTTTTAAATGAAGCACCTTGGTGACACCAGAAGCTTGGCGTATCTCAGCAAGAACTCATTTATCCGTAATGATACCGAGACCCACCATTTGCTACATACCCACCAGGCCCTAGAGAAGTATATTTTATCTTTAACTCGCACGTCAAGCTCTCCAAGGAAGACATTACTGGCCCCCACTTCCAGATGAGAACACTGAGGCTCCGACCGGTTAATCCGCTTGCTCAAGAAGACCCTGCTAAGTTGGGTTCACGTTAAGCCTGTGTCCCCGCAGACTGACACACTGATCTCTTGCTGCTGTGCTAAGCCTCCCAAATATGGCTCGAGCCCAACCTTAGGGGGCTTAAGATCTAGAGCCAGCAGGTCAATTGGGAATTGTGAAGAATCAAAATTTCCCGTGAGAAAGCGTTGGGAAAGAGGACAGACGCACCACGCTTTCCTGGAAAGTCCAACACTATCCATTTCTCCTCCAGCGCTTGACTTTGGCTGAGCACCAGATAGGTAATTGGCGTGCCCTTAGGGGCTCATTGTACAAAAAATACAAGCCTCTAAACACTAGAATCAGCATCAGCACAGAGAGATGCTCCTATTGCGGGAGGCGTGCAGGGACGGGGACACAGGGAGCAGCCAGGACGTACCCCCTGGCCCGCCCTCACTCTGGGCTGCTGTGAGAGGGTTCATGGGCAGAATCACCATGCCATGAACAGCTAGTTTTATCCCTGCACTCCCCCCTGCACCTACTGCACCCCCTGACTGATTGATTGATGGCCGAAAGCATACAGTTACGTTTCACATCAAACGCGCCTGATTATGATGCTACTTCCCTCCACATACACCTGCCCCAGTTCCCCCCCCACCCCCCCCACCTGCACACGCACACACCAGCCCCTCCAACACCTCTGCAGGAAACAGACTAGAAGGGTTCCGACTGGAGGGGACAAATTAATTACAGTGTGATAGTGCTGGAATAAAACACTTCTTTTTTTCCATGTTTCTCCCTTTTGGGCTGCATCCCTCACCTGTGCCTGAGAGCTGAACAAAGGAGCGGGACTCGTGCCGCAGTTCATAGCGGGAGATGTGCCGGGGGAAAGCAGGAGGCAGCAAAAGACCAACATTGAAGGAGAGGTTTTAAAACACATAATGATTTCATGTCAAAACACAATTTCCCAGTGTCACTGCCTTGTTCTGCACACACGAGGGAAAAGGGAAGTGATTGAAAACTCCTGGAATGAGAACGCAGCTATGGGTTCTGGAACATTGATTGATGCTCTTGAGAGGAAAGATGGATGGATGATGATTTTCTGGGAGGGATTGTCACCTGCCGAGTCCATGAACAGAGCCACCTGGCATGTGGACACTGTGGTGTAGGAGAAAACCATTTGGATGATCCTGATTCATTAGTCCTTTATCCCAAACCGATCATGCAGGCACAGCCACTCAGATGTGAGGCCCTCAGGTAGGATGGGGTCCGATGTGGTACGCAGTAAGAGCTTGTTGGATGAACGAGGAAGAACAGCTCGGGCCAGGACGGCCATCTCTGGGTTTGAGTAGCTGCTGTGTGCCTGCAATCTATCCCTTTCCCTGCCAGGATCACTCTGGTTAAAGTCATTAGAGAGGAGACCTGGAGTCCAGTCTTCTTGTCCCACCATTGAGGTCTGGCAGAAGATGGAGGGGCTGGCATCCAACGGGCTGGACCAAGGTCGACACCATGAGAATGGGGACACAGAGAAGCTAGAGCTGGGGGCATGGCCGGGGGCGGGGGGGAGGGGGAGGGCGCTGAGCATAAGAGAAAAATGGTTAGAGGCCAGAGACATATCAGAGTGCACCTCTCCAAGTGTTAGTAGGGGGCCTCTGGTGGGAAGTAATTTGCATATAAGTCACACAGAGCCTGGGACCGTCAGGGGCAGGTTGGGGAGAGGGGCTGGGAAAGCCATTCAGAGGAAACACAGGGAAAGTGAAAGTGTCAGAGATCAACCCCTGTGTGCTTCCGGCTGTATACTTCAGGGATGGTCTCACCTCACTGCTTATAGGAACCAGCAAGAGTTGATGCCCCGCCCAGCCTGTGGGCTCCCTCAAGGCCAGAAGCTGGACCCCTGAGGCCCTGCGAGCTTCACTTTCTACTGGACTCCCACAGGAAGCTGAAACCTGTAAGACAGAAATCTGAAGAGAGCAGGATTCCACCTCGTACACTCACTGCAGGCTCTGATGTGACAGATACCCAGTCCCCTTCAGCGCCCCCCACCAGGGCCACACCTCACCCACATTGTCTGGGAGGTGTAGCTTTCTGTCCCCTCCCCCTCCCCGCCCATCTCTTGTCACCAGAGCTCTCTGCCTGGGCTCCTGTGTCCTCAAGGGCCCCTGACTTCTTCACCAGCCCCACCATGGTCTCCTTCTCTCATCCTGGATGGATCTCTGTGCTCCAGATCCTTTGTTCCACATTCTTTTATCATAATTGAGCTGTCATCTGTCCCAGTCGTGACTGGCCATGCTCTACTATGAACCAGCATGCTGCATCAACACAGGTGGCTGCGCGAACTTCCCCTGGAAACACATCACCATATATTGGGAGCGGTGGTGGATAGATGCTTTAGCAGGAAGGAGTGAATGGTGATGGAGACCTCTGGCCC
This sequence comes from Proteles cristata cristata, assembly GCA_017311185.1. NCBI lineage: Eukaryota > Metazoa > Chordata > Mammalia > Carnivora > Hyaenidae > Proteles > Proteles cristata. The sequence goes on along the minus strand of JAESUZ010004080.1, from coordinate 3,067,957 downwards.
CATGTCTTCTAGTGGGAGAGACCCTCTAGCTCCAAGTAAGTCATGTCTTCTCCAGGGACAGGTGGGCTACTGGAGGGAACATCACAGATAAGGTGGGCAAAACAGGAATAGGGATGTCCCCAACTGATGGCCAACACGATTGCCCCCGTCCAGGACTAGACACTCACAGACGCAGGAAGTGCAATCGTATACAAGGTGTGGTGTACCACCACGCTGTCATGCAGTCCCCCTGCTATATGACCATGTATCTGGGCAATACCTCTAGCCAGCCTGCGGCAGGCAGTCAGAAGGCTTTGGGGGTGGGGGGGATATCAGAAGACAGGTATCAAGGTATTTCCCAAGTCCTAAAGCCCTACGTGTAGGCACGGCGATGTCATTCTGTCAGGAAGAGGATGTTCACCCAAGATAATTTCACACATCACTGGGCACTGCCGCATGTCCATGTTGTGCAAGATGCACCGTGTTGAGCACTCGGACGCTGCCCGTCTAATTGAGACATGCTGAAAAGTGTGAAAGACACACCATGTTTTAAAGACCAAGTACAAAAATGGATGCAAAATAGCTCATTACATGCTGCAACGACAGCCTTTTGGATGCATGAGATTAAATAAAATATATTCTTTGAATTAAGTTCACCTGTTTCATTTTACTGAATGTGGCCATTAGAAGAATTTTTTTAAAGTATTTATTTATTTATTTAGAGAGAGACAGACAATGTGAGAGGGGAAGGGGTAGAGAGAGAGGGAGAGAGAGAATTCCAGGCAGTGTCCGAGCATCAGCACAGAGCCCGACTAGAAGCTCGAATGCATGGACTGTGAGATCATGACCTGAGCCAAAACCAAGAGTTGGATGCTCAACTAACTGAGCCACGAGGGCGCCCCCATCAGAAGAATTTTAATGACATAATTTAAAGCCACAAAATTACACATGTGGCTTGCACCGTATTTCCATTGGACAGCTCTGGTCTTCAGCTCTCTCTAACAGAACTCCCTGAAATGCAGGAAAAGTTCTAGACCTGTGCTGTCACTCAAAAAGTGGTTAGTGTGATCGAGGAAATGAAGCTTTAATTTTATGTCGGTTTAATGAATTTCCATTTAAATAGTCGTATGCATTTAGTGGTTCCTCTCTCAGACATGCATGTCAGGAGGGCTGGGATCGGGTTGGAGCAAGGTCTGGAGTTGTGTCCTTGACCGATTCTTAGAATTGTCTGGGGAGTTTTTCAAAAGTAAAGCTCTCCTGTCATTACTTGGGATGGAATTTGGGCACTGGTACGTTGTAAATGCCCCTCGTGCGATTTGACCGAATAGCTAGAACCACTAAATGATAAAACAGAATAGAGAAGACAGGAGGTGGGGGCTGGTATTCATTGAGAGCCCACATGTGTCTGAGGCTTCACCAGGGTGTGTGTGCCCTCCAGGCGTCTGGGGTACGTATTATTTTTATCATCCCCACTTACAGATGAGAAAACGGAGACTTGCCCGAAGGATAAGATGAGACGCAAGGTGTGCAAAGGTCCTGGATGCAAAAGCCCCCGCCCACCTTGGTAATCAGGTGGCTGAGAGAAGGCAGGCAGGGTGACAGGGAGTCCTAGGCAGCCTTGGGCAAAACAGGGGCAGGACCCGAGCCCGGTTTCTCTGCGGGCAGCTGGGCTCGGCTGGCCAGGCAGGCTCTATGCTTCCCCAAGGAAACCCAAGAGGAAGGGGGCAGAGGCAGTTCTGACAACAAAGACGCCCATGTGTAGCTGAAACAAAGCACTTCAGATGGCCAGAAGTGCTGACAGCCGGAAGCTGCCCCTCCCGGGAGTCTGCAGGGAGCTGTCGCCACGCAGCCGCCATGATGCCTGGCTTTGTCATTTAGGACATCAAAGGGTTCCTTTGAGCTAAACACTGGAGGGTCTTTGGAGGATTGGAAGAGCCGAAGGAGCCCCACATGCCTGGAATAGGGATGGTGGTGGCTGGCGAAGGTGTAACCCAGGGTCCTTCTCGGAGGGGACTAATAGAGGGCACCCTGGAAAACTCCTCACACACCCATGGGTTTCATAGCCCTCCCTCGTGTATGTGTGTAGATGGCGGGCGCCCCTGGGAGGTGCCTGGGGGCAGGGCAAGGAGGGTGAGTGGGTGGGCGGTGAGCACTTGGGGTTGGGGAGGAAGATGTCCTCTCTCCACCTTGGCTCATCCCCGAACAGAAACCCTTGTCTCCAAAAGTTAGATGCCTGGGTTCATTGGCCCCCAACCTCTCTCCGCCTTAATAATTGATGCAAGAGGGAAATTACAAGGGGACCCCGGGACAGAGTCTCCCTTCCCTGGGCACATAGAGGGGCTTGCTGAGCTCCTCTCTGATGAGCAGCCCTGGGGAGGAAAGGCAGACATCCCCCCCAGGGGGCAGGCTCACAGAGCGCCCGCGCTGGGTGCCTGCCCTGGCGTTACCCAGGATGGAACTCTGGGGAACATTTTCAGCCTCTAGTCATACACTCTGCTCTCAGGGTACCCAGTTTAGCAGAGAGAGACAGGTGAACAAGTGACAGGCGATGCTGGGTGGGAGGGTCGCCAGAGGAACCACCTCAGAGAGGAGACCCACTCACTCTTCTTGAGATGCAAGTTGGAACTCTCCAGGGTGAGGGAGAGCCAGGACGATGGGGGGTCCGTGAGCAAAGGCCCAGAGGAACAATGAGGAGGACTGTTCATCCAGTCAGGCCCTTCTGATTTATATCAGGAGAAGGAGAAATTAGCCCCAAAGATGTAACAATGGCCTCTCAGAAGCCACTCCCCTTCTCTCCAAGCAAGGGTCCTAGGCTCCCACCCATGCTCCTCTGACTAGCATCAGGACAGGGCTTCTGAGGAGGAGAGATGGGTGAGTGCTCCTGTGGGCTCCCATTTCACAGATGCGCAAACTGAGATTAGAAAATACAGAACGACCTCTCTTTCTAAGGGACCAGAACTCAACTTGAGACTGGCGCCTGACAGGGTGTTGTGGGAAATAAAGGCAGAGAGGCAGCCGGTGGCCTGCTCCAGGGCAGGAGTCCTCTAGATGGTGGAGGGGATGGTCCATGTCTAATACATACAGGAAATGCGGCCATAGGCAATAGGGAGCTACAGAGATGTGTGAACAGAGACACGGGTGGTCTGTTTCTCTATGAACCTCCCTGTCTGGCCTCTGGGCTCCTGCAGAAAGTGGGGTGTAAGCTCTGCACCCCACAGCTCAACTGCTCCTGGCCCCAGGAGAACCAGTGAAGGCAGGAGTTGTCAGGAGGCAGCAGGGAGGAGGCGGCCTGTCAATGAAGTGGTATCTCAGTGGCCTTGGTGAGTGACAGCCCGCACAGGGTGCTGGGGGGAGGGTGTTTTTTACACCAACGTTTGCTCAGGCGACCGAAGAGATGGAGGCTGGGCTGTGGGCCATGGGCTCCCAGCTAGAGGAGGGAACAAACACTGGCAGATGTGCCCATCCTTGCTCCAGCTCTGCCCGCCCACCCCCCCTCCCCCCCAGTGGGACCTGGGCAGGGCTCTCAGCCTTGCTTTCCCAATTTCCACAAGGATGGACTGGATCTCTGCACTTCCTTCTTCTGCCACAACTCCCCTTCTAGGAAGGAATATTTTTGGAGAGGCCTCTGAGTCGTTGCATTCAGACCTCACTCAGACCTCACCCAATGCCTGGGCATTGTTTTCTCTACATTTCAAGAAATCTTGGCTCAGGGAGGGTAAGAGACTTGCCCAGAGTCACACAGCTAGACAGCAGCAGAGCCAGGAGCCTAAGTTTGTCTGGATCTATAGTTAATGGCTCCACTTCCAGGAAACCCCTCCAGGGAGGCCAGGAACTGAGGTGGGAGGAAGCTAGACCCATGGTCCTTAACGTGCGGTCCCCAGAGCACCTGTATCACAACCTCAGGGGTGAGACCCATGGGTTAGTGTTTCAGCAAGTCCCCAGCGATTCCGCTGCTATAGAAGTCAGTGTGTGGCATCGAAGCACATTGCGTTTGAGGAAGAGACTAGAACACAAGAGACATAGGAAAGACCAGGTGAGAACACCTCGGCTCCTACGAGCAGCAGGGAGGAAAGGAGAGGAGTTCCCAGATCCCTTCTCCCGTCCAAAATCCTCCATCTCAAACTGATATGCGTCAGAGGATAACTTTCCCAAAGTCACCCCGCTGGGCTCTGCCGGCCTGGCCTTTGATGCTTATCCAACACCCCGCAGGCTATGGGAGCAAATTGGGGTGGCAGCTGGAGGTCATCAGAGGCACCCTCCGTGCCTATGCATACTGGGCTTGCCCTGTGACCCTGCCTGGGCACCGACTGTCACCCCTAGCCCTGCCCCTGTGGCTGGGACACAAGGCCTCACTCGCCCCCTGGTGGCCACGGCCAGCATGAGCAGTCACAGGAACATCGCACCACCCCCATTCCCCGGGGATCCCTCCGCAATTTGCTATGACCTTTAGCTAAAAACCAATCTCCCTCAGACACTCTGTGGGTGGCTCATTTCCAATGACAAGGGCAATGCATGACAGGGCAAAGAAGTACTGGAGGTGTGACTCAGGCCATCGCCCTCAGGGGCACGAGGCAGCTGACAGGTCAAAGGCCCAGACAAAGCCCAGAAATATCCAGACAGTGGCAGGGAATGAATCTGATTGTGTCCAGAGGCTCAGAAGGCTCATCTCAATGTAGGCGCCTGTCTTCCAAGAGAAACTAATGTCCTCCTCAGCCTGGGGATTGGGGAAGGCCTTCATGATCTTGAACTACATGTTTCATTCTACAGCTGTAGACTGTCTTGGGCTAGCATTGGGGAGCCATGGCTTCCCCAGCTACTGGCTGAGTGCCTTTGATGAAGTCAGGTCATTTCTAAGGCTCAATTATTCTGCTTGTAAAATAGAACTAGTAGCAGTGGTCTCTGTCTGCCCCCCAGAGGGCCAAAGCCGCTGCCATCAGTTGGTAGGGGCCTGGCCCATTCTGTCTTCAGATGAGGAAACAGTGGTTGGAAACAGGGAAGGGAACGTGCCTGGGGTACCTGGCAAGGGTGGTGGCCGAGCTGGGATGGAAGGCAGCACCATGACATGTAGGTCTGGAAGAACTCACAACAGCATCTAACACTTTGTTATGCCAAGAAGCTGAGAGAACTGGATTCTGCCTTCAGGAAGCTCCCTAGATGTTGGGGTTGTGGGGGAATCTGTGGGCAGCTCAACCTTCCTTACACATGTGTGCTGAGAACTGAACACAGGGTATTTGGAGCCCGAGGGCTGGGGCAGTCTTGGGCTGCTTGGGGGACGAGGGGTCATTCAGGGAAGAAGGCACAGGGCCAGGGACAAACCCCCGACAGGTGGACCCATCTCAAAGCCCTCGGCATGTGCTCTGAGCCATTAGGAGAGAGGACAAACCATTCTGGGACCACGTGGGATGTGAGGCAAGGGGAGTGGTTTCTCCCTGCAGCCTTGACCCAGCCTCTCTGTGAAAATAGCTTTTCCTTTACAAAAAGCACTGGCGGCTGCCTCCCTGCAGACCCTTCCCCAGTGCCCTCAGCCTGTCCCTGGAGGGGCTGCCCCTGAACCCTGCAGGCTGCATCTGCTGAAGGAGAGTGGTTTTCATCTATCCAGCACCCCACAGCAGCTGGGTATTTGAAGCTGTTTCTACAGAAGCCAACCTTTCCTTTCTTGGTCCAGAGCTGGGGACCTTCACACATGGCCAGGGGGAGCTGGCCCAGATCTGTGCCTGCCTTTACTTTTCACTCCCTTCTCAAGGTAAGAGTTCTTATCCTCGGCTGCATGTCAAAGTCACTGGGGAAGGTCTTAAGTGGACCTGCCCATACCCTGAACCGACTGAATGGGAACCTCTGGGGGCTGAGCCCCAGCATCTTTATTTTTAAACGTCCCCAGGAGATTCTAATATGCAGCCAGGGATAAGAAAGAGCTGATTTAAAATTACCCCCACCCCCCACCCCCACACACACATACACACACACGCACACACAAACAGAGGCCTGTGCTTTTCAAGTAGGAAAACTGAGGCTCGGAGATTTGCTCAAGGGTATGCAGCCAGTCAGTAATGTGTGAACCTGGCTCTTCGTTTAGGGCTGTGTCATTCGTTTGAAAAATACTATGGTGCCTTACTGTGAACCAGAGCTTTCCACTTGCGAGCTATTTTGATGACGTGCTGAAGCCCCACCATCTCCACCTCCCAAAAGCACCCACAGCCCACTCTTAAAATCTCTCCCCGCCAACAGCTTCTGCAATGCCCCTCCACCGATCAAAACCAAAGTCTTCGCATACACATCCTAAACCAGACGGCACACCCTTATTCGGAGGTGAGAGTGGAGAATCCTAAATTCTTCCCCAGGAGAAGGGGAAGGAGAAAGAGATTACCTCTGGGGGAAGGTAGGGCAGAAAAAAGGGGGAAAAAAAAAACCAGATCTGGTGATCGGCGCCTGGGGAGACGCCACATGGGTGTGCGCCCTGGAAGGGACTTGGGGTGTGCGCTCTCCCTTGAGAGGCTTCTTGCCTTCCTTGGGCGCCCCCACCAGGGTCAAAGGTTGGCAGAGCCCGCTGGGTCCCTGCAAGGGCTCTGACTGCGACCCCGGTCCCAGTCGGTCTTACACTGCGCCGCCCCCACTGCCCACCGCCGCCTCCTCATCCTGCTGTGTCAGCGTTCCCGTTCTGCGCCCCAGCTCCGGTGTGGCAAGAATCCCCAATGCCCGATACCCCCCCACCCCCGGCCGCTGCCTCCCCAGTAAGGTGCACGGAGCAGGCTCCAGGTTACAGAGGCAACTTGCTTCCCAGAAATGTTCCCTGCTCTAATCACTTTTTTAAACTCCACAAACACAATCTCTGCACCGTGATCAATTATTTAGCAGAAAATGATGCATCGTGTTAGCAACTAGATGGCATTTAATATGCCCCCAGAATTCTAATGACGCGCCATCTCCATAGGCCTAATACAAAGTTTCCCTGGCCCGTGTTTTTGAAGACTTCCCAGAGTGGAGAGGAGCCAAGATCTATATGCTCTAGGTTGCTGTCGGACTTAGGTGGCCCCCGGAATGTAATCAGCCTGGCCACCGCGTTGTGTCCTTGCAAGTTATTTGTTTTCTTTCTGCCTCGCAAATTACTCCTTTTGCAAGGTTGTTTGTTTAGTGTCAGGAGGTTATTAAACAAACTTAAGGCTTGGAGCCTTTAGTCAAATCAGCAGGAGCGGAGCCAGGGAGGGGTGATTCAATATTTAAGAGGCCACTCCTCCTGCCACGCAGCTCCAAAGTGAAGCGACCTGCTGCTCCGAGGCTCCAGCCTGCAGGGACACGTTAGCCGCCCAGCCCACCCAGAGGACACAATCTGCTGAGATGAGGAAGTCCTGGCTGCCTCGTGCCGCCACACCTGAGCCCTGGGATACTGCCTGACGAGGACGTACGGGTGTGTAAGTAGAGACACACCATCTCTGCATCCAGGGCCCTTGGGTCCCGCTGTCCTAAGTGCCTGGTCTCCGGTCCATGCTAGAGCTCGCTGCATGCAAAGGGCCAAGTGCAAGGCTCTCCGAAAACATCCACCAGAGAGTCTGCCCCAAAGACCCACAGCCTCCCAGGGACTCGGACTCCAGAAGGAACTCCAGCTACTTCCACTCAATCCCATGTCGTCACTATTTCCCAAGCATTCAGTGGGCACCAAACAACACACTCATGATTCACACACTACCCTGGGTTGAACACCTACTGTGTGCCGGGTGCTATGCCGGGCACCTAGCACATGGTACGATTTATGTCCCCACAGCACTTCCTTTCTCACAGTACTGGGTCGACTTTCCAAGAGAAAAACCAGAGACTCAGAGAGGTGCAGACATCTTCCTGTGTCCTTCGGCGTGGCTATGCCAGAGGCAGACTTCAAGCAGGACGGCAGCCCCAGAGCAGGGGCTCTGGCCCCCACACCAGCAAGACTAATCATTTGAAACCCGCAGCTGTCCCCAAAAGTGAGAAGCGAGTCACAGGTGGTGCTAACTTCCCTGATGAGGAAGCTAGGATCTACAGATGCTGTGAGTTGCCCAGGGTTGGGGCAGAATTAGAACCCAGGGCTTCTGATATCCTAAGTCAATGTTCTGCTCCCCACCACATATGTATAACCTTGAGCCCTTCAGACTGTCCTTTAGAATGGAATCAGGGATCCCAGGGAAGGTTCTGCCTTCTATAGAGGGTATACCCAGGACATTTCCCCCACCTGGGCTGTTGACTGACACGTCCCCTGCTCCTGGCTTCCCCACACACTGTTCCTCAGAGCCTGGCCAAGACTTTCTAGCGGGCACAGGCAGTTTTCTTCAGCCAGCTCCTGTCCCCTCCAAGGCCAGTCAGTGTCTGCCCAGTAGCACTGGGTGGGATACCCAGAGGTAGGTCACAACCTCCTGCCTGCTAGCAACTTATTATACTCATTCAATGGATGCAAAACAATGAGGCACAGAGAGGTTAGAAACTTGCCCAAGGTCACACAGCTACTGAGGGGTAAAGCTCGATTCCAGCCCAGGCCCTGTTTCTTCAGTATCTATGCTCACAACCACCACCTTCTGCTTCCTCTCTGGGGTGAAGCAGGGCAGGGGAACTGGGAAGTGAGCAGACCAGAGTGACAGGGATGAAGGTGCTCTTCCTGCAAGAAGGTCGATGACTCCTGCCATGAGGAGAACACGAGGGACTGAAAGCAAGAATGAGGAAGCTAAGGGAACGAGCCAAAGACACGATGGCATATTCCATCTATATCAAGAGTTGTTGTCCGTAGGAAGTGCACAGAAATTTTGATGCCATGTGGGCTCCTGAGGACAGATTACAGACCAACAGAAGAAAGTCAATAATTTTCAACCTAAAAAATGAAAAAACTTTCTTTTTTTTTATTTTTTATTTTTATTTATTTCTAGGAGAGAGAGAGACAGCGTGAACAGGGGAGGGTCAGAAAGAGAGGGAGACACAGACTGTGAAACAGGCTCCATGCTCTGAGCCGGCAGCCAGCACAGAGCCTGACGCGGGGCTCGAACCCACGAACCGCGAGATCATGACCTAAGTGAAAGTCGAACGCTTAACCGACTAAGCCACCCAGGCACCCCTGAAAAATGAAAAAACTTTCTAACAGTTAAGTTGCCCGGGGATGGACTGGCCTACCTGGTGCTGACTGCCCTATCATTGAGGGCACTCAAAGAGGTGATTCTCAAGAACAATGACTGAATTGGGATGGAGAGTGACCCCTGAGGGCTCACCCAACTTGAAGAATCTATCGGTCTGTGACAGATGTGCTTGTTACTGAAATAAAAAATATCTAAGTGGTTTAAGTTGTGTCTAAGTGACAGCAAATTACACGTATGGAAACGTAAGCCAAGGAGTCAACTGTCTGGGTGTTGGCCAACACCTTTCTAAACACCAAACTGAAAATGTATTTGTGTTTTTCCCCCTGATGGTTGCTTTCTTATTGATGAGAAAGTGAGAAGGCCCAACTCACCTACAATTGGAGGCAAGAAATGCTCAGAAAATTTGAGGATCCCTGTTTACACCCAACTGTGACCAAGAGCCATTCATCATGAAAAAGAGAGAGCTCTTTCAGTTAGCAGTGCTTCTGATGCTCATGTTGTCCAAGCCTCCATTCCTGCTCTGGAGCAACATCTATGGGGGGTGGGGGAGAGGACCCACCAAGGGCTATGGCACACCAACAACACTTCGGTTTCTTACTCCCTCAGGGTGCCAGACTCAGTGTCAGTTAACAACAAAGTTCACGCTGATTAAACCACATGGCCCAGGGACAAAGACATCTCAAGGTTTTATCTAAAAATGTACATCTTGGGAGCGCCTGGGTGGCCCAATAGTTCAGGTGTCCAACTTTGGCTCAGGTCATGATCTCGTGGTTCACAAGTTCGAGCCCTGTGTTGGGCTCTGTGCTGACAGCTCAGAGCCTGGAGCCTACTTCGGATTCTGTGTCTCCCTCTCTCTGCTGTGCCACTGCTCATGTGTGCTCTCTCTCTCAAAAGTAAACATTAAAAAAAAATTTTAATAAAATAAAATAGAAATAAAAATGTACTTCTTGGGGTGCCTGGGTGCCTCAATTGGTTAATAATCTGACTGTTGATTTCAGCTCAGGTCATGATCTCACAGTTGTGAGATCAAACCTTGTGTTGGACTCTGTGCTGAGCCCGGAGCCTGCTTAAGATTCTCTCTCTCTCTCTCTCTCTTTCTCTGCCTCCCTCTTCCCCAGCTCACTTGCACAGGCTCTGTCAAATGAAAAAATACAATTTTTGTTTTTTAAAAAAATGTGCATCTTATCAACATCATCTGCCATTAACAAAATGGAGATTAAAACCATGATGAGGAACCACTACAATTCTCAGAATGAGCAAGATAAAAATACCAAGTCCCAAGTCCCAGAGAGGAGATAGAACAACAGAACTCTCACGGACCCCTTGGGAGGAGGGTGTGTGAAGTGCAGCAGCCACTCTGGAAAACAGCTTAACTGTTTCTTACAAAGCTAAACACACATTTGCCATGAGCCTCAGCAAGAATCTCACTCCTGGGAATTTATCCCAGAGAAATGAAAACATACATCAGCACGAAGACCTGGACACGAATGTTCATAATACCTTCATTCTCAATCACCAATACCTGGAAACGTCTATCTGTCATCATATCACCTGGTGAATGGATAAATAAATGTGACCCATCCGTACAAGGAGATACTACTCAAAACTAAAAACTGATGCAACTTGGAAGGATCTCAAAGGCATAATGTGATGTGAGAGAAATCAGTATCAAATGATGACAAGCAGTATGAGTCCATTTATGAAATAAGAGCCTACTGATGGAGAAATATATTAGTGGTGGTGGGGGTTATGGATGGGGTAAGAAAGGTAAGAACATAATAAGGAATGGACAGTGCGAGGGAATTTTAGAGGGTGATGGAGCAGTTCTGTACCTAATTGTGATGGTGGTTATGCAAATCTACACACACATTAAAATTCACAGGCTGTACACCCAAAAGTCAATTTTATTGTATAATCATTTTTTAAAATATAGTTAATTTTTTACATTAAAAAATTTTTTTAAGTATTTATTTTTTAAAATTCTTTTTAATGTTTTAGTTATTTTTGAGAGAGAGAGACAGCATGAGCAGGGGAGGGTCAGAGAAAGAGGGAGACACAGAATCTGAAGACAGGCTCCAGGCTCTGAGCTGTCAGTACAGAGCCTGACACAGGGCTTGAACCCATGAACTGTGAGATCATGACCTGAGCCAAAGCGAGACACTTAACTGACTGAGCCACCCAGCTGCCCCAAGTATTTATTTTTGAGAGAGAGAGAGACAGAGTACAAATGGAGGAGGGCAGAGAGAGAGAGAGAGAGAGAGGAAGACACAGAATCTGAAACAGGGTCTAAGCTCTGAGCTGTCAGCACAAAGCTGGATGCAGGGCTCGAACCAGATCATGATCTGAGGTGAATCTGGACACTTAATTGACTAAGCCATTCAGACGCCTCAAAAATATAGTGAAGTTTTTAAAAAGCAATAGGTCTGACATTTCATTAAGTAAAAAACAAAGTAAGTCTGAGAAATGAGTCTTTCAAATTTTTAGAAAATCTTGCATGGCGTTGTTTGCATGTGTTGTGTAGAAAATTTGTAATATAGAGAGAAAAGTGCAGGGAAAATTAAAGCCATATTTATTGACTATGGTTACCTCTTGGGGCTAGGAACAGCTAAGGGTAAAGAAGGACTTTCATCTTTTATTCTATGTACATCTGTATTTGAGGGTTTTTTAATACTGGCCAGGCATTACTTTCAATAAACAAACAAACAAGGAAGGAAAAGCACAAGTAAGCATTCATTAATTGTTTAATGTTTTGAAAATGGATGTGTTAGAACTCAAGATATATTGTATTTGTCAGCACAAAGGTGGCTGCCAAGGAAGGGCCCGGTGGAGGGGGAACGATGGGATCGATGGCCCCAGGGCAGACAGGTGACCCAAGATGGACCCATTGTGTGTTTCCCAGACACAGAGCCCACCCTTGCTACCTGCGGGCAGAGCACTGGCTCTGCAGGAGGCTGTACGAGACTCAAGCACAATTCCTCCTCACGAGGACCTGAGACCATTTGGGAGGAAGAGATGAGAGAAGAAAAACCATTAATAGTAGAAAGCAGGTTGAGAGGGGCACCTGGGTGGTGCAGTCGGTTAAGTGTCTGACTCTTGATTTTGGCTCAGGTCATGATGTCACGTTCATGGGTTCAAGCCCTGCATTGGGCTCTGTACTGACAGCGCAGAGCCTGCTTGGGATTCTGTCTCTGTGCCCTCCCTGTGTTCTCTCTCTCTCTCAATAAATAAATAGAAGGTTAAGAAGCCCAAGACTGGCAGATGCACTCCAGGAATCTACTTACCCTTTACCCAGAGTATCCCCTGGACAGGTACTCCTCTTGCAGCCACTTCACATGCTTCTCCCTCAATCCCCCAAGGTACCTGCAATTTGTTCTGTTTTATACACAAGGAAACCAGGGCTCAGTAAGGTTTAGTGTCCTGCCCGCATAGAATACTAGCTCACTGATCACACAGCTGTCAGGAAGAAGGACCCAGCTTCCAACTTGCTCTGTGTGAAGCCGGAGCCCATTCTCTCTACTGAGATGATTCTGTGACCCTTAACTAGTAGCTGGTCAGCATACACAGCCTAGAAGACCCGGGTGTTCCCCTGCCCTTGGTGGATGGAACACAGCTGTCGATGGATAATTAAAGGAACAAGAACAAAGTCCCAAATCTTCCCCAAAGACTAGCAAGTAATTGGTCATGAGCATGTATGGAAAGTAGAGATATGTACTTCAAAAAATATAATTTAGGAAAAAGCACTCCGCGATGCTCTATATGGCATAATCATATTAAATATTAGTCATCCAGAGAAACACAAACCCTGAAGGCACATGAGAGATATGCACTCTCGATAGGTGAGGAGATTGGGCTTGAAGAGGGCAATTGTTTAGTCAAGCGAGTTGCTGACCCAGCACCGGAGCCGGGCCTCTGGACTGCTTGGGAAGTCACCACAACCTTCCCTGTTAGAGTGCCTGACAGCAGTCAGAGGGCTCACTTCTCCCTTGCCCAAATTTCCCCTCATTACCCCAAGTTTGGAGTCCCCACTGGCCTCATAACATAGCTCCACTTCTTGACATTTTGCTTAATCACCCTTGTGGTGTCGAGCGGGTACCCAGCTGGGGCTTCTGATCTCAAAGATGGCCCCCGGAAAAGCTGACATGTTGAATTAATATAAATTTTTTTCAGATAATCTCTTTGAAAAAAATTATCCTCGTTGCTGTACTATTTATGTGCTGGCATGAAACCCAGAACCATTTGGACATGTTTCTGTTCACTTTGGCCTCCTCACAGCCCCTCCTTCAGCCAGGTGAGATACCCATGTTTGAGACAGGGGTGGAATCTTATGGTCCCCAGTCGGTGTCTGTGGGATACTGGGAAAGAGTCCATGTGGCCCCTCTGTCCACAGGAAGGCAGCCAGCCTGGGATGACACAGCCCACTTGGTATGGGTGTTTTGTGGATTGGGTTGGGAGAGGGTCCCCAGGCCACCTCAGATCCCCAGATGAAGCAGAGTCCAGAATTAATAGCATCCTGGGTCTCCCCTTGGAGTCTGGTCCTCTCCATCCAGATCCAATCACAAACATTGATTCTGAACGCTGGAATAGGGTCCAGGAGAGAGTATAAGGAAACACAGTAGACCCCCAGGTGAGTTCTGGCTAGAAAGGGTGGACTGTCCCCCTTAGAACCTCTAGACATGGCCATCGACAAATACTTCAGAGCCCTTTTGAGCTTATTGTTGTTTTTTTTTAATGTTTGTTTATTTTTGAGAGAGAGACAGTGTGAGTGGGGGAGGGACAGAGAGAGAGAGAGGGAGACACAGAATCTGAAGACAGGCTCCAGACTCCCATCTGTTGGCACCGAGCCCTACGCAGGGCTTGAACTCATGAGCCTATGAGATCGTGACCTAAGCCAAAGTCTAATGCTTAACCGACTGGGCCACCCAGGTGCTCCATGAGGTTGTTTTTGACCTTTGGTGACGTCCTTAATTGGAAGCCAGCTCCATTTCTTCTGTTCTGTGATGTCCCAGGGAAATTCGGCCACCATCACTGCCGTCATCTGCATCTTCAGCAGCCGCACGGTCTTAAGGATGCTGGCCTTGGAGCTGCAAGACCTGCCTGGCCATGGCCCCAACTGCCACTTCCTGGCTACACCCAGACCCATTCCCGCCGCTCAGCCTCTTCCTGCAGCTGCTGGAATAGCACAGTAAACCATGTCACTGATTATATCCGTCATCTCCGCTTCCTGGAACAGAATACCACAGACTGGGTGGCTGACACAACAAAGTCCCCTTACACAGTGTTGACTGCTGGAGGTCCCAGATGAGGCACCAGCTGAGCTCGTCTCTGGTGAGGGGCCCTCTTTCCTGGCTTACAGATGGCCACCTCCTTTCTGTGTGCTCACCTGGCAGAGAGGGAGAAAGAGCAACCTCTCCTGTGTCTCTTCTTAATCCTATCGGATCGGATCCTCACCCTAATGACCTCATTTAATCTTAATTACCTCCATCCAGGCCCTACTCCAATACAGGCACCGGAGGGTAGGGCTTCAACTTGGGAATTTTGATGGGTCACAATTCAGTGTATAGCACTGTTGAAAGAATCCTGGGGAAGTTCTCTGACACCCTGGCCTCTGGGAAGACCAGCATCTTCCTCCAGAGGCAGCTAGTGGCCTCCTGAATTTTCCACGGGGCCAGACAGGGCTGTTAGCTCTCCAGCTTGGATGTGCCCAGGAGTGACAGCTTCATGGCCAAAGAGCACCCACGGTGACCCAGACTGGCATCCTGAGATCCCTCCTCCCTGACCACCCTCGTTCCCAGCTTGGTCACTAGGAAGGGCAACATGGGGCAGGTCAGAGTGCCCCACCCAAGCACTCTTGCTGGGGACAGCACCAAGACCACAGCCCTCCCCCCCAGGTCCTGAGTCCTGCTGCCCCCGTGTTCCACACACCAAATGCCAACTGAGAACCTGCCAGGCGCACAGGCCCAACATGGGCTCCATGGTTCCCGGCCCCCAGGCTCGGTTTTAAGGTGACGTCCTCCCCATCTGAGCCTGGACTGTTGCTGGGGGGCGGTGGACGAAAAGAGGTGGATGCCATTCCAGAAGCCCCCCAGCTGTGTCCCACCGTGATCCATGGGTGGTGACAGGCTAGGCGGAGCTCATTGCCAGCCCCTCTCCTGCCCTGGAGAGCTCCAACCCAGCACCTTGAAGAGGGACTGCTTGCTGTTGCTAATTTCTAACAAGGACACTAATTTCCAAATGTTTACCTGATGACTTTAATTGAAAACTAAAACCACTCAAAGTGAAGTAATTAAATCCTCCCTGTCTGGATTTACGGGATTAAGACTTAGAGATGAAACCATTCTTGCTCCCTTTCTGTCGCCCAAGTGTTGGCATTGGCCTTGGTCCTCTGCGTGGTGGCAGAAAGGGTTCACGTGTGACCCATGGTTTTGGTCACTCTTCCCACTGCCCATTCAGAGGGTGGAAACTTCGGCCGGTGGGGTGCACTCACTCCTTCACTGACTCTCTTCGGTCATCCACTCCCCCCACCAGAACCTCCTGTGAGAGGCCAGGCCCTGAGGCCGTGGTGAGCTGGATCGGGCACGGCCCCTGTGCGTTGAGGAGCTCCCGGCTGTGGTCTGTGACCATGCTGGCTGGGACCTCATAAAGAATCCCACAATCACAGCTGCCAGAGCTGGGCGGGCCCTTCCAGTTGACCTACCTCAACCGCCATTTTACAAAGGTTATGGGGGCAAGGCTGTCCCCCACACTGCCAACCCCAACAGCTCTTCCATGGCTGGAGACGCCCACCCACACCTTGTGCCAGAACCCTCCGTCCCTCTCTGCCCCACAGAGTCAATGACAGCACCGGGTCCCCTGATAACTAACGTTGGGCCCTTCCCTTTATCCCAGGGGACCCCCTACTCCCCACTCCCCCACCCCCACCCAAAGCAGTTTCTCTTTGGCTCTGGCTGAACCTGCCAGCATCTCCCGTGCATCCAGGTTTAAGTTCCTCAAAGTCAGCGGTTCTCCCTGAGCTGGTCGTGACCCGCACTGGCTGACTCAAGGGTGACATATATAGCCCTGGAGGGAATTCATGACAGGAGCACCCAGGAGCATCATCTACTGCCAGCTCCCTCAGACCCTGGGACTCTGTCCTCCCTGTGGACTGGGAGCAAGACATGCATTTGAACTCCCGCTCTGTCGTGGGCATTGAGTAACACAATCCATGTAGAGCACTTAGCACCAGCCCGGGTACACGCCACGGGCTCAACTTAGGTGAATTTTCTTCTCTGCCTCCTGGATGCAGCCCACAGGCCTAGCACAAACATTAGCATGAGGCAGACGCCCAGTGCTGGTGACCGAGTGGCCCACCCCAGCCAGGACAGGGCTGTACAAGCCAAGCTGCCTGGCACAGGAGCACTCAACAGGCTTCAGGCAGATGCTTCCCAGGAACACCACCTTCCTCGCCTGCTCCCTGGGACCCTTCCTGCCCATCCAGAGCCTCTGGGGCAGACCAGAGAGCATCACCCTCCTCCCTGGGCCTCTGGCAGCCTGGTTCTGCCTGTACTCTCGTCTCCCATGTGCTGTCAGCTTTCAGGGTTCAGCTCAGTCCCTGCTCCCTTGGCTTTACAAATCATCAGGAGACCCCAGGGCCTTTGCTCTCCTCCAGCGCAGACATGCCCCACATCTTGGGCCCTTGTCCCTCCCCCGTGCTTCTGTAACCCCTTCACCCCATCCCTTCCCTGCTTCCCAATCATGGAGCAGCCTCCCTCTAGCCCTGTGGCCAGAAGTAGGGTGAATATTGTTTCTAACCAAAAGCCATCTCAGGGAACTATAGTTCAGAAGCAGCAGAGCCCATGAGGGCCCATCTCATGGGAAAGCCATGTGGTTGGAGATGGTGAGGTCTGAGCTGGTGTCCAGATGGGCCCAAGGATATGCTTTCATGGGGTGGATATTGGGGGCCTGAGCAGGGATAGACTGGAAAGTGTCAGGTGTCTCTGTACAGTGAGCCACAGATGTGAGGGGGTAGAAACTAGAGGAAAAAAAACATGGGAGGCACTGTAGATGTCTGAGTGAGAGAAGACCAGGGGCCAGGGAGGCAGCAATGTTTGTGGGGATGGAAAGAGAGAGAGAGGCATGAAGTCTGTAAGAAGGACCACAGAACTGAGGACATGGGAGGTGACAGTGCTCCCTGCAGTGGCCAGGTACTGGGGCAAGGGGCAGGGGGAGTGGGGCCCCAGAAGTAAGGGTGGGAGCTGGTTTGCAGACAGGAAGAAATAAGTGGTGCTGGGATCCCTTACTTTCCCCAAAGTAACCTACCTCCACAGTGTCCGAATTTTCTCCTGTGAACCTGTAGGGCTTCTAGAAGCCAGAAAAAAATAACAAAAGCCAATTTCTAGTAAAGAACAATAAAAGGAACATCCTTGACCCCTGTTTGCTTATATATATTATCTACAGAATGTCTAATACTCACCAAAAACAAAAGTTCCTACGGGCTTAGGAAAGAAAAAGGCAAGATGAAGATGTGTTCTATCTAATTTGTAAATACTTGTAGGGATGGAAAACAGAACTGGGGAGCCTCTCCCTTCCCCCATGGGGGGTTTCCCAGCAGGGTCAGCAGACCTCGGGAGTCCACACTTGCTCTGCCACTGGGCTGTGCTTCACAGAACGTGAGTCATGAGTCCCAGCGGTGGCCAGCTGGACGAGAGCCCTGTTAAAGTCAGAGATGTGGGTGGAGTCATGGCCTCATGCTTCCCCGACATTGGAACCCTCCCTCTTGGGGAGCGGGAGCCACAGATGGGGTCTGGCAGTGCAGTCCGCACTGGGGCCCCGGGCCACCCCAGGGGCTATGAGAGCAGGGGTGGAACCCAGCCTTGGGCTCCAGGGGAGGCTTCCTGGAAGAGAGGACTCCCTGGCTGGCTTGAGGGGCAAGTGGAAGGTGACTGAATGAAGAGGGTGGTGCTTTCCAGGCCATAATGACTGGATGGGGACAAGGCACTGAGAAGTAAGAGTGTGTGGCATGAGACTCAGGCAAATGAAAATGTCAGTTGTTAGGCTTGACTGGCCTGTGGGGTGTGTGGGGATCTGGGGCCAACAAGGGCAGGAAGGAGCTCTCTGCTGGCTGAAGACCTCAGGCTACCCAGGTAACAGGAAGCCCTTGGTGAGGTTTACTGGGCAGTGAGGGGGTAGGAGTGCCGTGATTGGTTTTGCATTTTCCAAGAGGTCATGGCCACGGCCCTGAGCTGTTTTCTTAATGTCACGACCTACCTACCCGGTGGTCAAGATGAGTTGGGTGTGTGTGCTGGTTTCCTATTGCTGCTGTCAGAACTTACCATATAACCAGTGGCTTCAAACAATAGATACTCATTCTCCTACAGTTTGGGAGGCCAGATGCCTGCACTGAGCCTTACACAAGTCAGGGAATAGAGTGCTTCAATCAAGATGTTGGCCAGGCTGGCTTCCTCGGCTCTCCCAGCTTCTGGTGGCCCCGTGCATTCCCTGGCTTGTGGCTGCAACCCTCCAGTCTCTGCCTCCATGATCACCTGGCCCTCTCATCTGCCAAGTTCAAGTCTCCCTCTGCCTCCATCTTTAAGGACACTTGTCATGACATTGGGCCCACCCAGAGATAGTCCAGGGTCATCTCCCTATCTCATGGCCCTTAACTTAATCACATATGCAAGGTCCCTTTCTAAAGTAACCTTCACTGGCTCTGGATCTCCAGAGATTAGGATGTGATTGTCTTTGGTGCATTATTCAGCCAACCAGAGCAATGCCAGCTGTCAGGTACCAGTCGAGGGTCGGCCTCTGGCA
This sequence comes from Proteles cristata cristata, assembly GCA_017311185.1. Taxonomy (NCBI): domain Eukaryota; kingdom Metazoa; phylum Chordata; class Mammalia; order Carnivora; family Hyaenidae; genus Proteles; species Proteles cristata. Next base: position 3,049,106 of record JAESUZ010004080.1, on the reverse strand, counting down.
GCAGGGAGTCAGCAGTGAAGAGGCAGAAATAGTGCCGGCCCTCAAGGAGTCCCAGAGCTGATACAGGACCCGAGATCAGCCTTGTGTGTAGGGGCAGGGGGGTGTCCATGACACGCTCCCCCAGATCTTTCCTTGGGTCAATGGCAGACCGTTCCCACACACTGGGGAAAAAGAAGAGTAGCTTGTGGGTGTGAAGGACTAGCCGTAGGGGTATATTCAGTCCATTTATAGACTTGGAGCTGGACCCCACTGTGGCAGGGGTTAACCCTCTAGGTGCTGCAGGGTGGAGGAGGCTTTCCAGCCCCAGGGAAGAGGCCAGGGCAGGTGGGGTGGCTCAGGGCAGTGGTTATCCATTAACCAATATGAAAGTATCCACACATTTAAATACCTAAGTAAAAATGTAACTATCTTAACCCACCAATACTGCGCTACCGGTATCTACCAACTAGATAGGTGGGGTGGGGGGATTCAGAAGTTTGCTTCACACTTGTTGGAACTGAGGTGGCAGCTGAGTGGCTGAGTGGAGCTGGGCAGGAAGCTGAGAGCAGGAGTTTCTAGCACTGGGGGGAGGGGAGTGCGCACAGTGGAGAAGCTGGCGTCCCACGCCCAGCCCCCACCCCAGCACCCTCCTGGAAGAGTGCCGCATTGAAACTGGTTTTTCTTAGGCAATGATGGAGTGTGAACAATTCCATTGCCTTCCTTTCTCCCCCCTTAACTGTCCCCTAAGCACTCAGTATTTTTCTTAAAAGCCCTTTTATTATAGAATAAAATGTACTTGTCATCTAACTGCATTTGCTGGAGTCAGCTCTCAGGACTGCAAATCTGCCTGCTCCTGAGCCGGCCCCTTTGTCCCTCCAGCGCAGGACAAAGGGGGCTGCAAGGGGGCCTCAAGCCCCAAACCCCAGACACTCTGGACAGGGCACGGAGGGAGGCTGGAGAGGGAAAAGACAGGGGCAGGAATTCCAGACTGAATTCCCCTGGAAAGAATGACAAATACACCAGGCATCTAGGCAAATCCACTCACTTTGGAAATTTCCACCCATTTGTTGCTCCGCAAATTGAGACCAAGAGCTGTGGACACAACCAAATACTCTAAAGTGTTTATAATGAAAGATGATCTTCTGGACCTTTTGAGGTGCCACCTGAATGTCCTCTCTCCGTTTGCTTCTGCCTTGTATTCATTCTAAAATCCATCTGAGCAGGGCGCCAGGGTGGCTCGGTCGGTAAAGTGTCTGACTCTTGGTTTCAGCTCAGGTCATGATTTCATGGTTTATGAGATCATAAGATAGAATACGGATTGTAAAATAAAATACATTTAAGCACGTGCAAGTCAGCCTGCCCTCCCACCCACAGCCCCAGTTCTCACACTTCCCTTCCTTTACTCTCAACTACTGTTGCACTGAAGAGAGCCCAGACTGTACAGATGCATGGGCAGGGCTCTTAGGTATGTTGATACAGCCTTTGTCACACTGTCACAGGGTGTGGGCCTGCAAGCCCGTGTCCCCAGCACACTGGGAATGAGCTCCTGTGCAGAGAACTCATTTTGGATCCTGGGACAGGGCCTTGCACCCAGGGAGCAGTCAACATGCATTCACTCAACAAACATTAACAAGCACCTCTTTGCAATAAGACAGGAAATAAAATGCAGAAGCAAAGTGCCTGCCCTTCTGGAACTTACTTTCTAGTAAGGGAGACAGACCTTGAGTGAAGAAGCGGCAGTGTAGGGATAAGTGCTGTGAAGAAAACTACAGCCAGAGAGGGGATAGGTGGGGAGATCAGGAAAGGCCTCTCTGAGGAGGTGACATTTCAGTGGACACGTTAGGGAAAGAGTTACAATAATACTGAGTGGGGAGGAGGACGGAATATTCCAGAAGGGCAGCAAGGCGAAGGCCATGAGCAGGAGAGTGCTTGGCCAGCTACAAAACATCAGCGAGGCCAGCAGACCCAGGAACAGTGACTGAGGGCAAGAGGCCACAGGGGGGCAGTGCCGGATAGCAGCGATAACTCCATGAATGAATGCATGAATGAAGGAAGGAAGGAAGGAAGGAGGACTCAGGAGAATAGAATCCAAATTCAGACCTTGGGTCACCTACATGATCTTGAGCAAGTCACTCTAACCCTCTGTCTCCCATCCCCCCCCTTATTAAAAAAGGAAAATCATTATGGGAGCCCAACTCACTGAAATGAGATTTAGGCTCCCCAAAGAACCAGAACTGGGGATTAAGAGGACCTGGTCTGGAGTCCCAGTTCTGCCATATTCAAGCAGAGTGACCTTGGGTAGGGCTTTTCACCTCTTTGAGCTTCAGTTTCCTCATCTATAAAATGGGAATCATGGTGCCTGCCCTGCCAATCTCAGAGGGCTGTAGTCTGATCACATGTCATGGCCCATATGGGGATGGTTAATACGCCACATCTGTCATGCAAATAGAGAGCCGACCTCCCAGCTCTTCCTGGGACAGCTCTCCCTCTTCCATCCTTGCCCTCAATGGTCCCTAGCTCCTCTTTGTTCCTCAGCCTCTGTGTCCTGCCGTGTAGAAAATGGGGTGCCCAGTCATTAGGGGAACGCTCTTGCTCTCCTCCATCCACCCTTCCTCCACACTGTCTCCTGAAAGATCTTTCAACATGGACATGGAGACAACATGGAGACATCTGATCCCATGTCTCCCCTTATTCCAACCCTTCCCTGGCTCCCCAAACCCTCAAACAAACCTCTCAGCTCTCTCTCATGTCACTCAGGTCACTGGCACCGACTGAACTCCGCAGCCTCCCTCTTGCCAGTCTTCGGCTACAAAGAACCAGCTTTAATTTCTCTAGATAGCATGTATCATTTTCTTTGCCTGGAATGTCTTCTCCTTAGCCTCCAACGCTTGCCCAAATGCCTGGAGAGCTCCTATTCATCCTGCAAAACCCTGTAGAGATGTCTCTTTTGAAGGTAAGCCTCCTGGAACATGACCATGAAGCAAGGACGCCCTTTCCTTCACAGATGTTGGCCCTTCTGCTGTGCTCTTCTAAACCTTATACACGCTTCCCTCGTGATCCTTACACCACGATGCCCTTTCACGTTTTTATCTGTCCTGTCCCTGCACCAAATCATATATAAGCTCTGTGGAGACGGCATCTAGGGTGTCCCTGCTGCCTAGCACCTCTTACTGGATTTGGCACATAGTAGATGGTCATAAAACCTTTATTGAGAGGAAATGAAATGCACCTGGGGGTGCATTAGGGGGCACAGCCCCTCTGCCCTGAAACTCAGAGTGATTTAGAGTGATTCCTCGAAATGGTACAGGTGTGCGCTGGGTTGTCCCTTCCACCTGGCTCTTTGTGGCAGCTCGGAAGTGAGAGGGAGCCCAGTCATCCACGTTCTGAACTTAGCGAATGTTACAAATGACCACATTAATGAGACAGGCATTTTAGAGGCACCAGTATTGACCCAGGTAAGAAAGGCTCTAAATTTAGTGCCCAAAACACGGAGGCTGGTGAATTTGTAGCCTCAACAAACGACCCACGTTGGGGAGGAGGATGAATTCGATTTGCATGTCAGAGGAGCGTTCTCTGGTACCTGAGGTAAGACTAATTTTATTATTAAATTATCAACACTGATTTACTGAGAAATACGGTACTGCCGGGAGCTATTTTTAACCTCCCCGCTTCAGCCCCGCTCAGCAAACAAATCATCCTTTGAAGGACACTGCATTTGCAAAAGTGAATTAGGTGAATAAATATCCATCTATTCATGAAGTTTCTTTATTGAGAAATAAATAAATAACAGCTCTTGAATGCCTTCATTGTCCCCCTGGCAGGTCTCCGCCAGGAGGGCGGGTGCCGCTTCGAACAGCAGGGAGGGTGAAGGGGCCACCATGTGAGGCGCTGGTGGGAGGGTCGGTGGGAGACGCAGGGCCAGCCAGGGGCCCGTGGGCTCTGAGGTTCAGAACCACGGCCAGCGCTAGGGGGGGGCGGGGATTGACAGTGTCTTCCGGCCCCTTGCGGTGGGGCTGGGGAGGGGGGGCGGGGGTGGGGTGGGGGGGGTTGTCCTGGTCCCGCTTAGCGCCCGGAACATCCCCCTCGCTAGCCTGGAACAGGCAAGCTGGGGCTCTGATACCAGCCTGTGGTGGCTCTGCCACTTACTATCTCTGCAACCCTGGACAAGTGACTTAGCCTTTCTGTGCTTCCGTTTTCTCATACATAAAATGGGGATGATTCCTACCTCATTATCAAGTGGCTGAGAAACTTAAATGAAGTCACACATGAAAAGTACTTAGAAGAGTACCTGGCACGTACCAAGAGCCCACCCAGTAAGCTGCACATATTGGTACAGTCACCGTCATTGTTGGGATAGTAGAGACGGAAGCATCCCTCCTCCAGAGGGCTCAGAGGAGGTCTTGGAGTCAGAGCCGGATTCCAGCGTCAGCTCCACCCCCACCCGGCTGTGTCACTCTGGGTAAGCTGTTCGCCCTTTCTGTTCCTCGAATCCCAAATCCATGAAATGAGCAAATGAGCATAATCACACCTTCCTCTGCAGGAATTTAAAAAGAAAAAAATGACATCACCAATATAACGTATACAGCATGGAAGGGCACCTGCGGGGCTCGGTTAAGCATCTGACTTCGGCTCAGGTCGCGATCTCACAGTTCATGAATTCGAGCCTCGGGTCCAGCTCTGTGCTGACAGCTCAGAGCCTGGAGCCTGCTTCAGATTCTGGGTCTCCCTCTCTCTGCCACACACACACACACACACACACACACACACACACACACACACACACACATGCATGCTCTCTCTCTCTCTCAAAAATAAATAAACATTAAAAAAATTTTTAAGTATAAGTATCTGGCACAGAGGAAGTGCTCAATAAACAATGGATGGTTAGTAACAGGAGGGTTCCTCTTATGAAGATTAATGCAGCCGATCGTTCTATTCCTGAATTCTCAGGGCTCCACTCTTCCTCTGTTTTCCCTCCCCTTCCACAACCTGGTGCTCATCTGGGATAAAATGAGAATCAAGAATCCACCCTGAAGGAAAAAAGATATGCTCAATGTCCTGAACTGATGGCACTTTGATTGAAAATGTTGGTATTGTTTATCATGGATTGCATTGATTTTGAGCTTTTAAATATTGCATTAAAACCATATAACTTAATTAGTGAGGTTTTTCGGCACCCCCTAACATTTGTGTCTCACCCTAGTCCTGGGCCTGCACAGAGGTGAGAGACAGCCTTCATGTGGGGGGAACAGTCGTCTGGTTGCAGTGGATGGGGAGAGGTGTGCCGCGAGGCAGTGGGGCTGGATCGTGAGCCTCCAGCCCACCAGCTTTGGGACTTGGAGGTTACCCTATAAATGCCAGAAGACGTGGCAGGTATACCAAGCAAGGAGCCAAGAGAGATTGGCCACCATTTGATCGTGCTTGGACTTCCTTTGCCCCATCACCTGGACTGGGAATAAGGGAGAATTAATTAGGAAACCCTGGGTGGAAGTGATGGCAGTAAAGACCATCATTTGCTGTTTAAGGGCTGGGACCGCAGGGTCTCTAACTTGGCGGCCCCATTACTCCAGGACATAAAGGAGGTAGCTGGCAGCAGGCAGGGGAACCTAGTTAGCCCACTGCCCAAAACACACATGTTAGAGACAGGCTGTCACACTCCTCAGTCTTGAAGCTCAGCTGTGAAAGTGCCTCCTCCTCCTCCTGTCCCCCAGCCTTGTGTGTACCAGGCTAGGTGATGGGTTGCTTCTTCATTTCTGCAAGAAGCTCTCCCTTTCAATTAGTAATTTAACAGCAGAAATAGAGTAAGACACAGTCCTCAGTTTCTCCTTTGGCAGCCAGACTTCCCAATAGAGTGGTGACCACAGTGTGAGATTTGCCACAGGCCCTTCCAGAAATAGGGAGGAGGGGTACACGTGCAAGCTGCCATCATCCGCATGCCCCTCAGCAAAGGTGGCCAACTAAGCAAAGGGTAACAGCCTGCAGCCAGGAGCCAGGTGAGGGCTCACATGGCACAGACACAGCCAAACTCAAGGCAAGAGGCATGTCGTGCCCCAGACTCTCACTCTCCTGCAGAAGTGGCAGGAAGCACCTTGGGCTGTCCTGCAGAAGTGACAGGAGCCAGATCCTCAGCTCCCTCACATATTCGTAGGAGGCTGACCTTGCCTTACGATTTTGGCTCTGCTTATGGGGGACTGCTTGTTCTTTGATGCCACTTGTTTGGGAGTACACCCATCAAAGGCTGTCATGCTTCCTGCTCAGCTGAGTCACTGATGGGAGAGCTGGGCAAGGGCTCTATCCCATATCTCTTGGTAAGAAACTGTTTAGAGAAAGTCAGAAAGGAGAGGATGGAGACTTTTGGAAGCTCTGCAACTTGACTGGGAGTTCCACTGGATACAGATCATCTCACCACCCAGCACCTATGCAAGTATACATTGAATGCATGATTGATGGATGGATAGATGAGTGGGTGGATGGATGATGATGGTTGAATAATGATGGATGAATTATGATGCATGGGTGGATGGATGGATGGGTGAATGGGTGAATGAGTGAGTGGATGGCCAGATGGGTGGCTGGATAGATAGATAGATAGATAGATAGATAGATAGATAGATAGATAGATGACTAGGTGGATGGATGGATGGATGATGGATGGATGGATGGATGGATGGATGGATGGATGGATGGATGGATGGCTTCATAGATAGGTGAATCGATAGGTGGATGATGAGGGGGATGGATGGACGAATGGTGGATGAATGATCTAGTAGTTATACCCAAGAGGTTATGGAGGGTTGGGGTACATGCATGAAAGTGATCAGCTCTAAATGGCCTGGAATAGGGGGTGGGAATCTATCTTTTACTCCCTCTCCCCTCAGGATTACCACATCCAGACCTCTCACTTTGAGCCAACAAAAGCCCTTAGAATCTGATAGGACTCACTGGGCTGACTGTTTACCAGCCTTGTGGCCTTGGGCCAATCACTCCATTCACCTTAACCTATATTCATTACCATGTTTTATTGATAAAAGGAAAAGTAATAGCTGACCTACCCAGTGCCCAGGCCCATTACAGAAACAAATCTCACCATGCTGGATGTCACTACAAACGAGAGAGAAAACAGCTGCCACTGCACTTGAGAAAGCATCCAGTGAAATCAAGGTGTGAACCTGCTACCGAGTTCTGTCCAGGTATCTGCATCTCTGTTTCCAGGGCTTCGTGATTTCAGGTCCTTTCAGCAACTCCATCCCCTGTCCTGAGATATTGCTTCTCCCAGCCCCTCTCTCCATCATGCAGTCCTCAGGCCTGGGCCCCATCCCGCCCTCCAACCCACCCTAAATACGAACTCCAAACATACTTCAAAGAGAGGCAGCCACAAGTTTACTCTCTGTGTTGGCAATGAGGGGGATGAACCCACAGCACATCATGGTGTAAGAAGGGCCCAACAGAAGAGGAGTTCTGAGCCAGATACAGCACTATTGCAATTGATGCCATTTCTCCCCCCACCCCGATGTATACAAGCACCCACATGCACAGACACCCCATCCCACACAAAAGCATCCTGGCCACAATAAACCTCCAGCACATTCGCCCAACACCCATCACATAAATCACGTCTACCTCAACATATACACATTCTATATGCACACATACACAAACACACACTCACACACATACAGGGACAGAAAAGCTCCATGAGACCCCTCCTGGAGGCAAGTACCACACCCATGCCTTTGCCCTTGCTGGCCCCTCCACTCCAGAATAGCACCTCAAGCTCATGCCAGTTCCTCACCTCCATATGGCCCTCCAAAAGAAGGAAGCCTCCATGCTTCTGTGTCTCCTTTCCTGGCCCTCCCCTGGGCTCAGTCTCTCTCTCCTCGGTGGTGCCTCCTCCCTGCTCCAGGTGACAGGTGCCCTGCCCTGGGCCCTGATCTGGTTCCTCTCCTTTACTGAGTTTCTGTAGGACTGAGTTGAGTTTCAGGACATCTTATACCCCAGTGCCCGGGACAGAGCTCAATAGATAAATCAATAAATCTTTGGAGAAGGAATACATAACCAGCAAATCTTCAGTACGTTAAATCTTTTCTGCTCAACCCTGTTGTAGCCTCATAAGGATGGTGACTATAGTTTAGATGGCAAACCCCAAATCAGAGGTCACCACCTCTGGGAAGCCTTCCTGATCACTCAAGTCCTTCACAGGCCCTCTCACTTCCAGATAGAGATCCCCCATGCCTAAGGCAGCCATCTTAGCAGCCCTTCCCCATCTGTGCGTGGTCTCGCCACACCCCCAGCATCTCCGTGGGGCAAAGGAAGGGCTTTGTGGCTGCAGCAATCTGGCCTCAAACTTCTTAGCTGTGGGTCTGTAGTATAGGTCACTTAACCGACTTCTCTAGTCTTAGTACCCTCAGCTGTGAGACGAAGAGAATAACACCCATCTTGCATTGCTGTAGAGTTTTAAACGAGGTCATGCTGGTCACTCACACATCCCAGAAGGCACTGGATAATGGAGGGAGTACTATTGCTCATTATTCCTGCCACCCGCCAGATTGAAGGAGGGTAGCACCCAGGGCCCCTGCCACAATGCTGGGTACACAGTGGCTACCCATGGAGCAAATTTTTGAATAGAACATGTGGTAACGCTGGCTTGTCCAGCCTGGAGGCCAGCTGACTTCCCCATCAGACTCTCTGCCCTCAAGCAGGGACCAGGTCCCTGGGGTGAGCATCCTAGAGCTAGGGAGAAGAAAGAAGAAACCAGCCTTCCAGAGACTTGCAAGGTTCCTATTGATCTCACAGAGGCAGGGCAGGCCTTGAAGGAGGCGGAGGCCCGGGCTGCATGCCCTTAATGTACCCTCTCAAGTGGGCTGTGATGAGCCTCCCCCCACCTAGCCCTCGGAGCTTTAGCAGGGATTAGTGGGTGTTCTACTATGCATGGCAAGAGGCCCTGAGCCACGGGGCTGTGCTTGTCAATGTGAAATCAGGCTGTGATAGAGCTGGGCCATCGATGGGAGTTTGCATATTCATGCAGCTGAACCTTGAGATTTAGCTATGGCTCCAGGCCTGATGATGCAGGGGCTTATTAGCCTGGGAGTCAACCAGGGAGCCCCAGCAGGATCTGTGCAGGATTGCTGCATACATAACCAGCCTAGGGGGACCAGGCCAGGCACTGCTCACCACGTGGCTCATCCTCTCTATAGAGGAGGCCAAGATATAAGCAGTGTGAAAGGCACTGGTTTGAATCCTGGCTTCAATATTACAACGGTTGAAAATGGCCTCTCGCCTCCTCATCTGTGAAATGGGTGCAATTATTTTTACCTCACAGGCTTACTGACTGCTGACATGTTTGGGAAATGCCTTCGATGACCCCTAAGCCATTGACAGGCTCATAAATACCCACTGTTGACCCTGAAATCCTGCCTCTTCTCATTCCAAGCAGTGTTGGTTTGAGGCTTCCAGGAGTGTGTCAGCTCAGGACAGAAGAGAGCAGTCCCTAACAGCACCGATCATCCCCAGGGCTCAGGCACTTACTCTGTGCCTCATAGTATGTTCTGACATCTCCTTAAATCCTCCCAACCATCCATGTGGTTGAAGGACTGGCCTCATTTTACAGATGGGGAAAGTGAGGCTTAGCCAGTTAAATATCTGCCGAAGTAGAGTAGAGCCAGCTTATGGTGAAGGTGAGCTTGAAGCCAAGTTCAAAGGCTGTTGTGGACTTCCACTGGGTATCAGTAGCTTAGAGAAGTGGCAGGGGGTATGGGTGGAAAAGTGGCTCTTTCAACCAAGTGTCTGAATGAAGATTATAACTTCCCAATAGATGTCTGATGGTTAGTATCCATTGACTCATTCATTCCCCTATTAGCCTGATAAACTAGGCAGCATTTTATGGGAGGAAAAACATAGCTCAGAGAGGTTATAGGACAAGCCTCAGACTACCAATATGCCAGTATGAGAGACAGGGCTTTGGATTATAAATTGTAGAGCCTTTGAATCAGACAGACCTAAGCTTAACATTCGGAGCCCTGCCCTGCAGTGTGATCTTGGACAAATCACCAGCCCTCTCTGGGCCTTGACCCTCTCCAGAGTTGTTGTTGAGAACTTTTATGCTATTTAATTTGCTGTGCCTTGCTTCCTTCCTTGTGTAGATTAAGCAAGATAACACAGATAAAGGGCTCAGCTCAATAAAAAAAAATGGTTAAAACCACATTTTTTTTTTCTTTCCACTCTGCATCCATGACCTGGTTGCTTTTAAAGGGTTGAGCTATTTTAGCACTCACAGTTGCTGTCCACTGCTCTGTCTGGTTCCAGAGCGCATGTCAGATGCCCCATGTGGCCTGGCATCCCTCTACCAGGGTCAGTGTCTTCAGCTGGCCTGGAGTCACTGTGCATCAGAGGAGAATGCCCCACCCATCGCACCTTGTTCCCTGAGTTCCGGGTACAGCTAATAAGGGAGAGGCAGCCCTGGAAAAAGGAAAAGAGAAGGGGGCCATTCTCCAAACCTCGGGCCCGGGGACCTGGGTACACAGCTACAGTGGAATAGCCAAATAGGAGCCTGGGTCCTGCCTGCTTCATACTCACAAAACCACCCTCGCAAAACTGCGAAATGCTTCGTATGCCTGGAGGAAGGGACCTCTTTACTAATGCCCACAAAGACCATTAAAGCAGACACACGCTAGCTTTAAAAAGCACAGCTCTGCCAATCAGCTGCCCACAAAAGCAGGATTCTCTCTAGGAAAGCTTCAGGCACCATCGGGGCCCCAGACTCCATCGGGGCCCCTGGCTCCATGAGACTTCTCCCCTCCTTGGATACACTGCCTCTTTAACAAGGTCCCAACATTGGAAGCGACACAGGCAGGAGCCAAGGAGCCCAGGATGCCCAGAGCTTGAGGTGTCCTGCACCCTCTGAGTCTCCTCCCGTCCCCATCACACGCAGCCGGGAGTTCCCTCCCTTGCCCCTTTGCTGACAGGAGCAAACCAGGGCTGGCTGGAGTTTATCTCTTTCCTCCAATTCACCCGGTCCCAGGGGAGGGGCCGCTGGGAGGGGATAATATACCGGGAGGTAGACAGCGAGAAGGAGGGAAAGCACTTCAGTAATCTACAAACTGGATAAAGACATTGATTACATTGCTTTGAAAATAAGGTAGGATTTTCCCACATGAGGGTAGAACCTGCATCAAAGTGGATGAGCAACCCCAGCGAGTGGAGGCAGTTGGGGGTCGATTGGTCAAGAGCACTGTTCACCTTTCTGGGAAAATCCCCTCAATCCTACTATGAAGTCAGACACCTGAGTGGAAGTCTTTCCAAAATCACACCTCTCAGGAACCTCCAGGATTCCCCTGTGCATGCATGCATGCATCCATCCATTCATTACATAAATTTTTATTGAGCACCTACTGTGTACCAAGCACCATTCTAAGTACTGGGAAAAGGGAGGAAGTGCAATGGTGACCCGTACAGAGGCTAGATCTACCCTAGTGAAGCCTACAGTCCATGGGGAAGACAGACAACCAAACGCGATTACAGCAGTGTGGCCAGCACCGTGGTAGGGAAGGTCAGTGTTTTGTGGACCTTCAGGGAAGAGGAGAAGAGGAAAACCTCGGGCACGGGGGGAGGCTGGGGGCCAGTGGAAGTCACCTGCCAGCTGAGCCTTAAAGGAGGTGAAGAAGCCAACCCAGAAGGAATAGCATGAGTGAAGTATGGAACAGCAAGAAGGAGGAGAACAAGTTCTGGAAACCAGCTGATTGCAGTATCAGGGGAGAGTGGGCACATAGGGAGCCTCCACAGAAAGACTGATGCAGCTTCAGAGTGTTTGATGGGGAGGCTTCTTTGTATCAATGCACTCGGTGTATGGTTTGTCTTTGAGATCGCACCCCCCTGCCCCGCCCATATCTGCAAGAGTTTGGGCTCTGGGGACAAATGGATCTTAGTCCTTGGGCAATCTCAAAAATCTCCCTGAGCCTGAGTTTCCCCATCTGTAAAGTGGGACTAATAGCAATATTTACTTCCCAGGGGCATCCTGAGGAAACAGTCGTGCCCTAGCACCAATTCCTGGCACATCATAAGGGCTTAATAAATAAAAACTGTAGTTCTGCCTGGATTGGCAGTGATTTGGTGATTGTCAAAGCTCAGTGAAAGACACATGAGAGCTCATTGTACTATTCCATTTTCTGATGAGTATTTTTGAAATTATTATGGTAGGATTTATTTTTTAAAATGACGGCTCCTTTTATTTACTGCAATTGCTGCCCTGATTCACGCTCCTCTGGGGAGCATTCTCGATCATTGAAGGGAATCAGAACATGGAAATAACAGGAGACCAAAACCTTCCTCTGAAATTCTTCATTTCTACCTGCCAAGTTCATTCTCCCCAGCAGTCAGAGGGTCCCTGAGAGAGACACCCCGGCCCATCCTGATTCCATGAGTTTGCTCCAATGCCAACATCAGAGCCTCAAACTCAGGTATAAAAAGGAAATATTGAAGCTCGAGTTGTATTTATTTTTCATCTAAAAAGGGAAAATCAAGCATCACTAATACTTAAAATAAGGATTGAAGCTGTGTACACAAAGCATTCAAGTGTAGAGCCTCACCTGTGACACATAAAAGAACATATTCTCTTGCCTAAGATTCTGGGGAAAAAATGGAAATCGAAGAAAACACACGGATTAACCCTTGTTTTGTTTTATTCCAGTGAAAGGAGACCTTTCTCCAAGCTTGGTTAGCCCATTGAAAAGCAAGTTACTGACTCCGATGTGTAGATCCGTTGATGAATATGAATACGCAAAGATAGACCTTTTTTTAAAGTATGGATTGACAGTAGTGTACATAAATTATTCACAAGTCAAATACATAGATTGGGTGTGAGTGCTCCAAAAATGTTTGTTGAAAAGGACTGCACGATCAGTGAAGTTTGGAGCAACTGGGCTCCGTAATACGGCCCTCCACGGTGTCATCATATCTCCATGCAGAGGGGGACCCTTGATGCTTTGTCTTGGGTCCCCAAAACAGTCACCTGCTCACACAGATAGAAGGAAAGTGTAGCAGATGGCAGAACTTCTGTCTGAATTTCCAGGGCCAGGTGCGTATGGCCCGCACTTCAGGCGGTCCTGAAAATAATTAGTCACATAGATGTAAACTCTGGGAATAAAGAAAGGGGCCTCTCACCATCAAGGATAGCCATGCTCACTGCTGCTTAGCGCTCTGCACCTGCAAGACACCCCCCTTCCCCCCACCAAAAGGGAGAAGGAAAGCTGTTATAAGAGAAGTCAATAGACCCCAAAGAGAAGGGTGATGGGAGGTTGCTGATGGAGACATGTAGATCCAAATAGAGCATTTGGAGTTTGGGACCAAAGGGGGTCAACACTGACCCCAAGGCCAGAATGTTCAGCCAGTCTTCAGGAGTGGGAGCCTCTGGAATGCTCTCTGCAGGTAGCCTGGGCCAAAGAAGCAGGGCCGGCTCTTCTTGTCTGACCCTTTGGGGTGCCGAGATGCCCTACATCAGGGGATGTTAGACAGGTTAGGAAGTATGTCCCACCCATGCGATCTCTTCTCAAAGGCCTGTGAAATCTGGGAGGTGGACATGCTTGGTCTGGGCAATCAGGCAAAAGCTCAGCCTGGAGGTCAAGTCCTGGTTCAGCTTTCTACCCTTGTGGACTTGGGCAAGTGACTAGAACTCTTAGAGCCCCAATTTCCCCACCTCCCAAATGGACAAATACTTCCCTACTTCCTGGGAGATGCCAGTATCATAACCCCAACCTTAGGACACAGTTAGAAAACAGACCCCAAAGCAACTGGGAAATGAAGACAAGACTTCCTAAGTGTGACGGGTGATGATTCTCTACTCCCCCAGAGATGAGAAGGGTAAGTGTCTGGGGCAAATGATGTCTGGCATTCCAGGTGCACTCCACGACTGATAGCTCACGAAGGAGGCAGGTGCGTCCTCCAGAGATCATAGCATAGTGGACTTCAACAAACCCTAAGGGGCCCGCCTGGGACATGGGGAGGGAGCAGCCACAGAAAGAGGTTGTCCTGAGCTGGTAAAGCTGCTGCCTCCAGCCTGCCACCTCATCCATCTATCATCCTCTTAGCAGCTGACACCTTGGCAGCACCTCCGGCTGCCTGGGCATTAGAATTACAAGAAGCCCAGCCACACGGGGGGAATACAGATGGAGGAAACCTCAGATTCAAATTCGTCTAAGTGTTGTGAACAGTCGGACTGGGCGAGGCATTTCTACTGCCCTTCTACCAAAGGGGAGCGGTGGGGGTTTTGTTAGAAGTACAAATTGCTTCTTAATGCAGAGGATAAAGCTGGGCTCGGGCGCCTCCTTAGAAATTCCTCCTGTTCCCAGGAAAGCCACCGCTGCATGTCAATTTTAATTTTTGAAATTTAAACCGAGGGCTTTGTGTCTAAGCTCCATCTCATCGGAGGAAGGGGAGGAATAAGTCAAAAAGGATTAAGAGCCCACTGGGGATTGCGGATCCATAGCAATTAGACTTCATTTGGGTCTCAGACATTTGGTTTTAATCGCATTTCTGGATGATACAATCGACAAGGCATCAGAAATTGATACGAGTACAAGTGCAGATGGGCCCCGACTCTGCCCTCCCCTGTTCCTGAGCTCGGCTGGCTTTGGGCTCCACAATCGGGGGTTTGGAGTGGGGTGGAGTGAAGAACTGGGGTTCCGTGGTTTGTGTGTACACACACACACACACACACACATTCTATATACATATACATGTATAAGTATGTGTATATGTATATATGTGTATATATGTATATGTATATATGTGTATATGTATGTATGTGTATATATGTATATGTATATGTGTAAATGTTTTCTCCCAGCTCTCTTCCAGCACTTCACTCCTGGACTCAAAGCAGACGCAATCATCACTAATACTCAAGTGAATGACAATAAAACATTATTCATATAAAATAAGAGCCTGAAGAGGGATAGCTCAAGTGACAGGACTCAAGGCAGGGAGTGTAATTGTCTTTCAGATGGGACTCAGGGCTTCCAGCACTCTCCAAGAACTAAAGTCAAGCACAGTGCAATTTGGGAGCAGACGTACAGCCATGTCACACACCACATCGATGGGGACCTGTGACTACGCGTGCGTGCGCATGTGTCACCTGGATTGGCAATGACAACCACAACATTATATCCATGCAAGGGATGTGTGTGCACGCATGCGTATTTCCAGTTTTGTCGGGGTACGTGCACTCTGGGGTCACCTCTGCACACGCTCACATTTCTCTTCAGACAGCTGATCCCCATGAGCCCAGTAAGACCTCACAGGTTGCTAGCTGGTTATTTTGTAGATAACTTACTGTTTAGCGGAACGCGGGGACTTAAAAACAAAACAAAAATGGAAAATATAAAAAAATCAAAACCCTGTGGGGTGTTTTCCTAACCTGGTGAGTATGGAATAGTTCAGGGAAGTAAAGAGGGGAGACCCAACGAATACATTCGGGTTCAGAGAAGGTGTCTCACACCACCGTGCAAATGGAAGCGAAGTCCCCAGAAAAAGGGCTGTCCCTCCCCTATCGTGTCTACCTCACCCCACGGTTCTGTTTGAATTCAGGGAACGGATGGTCCACAGCATTGCCTCTATTTACCAGTTCTTTCGAATGCAGATCTAGCTGGTGTGTGAGCAGATGGACATGTGCTGAGTATACATGTGCCTGAGTGGGTGTACTTCTGCGGGGGGACTTCTATACTTTCCTTTGGGGCAAACATCTCCAAGATCACCTGCTGGCAAGTGCCTCATTCGTGGCTCCCCTTGGAAGAAGTGCTTCCTCTTCCCCTCCCTTTTTCAGAAACGATTGCCCTTGGGGGCGCCTGGGTGGCTTAGTTGGTTAAGCTTCCGCCTTTCGCTTAGGTCATGATCTCACGATTCGTGGGTTCGAGCCCCACGTCAGGCTCTGTGCTGCCAGCTCAGAGCCTGGAGCCTGTTTCAGAGTCTATGACTCTCTCTCTCTCTGACCCTCCCGTGCTCGCGGTGTCTCTCTCTCTCTCTAGAAATAAATAAAACAACATTAAAAAAAAAAAGAGAGAGAAACGCTTGCCCTTGGACCTCCTCCCACAGGCTATCCTCTCCTATGGCCTCTAACTACCCACCTCCCTCCTCTGGGCGCTTCCGATTCAGGGCTGCAGCCCAGGGGAGAGGGAGACTGCGACCCCATCTCCCCACATCTTTTCACCCCCCAAGGTAGCAGGGCCAAGGCAGGGGCTGCCAAGCAAGACACAGACGAGGCTATGCAGGGCCCAGTTAAAGTCTTAATGTCAAGGTGGAGGTCTGGAGGCCGTGTCCTGGGGCCGCGCTGAGAAAGAGTCAGAGCCCATGGTCTAAAAACATAGTTTAATGCATCAAGGTGGGTCTGACCCGGGAATGCGGTGGAGAGGTGAATTTTCCATTTGCTTGGACTCTGCTGTGAGTGGTTTCTGGCTGATGGACAGGGAAATCTGCACAGGTATTTTGGGGTCAGGAAGAAGGATGCCCCAGGGAGCTCCGGCTCGTGTTGGCCTACCTCAGCGGCCAGGGCTGGGAGCGCCGCGGCCTCCGGGCACTCGGAGAGGGAGGGGGCCGGAAGGGCAGACCACCCGCCAGGCCTGTCCCGTCCAATCAGGTTTGCCAAGTCTGCACTGAGCTGTCTCCGCCTCCGGGGGAATTCAGGTTCAGGCTCCCCTCGCCACTTGGGCGTCCCCTTCTCCCTCCCCAGGCTGGGGACAGGGACCGGGAGGACAGCCCAGAGCTGAGCGAGCTTGGTGAGTTGCAGACACACTGAGGTCGGAGGGGGGCAGGGAGGACGGCAGGGACGTGTCTTTTCCGCAGATGTCAGGAAGTGTCAGGAAGCGAGAGTGGTCCTCTGCAGCCCGGGAGCAGCTCTCCGCCGCGGGCCCAGAGCAGCCCGCAGCCCCTCGGCCTCGCTCTCCGCGCGCTCCTAATCCGGGTACAGAAGAAAGCCCGAGAACGTGCTATACTTGTTGTTGTTGCCTCCATGCGCCTTCCCGCCGTCCAGCTTCACGTACACCTCGTCCCCTGAATCGAGGTGCAGCACCACGCTGTTACTGGCGTAGTCGTAGTTCTGGTCGGCGTCCTGAGCGATGGCGCTGGCCCGGACCTGGGGGCGAGCCGCCAGAGCAGGTGGGCCAGGGCACCTCTGCCTGGGTCTTACCCATCCCCGACATGACACCCCCCAGCCCCCCGCAGCCTTCTGCCCCAAGCTGCAGGGTTCACGCTCCCAATCAGGCCTCTCCCCACCCCCCCAACTTGGCCAACTCCTTTCGCGTCCCCTCCTCTCTCGGCAGCCGGCAAGTCAAGTTCAGAAAAGAAGAGAGGGGGCTTCATAAACTCTGACCCAGCGGGGAAGGGGAAGAACCGGGAGACAAGGGCCAAGAAGAAGGCTGGAGGGCACAGGGGCGACGGGGCGCAAAGGGAAGGCTAAAGGAAAATGAGGTTTCCAGGGAGGCCACCGGACTGCCAGCGGGTACGCTAGCAGCTGGAAAGTGCAGTTGGGGTGGCGGGGTCTCTGGGCTCTCGGGGCACAGCCGCCGGCGCCACACTCGGACAAACGGGACCAGGGCGCATTGGAAGCGGGATGCAGAGGCGCGCTCCCTCGCGTGGCTCGCTTGCGCGTTCGCCAGTGGGGAGAGGGGAGTCCGGTTTCCCAGGCGGTTTGGAACGCGGGGTGGGGACAAGCGTCTGCGGGAATTTGCGGGGGCCGGCGGGGGTGAAGGGGTACTGACCTGCCCGTTCTTGCAGAGGTCCGCCCACATGCTGGTGCCGTCGCCGCCGCGCATGAGGATGTGGTAGGTGAAGAAGTAGATGCCGCGCACCTGGCAGCTGAACTTGCCGGTCGTGGGGTCGTAGTGATTGCCGAGATTGGTGACCACGTCGTCGAACTTGAGCACCTCGTAGCCTTCGTGGGGGCTCTTGAGACCCACGTAGAAAGCGATCTTGGGGCCGCTGAAGGCGGCGCTCAGCGCGCCGGTCACCTCGCCTTCAGAGTCGCCGCCGCCCCCGGTTCCGCCACCTACCACCCCGACACCGCCTGCCGTGCCTGCCGTCAGCTGCAGCCCGGGCAGCCCGGGCCGCCCCGAGTCGCCCTTCTCCCCTGGGGGACCCCTGGGTCCAGGCGGGCCCGGCTCTCCAGGGGGCCCCCGAGGCCCGGGCTTGCCGGGTCGCCCCGGGTCGCCTTTGGGTCCCTGGATGAAAGGGGGAGGGGGGTTGGCGCTCAGGTCTTGCATGACTTCCAAGGCGGCGGTGCTGGGTCCGGGCGGCGGCGCCTTGGCTCCGGCGGGCCCTGCGCCGGGTGCGGCGCTGTACGGGTCGCAGATCATGCGGCAGGTGCCCATCATCTCGTAGTGCGCGGCGCCGGGGGGCGCCGCCTGCAGCAGCAACGGCACGGCGATGAGCAGCCCCAGAGCCATGGCCAGGAGCACGCCGACGGCCGCCAGGCAGGCGCGCCGCCGCCGCTGCCACAGCCGGGAGGCGACCGCCACCAGCTCCTCCTTGCCGCCCGGGGAGGTAATGGTGGGGCGGCGCGGGCGGCCCCGCTCCTCGCGCTCAGGGGCCGACTCCGCGGGTCGGGGCCGCGTCCCCGACGTGGCGACCCCCTGCTCCGGGCGCCCAACCACTTCTAGCGAGACGCGCCTCGGCCCAGGTGCCGGTGCCCACCGCGCTGGGGCTGCTCCGGGAAGCCGCGGACCCCGGCGCGCATGGCGGGGGGTGCCCAGGCTGAGCCCGGCGCCCCTCGGGTCCGGGCGGCGGCGGCGGCTGGGGAGCGACGGGTGCGGATGCGGCGTCCCGCGCGGGCTCGGCGACGCTGCCTCCTGCCCGGCTCGGCGGGGCTCAGCGCGCGATGAGGGCGCCCCGGCTCCGCGGCGCGCTCTGCTCTGCTCTCCCGCTGCTCGCTGGCTCCCGCGCGGAGGGGGGACCCAGCTACCCTGACGTAAGGAGTCCGGGGCTGAGCGGCGGAGGCGGCGAGGCAGCGCGCGCTGCCATCACTCGGGAGACGGCGCCCTCATGTCATCAGCCTTCGGTCCTCCTCCTATCCCGCGGCGTCCTGGGCAGAGGCGGCAAAGGCGCCGTTTCTCCTGCGGCGCCCGGGAGCCACAAGTGGGCGCAGCGGGCGCATCCCTGCCCCCGCGCCTCAGACACACCCACCCACCGCGGCCCGCACGCGCCTCCCACCCACCGCACACAGACGCCCACGCGCGCACTCCGGGGCGCACCCGCGACGCCACGCCGCCTCGAAGTACCCGGAATCCCGGTGCCAGCAGGGTCCTTTAGGGGGTCACCTAATCCATCCCCCTGCCAGCAAGCAGGACCAGACTTCCATCCACCGAATCCAGGAGAAGCTCAGTCCCGTGAGGCCCTGGAACGAAGGACTTTCCAAAAGCCCTCCTGACTTAGCTTCTTCAGAATGCAATCAATCTTGCTTCTGGAAGGTTTTTCACACCCCTAGCCCGAGGACTCCAAGCTGTTAATAGTCTCCAGAAGACCACCCTGCCAACTCCTTGAATGTCTCTTTGAAAAGCCCAAACCCCCCAACACCAGACTTTATTAGCCCCAGCCCGTTTCCTCCATCAAAAAAATCACTGGCCCTTATCCTCTGCATAAAGATCATTTAAATGCAAATCCTTGACGCCCAGCATTTGGCACACGGAGCTCGCACTCCTGGCCCACCACTACAAGCAGGTCCACAGACAGGTTTCTTTGAACATCTCCAGTTCCCTCCTGCTGAGGTGCGTTTAGTTATATATATTAAAAAAAAAACAATCGCCCAAAGCCATTCAGAGACAAAGTTTTGAAATAGGGGACAGTAGATTTGGAGAAGCATTCTCATCTCCAGTGCAGCATGTGAGGATAAAGGCAGGGTGGGAAGCACTCCTGTATGCCGGGAAGATCTCCAGCTCAGAAATCAAAAGCCCTGTTCTTCCGGTTCTGTTCTCGTCCTGAGCAGCTGTGTGACTTTGAACATTCGCTTCTCTGAGACTGTTTTCCTAAAGGGTCAGCACCTGCTCCAACCCTCGCTGATGTGGGAATGCCTCCGGCCAGGCCTGGGAAGAAAGTCCAAGTGCTTGGCATCATGTCAGCAACTCTGGCACAACCCCGCGCGCTCCTGAGGCTTTGCTTTGAGAGGAACGTTCATTTAGCAGGTATTGTGTTCTTGCGGGTTCCTGAAAAATCCATTTTTCCCCCCTGGTCTCTCTGGGTCAGTTCCCTGCCCCAGACCACCTTGCTCCAGCCTCTTTCTTTGTGGGTGTGTCTCCCTGGGCGTAGAATAAGATCTGTCACCTGGTCCATATAGGCCTTTAGTGCATATTTGTGGAAAAGATGAGTGAACCTAGCCTACAGCAGACTTTTTACCCAGGAGAGAAAGGAGAGTAGGAAGCCATTTGCTGGGCCCCCACTTCGATGCATCAGGCACTTTGCACGTGCTCCTTCATTTTCTCTTTCCAACATTCCTGCAGGTCAGCAATTACTCTCCTGTTATACAGATGAGAAAACAAAGGCTTTGAAAGTGTAAGATTCCTCCACCCCCCTCAGCTTCCCCCCCTTTCCCCCCCTCCCACCTGTTCCAGGTGACAGAGCTTAGCGCCTCATTCCCTGGCCAGAGGCTCTGAAACCTGGCAGTGAACTCTGTTGACAGCTAGCTCCTGGCCACATTCTTCATTGGTTTGCTGAGTTTTGAGAGCCCCTCCATCCCACTCCCTGAAAGGAGTGAGCCACCGTGATTCCAGGAACCATACTGCCTAGTTCCAATCCTGGGTCTACAACTTTGTATCTGTGTGACTTTGGGCAATCACTGCACACCTCTGAGCCTCAGTCTCCATGTGCATAGAATGGGATTGCCAAAAGCACCTGTTTCAGAGTACTGAGAGATTAAATGAGTTAATTAATGTAAAGGCCTCAGAATGCTAGCTGGCTCAGTAGAGGTTAGCTTTATCATTACCTATTGATACTTTAGACCTCCATCATCATGATTAAGACCACGAAGATGAGGCATGTAGGTTGTAAGCAGAGTCGAGGGTAGATTTGTGATTTAAAAAGGAGAGGGGCTGCTTGGGTGGCTCAGTCCGTTAAGCATCTAACTTCAGCTCAAGTCATGATCTTGCTGTCAGCACAGAGTCTGCTTCAGATCCTCTGTCCCCCCCTCTCTCCACCCCTCCTGTGCTCACTGCCTGTCTCTCTCAAAATAAATAACCTTTAAAAAAAATAAATAAAAACAAAAAGGAAAGAGACCCAAGACCATCCACATGCTCTATCCTTCCCCAAAGAGGAGAAGGGGGACGGGACCATCCCTCCCACAGCCCCCTCAGACTGCCCTGCTCTGGCTGCCTGTCCTCTACCAAAACTGCCCAGGGTATTTCCAGTCACCTGTCCCACCTGGACAAATGTTTTCCAGGCAGACGCTCGTTGGGTTTGAATTTCCCCACCTTGCAGACCACCATCCCCAAATCCTCATGGGTTTGCCCCTGCAGAATCCGGGCAGGGAAGAAGCAAGGAGGGGCAAGTGTTTGAAACCCAGGCTCCCACCCTTGCAGACTCAGGCAGAGCAACCTCTTCCGGGGATCAGCATTCCTGGGAACACCAATAGCCTTGCAGGGAGGAGGGCTTCTTCCCAAGACCAGCTCTCCACGAGGATCAGGGACAGTGGCAGCTAGAACAGGTGCATAGCAGGCAGCCTCCTGCCCCAGACCACATGAGTTATCAGGTGCTTCCCTGCCCCCCTCCCACCATGGCAGAGCCAGAGAGAGCGGCTGCTGGAGCCACTTGACACCCCCTCCTCATCGGCCTGGCTTCTGCTCTCCCTGAGTGATTCTCGTCATCGGTGACTGTCTGCTCATTAATATTAATTATGACCTTTCTTAGCATATTGCCTTCCATTTAGATCATGGTTTTACATTTTAAGGCCCAGTAGTGACTCAAATCTGCCCCCAAGTTGCCACTAGTAATCCAGCCTGCATTTCTGCCCCCAACACCTCCACCTTCTCACAAAGCCCTTGGGGACTGTGATATACAGTTTAATACTTGGCCACACTTTGTCTTATCTGGTGCTCTAATGGCCCCCACCAGGAACGAGCCCCACTTTTAATTCATCTGTGTTCCAGTGTCTTCAGCCTAGGATTTTGCCCCTGCTTATCCCTCGGGACTCATCCCTAATTATTCTTCAAGCTCCAGCTAAGTGTCACTTCCTTGTCGGAAGTCTTCCCTGACCCCTCTCCAAGCAGAGTTGACAATTCCTGCCCATATACCCTTAAAGCACCTTGAATGTACATACCCCTGCCTTCGTGTATCATATGGCCAAATATTTGTTTACTTACTGGCTCCAGTATGTCAGGAATCATGTCATTCATTTGTTCCGCAAATATTTATTCACCCCAACTGTGTGCTGGGTACTGTGCTGCCTGCTGAGTGCACAACGGTGGCCCCTTCCATTCTAGCTATCCTCTAAGTCTTCCTTGACTCCCTACACCTCTTTCTATTTGTGTCACTTGGGTTTATATTTAAGTAGCTGCTGTCTGGCATGGCTCTTTGTTGGCATGAATTATATCTGTGCACTCAATAGACTGTAAGCTCTTTATAGACATCATTTTGAATACATTAGCCAATCTCCTGCCTTCATTGCATGAGGTCTTGGGGTCCATGTTAAAAGGTGTGTATTTTGTCCTGAGTATAGCTAAGACCCTTGGAAGAAGTTTAAGTAGGGAGGTGGCATGTGCCATCTACATTTTGCAAAGATCAGCCTGACTGCTATGTGGCGAATGGTGTGGGGGACGGAAAAGAAATAAGGCAACCAATTCGGAAGCTATTGCATAATCCAGGCAAAAGGTACTGGTGGCTTGGTGTGGGATTGTAGAAAACAAACAGGTGAATTTTTCAGGACATGGAAACTATGGGTCTTGCTGATGGTTTCAAGATGGAAGTTAGGAGGAAGAAGAAAAGAAATCAAGGTCACCTTCTAAGATACGGCTTCAGAAACTGGGTGAATGGGCATGCAAAAGGGGATATTTGGGGGAAAATAACCTGTTGTGGGAGATGGGAAGTAGGGTGTGGAAGGAATTATGAGCTAAGCTTGGTAATGTTTAGTTTGAGGGATCAGTGAAATATTTGATGAAGACATCACATATGGGGAAGGTATATGAGTCTAGTACTCAGAGGTGAGGTCAGAAATGGAGATACACACCAGAGAGTCCTCAAGATACAGATATGGGGAATGGGGGATGGAGGGGGAGAGGCAGAACCCCATCTCAGGATGAACAAGCCCCCCACCCCAGTCATTCTGAAGCTAGGTAGAGGAGAACGGGAAATCTGCCACAGAGATTGAGAAGAAGTAGCCACAGTAAGGAAGAACACTAAGAAGATGGCTTACTAAGAGCCATGGCTTCACTGAGAGAATTTCAAGAAGGAAGATATGATCAGTTATTTGGAAAGCTGCAAAGAGAGTAAAATGAAGACAAAAAGGCATCCAGTGGCTAGGACAGCATAAAAGTCACTGGGGACTGTGGCAGAGCCAAACTGTATTTCCCAGCTTCCCCTTCTGAATGGTGAGGCCATATGCCTGAACTCTGGCCAACAGAATGGGAACAAAAGCAATATAAGCCATTTTCAGGCCTGGACCCTAAAACTTTCCCATGCAATCTTCCAAGCTCCTTTTCCTTTATCTGGCGGCTGGACCCAGAAGCTTCCGAGGTCCCAGGGGGAGTAGAGCCGCTGGATGAATGGAGCCTGCGTCTCTGAATGACTGCATGGAGCAGCTCCCCCCACCCCACCCCCGCTGCCACTGCACATGCCAACCCACACTGAACCATGACCCGAATGAGAATTAAATCTGGATGGTGTGAAGTTACTAAAATTCCAGGGTTACCTGGTATAACAGTTGGCCTCACCCGACTAACACAGGACTTGAATAAGATCCTCCCCAGACAAGAAGCAGGAGAAAACACTGGACCACAGTGAATGGAAGATGCACATCAGATGGGGAAATGGAAACAGGAGGCATAGACAACTCTTCAGAAGTATGAGAGGGAAGGGGACAGAGAGCTGTGGTGGAAATGGAAACAGGAGGCATAGACAACTCTTCAGAAGTATGAGAGGGAAGGGGACAGAGAGCTGTGGTGGCAGCCCCATGCTGCTGTAGGATCCAGAAAATGGGGTTAACGATAGGAGAAATTGGGGCATGTTTATTTGCTTCATATAATATGAAGGGGGAAGCCAATAATCCAGAGGGAGCTGGGATAATCCAGTGCCTGAATTTCTTAGTAACCAACTCAGAACAGAAATGCAATAGATGTTTGATATCTTTAGCAATAACAATAAGAAGTTCGATATCTTTAGCAATAACAATAGGTAATGTTTACAGAGCACTGACTACCGTCAGGGGACTCTGCCAAGCGTTTCAGATACATTAGTTCTTTTAATGTTCCATGAGACGTATGTCCCTGCTTTACAGATGAGGAAATAGAGACAAATCTATATATTTACAAATATCATTGTTTGGGTTTTTTTTTTTAGTTTTATTTATTTATTTTTGAGAAAGAGAGAGAGTTGAGGAGGGGCAGAGAGAGAGGGAGAGAGAGAGAATCCCAAGGCAGCTCCATACTGACAGTGTGGAGTCCACATGCTGGGCTTGAACTCAGGAACCATGAGATCATGGCCTGAGATGAAATCAAGAGTCAAATGCTTAACCGACTAAGCCACCCAGGTGCCCCCAAATATCACTCTTGTATGTAATTTTCCCAGTCGTTGCTGCATGTCCTGCTGGGATCCCAGCCACTAGGTCATTCTGCCTGATGGCTTCATGTGTGTATTACTTTCATCTCCCAACTAAATAAATGTAAGCCTCATAAGGGCAGGAACTATCATGAGAACATGGTAAGTATCCAATAAGTATTTCTAATTCTTGACCATTTTATATTGCTTGAAAATTTCACTTATGTTATCTCATGTCATGGTTTGCTCAAAAAATTAAAAAAAAAAAATTAAAACATACTCCTTACGGTGGAAGAGCAAGAAACAAGAGCAAGGAAGGAGCACTAATTTTACCAGCCAAACAAGTTCCTGTTGCAAAAACCAAAATGGTCTTGTTCTTTCCCTCCCTCTTCCCTCCTCTCCTTTCCTCACTCCCTCCTTCTCATCTTTCATTCCTTCCTTTCTACCTTTCTTATGCACTCAGTTGTCTGCTCATTCATTCTCTCAATAGGAATTGTATGGAGCACCTACCAGATGCAGAACATTGTTGTGCAGGGTGAGATGGGGTGGGCTGGAGCAAGAGAGAGGATTCAAGGTGATGACCTTGCTAAAGGGCTTACATTCCAGTTGGAGGGACAAGACTAGGAAGCACTCAGGTGGCTCAATTGGTTAAGCACCTGGCTCTTGATCCTGGCTCAGGTCATGATCTCATGGTTTGTGAGTTCAAGGCCCACATCAGGCTCTGCACTGACAGCAAGGAGCTTGCTTGGGATTCTCTGTCTCCCTTTCTCTAACCCTCCTCTGGGTGCATGTGTGTGCTCTCTCTCAAAATAAATAAATAAACTTTTAAAAATTAAAAAAAAAAAAAGAGAAATCACTCAGGCAGCTGTTTAGGTGGTGTAGACAAGGGGTGTAAACAGGAAGAGGGGGCCAAAGCCAAGTCACATGGTCATGTGGCCACAGCTTTAGGAAGCCTGTTCAAAGATAAAAAGACAAAGCATAACCTTAAAGGACAGGCAAAATTTGAGCTGATGAGAGATGGGGGCGGAGAATGGAGATGGAGCCTTCCAAGGGGTGTCTAGGGCACAGTAAGAGACTGGTCTATACAGAGCAGAGGGATCTGTGCAGGGTTGGTATCGACAGTAAGTTGCATGTACCACCCCAGCCCCCACAAATATTATTTCCTGTGCCCTCCAGCTCCTCAGTCTTCCATTGTGTTTACTGAATGATCGTTTTAAAAGAAAGATGCTGGGCAGTCAGCTTGGCATTCTGTGGGGGTATGGGTACCAATACCTAGTCCTTTCAAGCAGGAACAAGTGCCCCACAGTCGTGGGCCAGAGGGTAGGTGAGGCTGAACACATATGCTCCCAGTGTTCTGAGAGGCTGGGCCACTGTGACCCAAGGGCTTCTCATTTCCAGCTGTATCTCCTGAGATGTTCACAGCTGAAGGGGGTGGGGGAAGAACCCTCCAACCTCAGCCCCTGCAGATATCCAGACAGCCCTGCTCAGTGACCAATGAGGAAGCACCTGCCAGCCCATTAGCCCAGAAGCAGCAGCAACACGTTTGAGTCGAGAGGGTCAGCCAGCCCCTGAGAGCCTTCGCCTGGCCCTCTCAGAGACTATGACTAGGGTCTTAATTATCTCTTCTCTGAGGGGCTCACACTGGCTGGGTCTTTACGGAGCTGTGGATCTGTAGCTGTCCCCGGTCTGCTTTATGCAGAGCTCAAGTTCCCTGCCATACTCCCAGCTGCTGAAGACAGCTGTCTCCAAAACCCCAGGTGATAGTGAGTCAAGCTGGGGCTCCCCCACTAAGCCAGCCTCACTCCTCCCAATGCGCCAGCCAGTCCTCTAGCAGGCACGGTCATGCAACTTACCTATTTGTCCACACAGCAAATATGTATTGAGTGCCTACTATGTGCAAGACAAAGGGGAATCCAGTTGAAAGCACAAACATTCTGCTCCTTGCTGGCCAAGTAAACCTATGCAGATTACCTTTCCATCTTCCTCTTTTGCCTCCCTGATAACATCCATCAACATGGACGTGCCTCACCAGAGCCACTTAGGCTCCAGGGCTGGGGTGACACATGTACGAGTGACAATCTCAGATGGCCCTTGTATTATCCTGCTTCCTCGGAGTCACATTTCCCCTTTAGGAAGCTGTATGTTCTTCAGGCAAAGACCCTGCCATTTGGTCTCCTTGTCCCCACAGGACTGAACATTCAACATGCATTTATGAGATGGAGCAGAATGAGACGAGAGAGCCCAGTGCTGGGTGGGATCTTCCCTGGGCAGGCTCCAGAGGCCACCAGCGGCTTCTTATTTGTTTTTTCCTTGCAGGCTTGTGCTTGTGCTCTTGATAAAGTTTCCACGTCCTGAAAATACACTTATTGATTACACAGGGAAGCAGGCTTTTGATTCCAAGGTTTATTGAGACCATACGATTTCCCCTAGAGGGAGACCCAGCCCTTTTTCAGACAGTTGTGGAATTTATCCCTGGAGCAGGGGCTCTCACCACTGCACCATTCATGGGTAGCTACTCCTGGCTGGGCACTGAAGACGCGTCCTGGCTCTGAAGAGACAGGCAAGGCAGGGAATCCGGCATGGTGCCACAGTGCTCCTGGGACCTCAGTCATCTCTGTGCACTCATGGAGCGCGTGGATATACCTTCTGGTTCCACCACCCTCCCTTTGGTGCTGTCTTCTGGGTTCCTGGCAAGCATTTCTTTTCTCTGAGACCCGGTGTCCATTCGATGATACATGAGCAGAGGGGGGTATAGATGACAGTGCGCCCAGCTAAGACCCCATCTGTGCAGGTCAAAAATATCCCGTGATTCTAGCAAACCCCAGTCCCACCGGTGTCTGTCTGCTTCTTGAAGAAGAAGCCCGGCCCTTCCCCAGGGCTCACCTGGCAGGCCTGCCGCTGTCCGTGGTACTAATGGCTGTGGCTGCCAGACTTCCTTTGGCAGGAAGGACTCAGGTTTCAGAAATCCAAGAATTAACTCATGTTCCCAGGCTTCAGTGTGAGGCCACAGCTCTTTGTGGAAACATCAGACATTCTACATATGCCCTCCCTCTCCCGGCCTCACCCCTGCACAAGAGACTTCCCCTGCCGGCTGGGGCAGAGGTTGGGTAGTGATAACTGTTCTTACCTCTCTGCCTCCTGCCTTTCCTTCCTCCTGGCTCCTTACTCTGTTGTACCCACCCTGTCCCCTACACACACACACACACACACACACACACACACACACACACACCATGAAAATGAAATTTGTCTGTAATGAGGCAACCACTAACCCTCTCCAACAACTACCTTTCTTCTCAGTCAGGAGAGAGAGAAATCAAGCACAAGGCTAAAAGTACAGCTGTAACAGCAGCAAATGGGCTTCCTTCAAACTCTAATGCTTTTTGTTTCCCTGTATTGTAGCATAGAGAAGTGTAGTGGAAGGAGTGCATAGTCTTGGAAGATTCATTTAGGGAGGGTGCGGCTCTGTGAGAAGGTGGCGCCCAGCAGGCCTAATTGGAGATCATCAGGAATGAGGGAAGTCCTCCAGCCCCCAAACAAAAGGTCCAGCCTCCATTGGAGTCGCTGTCAGGGACAAGATTGCAATTCCCGAAGTGTTTTCCATGAAAGGAAAAAAAAAAAAACATGGTGCTAAGTAAAATTGGTTTGAAACTTTTGGTCAAAAAATGTGCATGTGTGTATGTATTTTGCTCATGCATTTCCCAGTACCTTTACTTGGCCAATAGTCATTGTGCTATTTTTCTCTGATGTATTTGGCCAGATTTAGCTGGAGCATGCATTCTAGAACATTCTTGCTTGAGTTCCGATCTTGGCTCTGCCGTTGACAAGCTGTCTTACCTTGAGCAATTTCCTTAATCTGTCTGTGATACTGTCTCCTCTGTGAAATGGGGATAACAGCAGGGCCTACCTCAGAGGGTCTGTGAACATGAAACAAGTTAATACATTGAGAGCTCTTAGAATAGTGCCCGGGGTGGAGTAAGCCCTACTGGTACCTGACATTATTATAGCAGGGGCACTAATATTTGTGTAACCCAGTCTGGGAAATGCTGGATTGTAGCCTGGCCTCCAGAAGCTGCCACAGAAATGCCACACAGCCTCTGTACAAGCTGTCTCGTTTTTTCCCTGTGAAATCTTCTTACTACTTCAAATTCCTGATGAATTTCTTTTAGCCTTTTAAAACCCAAATCAAAAGTCTCCTCCCAGGAGGAGCCTTCTGTGAATCTCTGAAGCAGAAGTTAGTTGCTCCAAAATCTTGGGGCAGCATCTTGACTTGTCATTGCCTTTGATTAGAGAATTTGTCACAGTCAGTTGCAATAATGATTTTATATGCCTCCCTTGCCCAGTATACTATGAACTCTTTGAGAGCAAGAGCTACAATCTATTTGTGCCTAGGGCCCCAGTGTATAACGCAACACCTGGGACACCCATTGTGCTCATCACAGTCATAATTCATTAACTGACTCATTGTGCATGCCTGCACATTGCACATGAAATCCTTTACCATTCACTAGCATGTGAGAGGCAAAGCATGAATGGCTCCTGCCTCCTCCCTCCACTTGCCAGTTGTGTGACCTTGCGCAAGTCACTTTTCCTCCCTGAACCTGTTCCTCATCTTAAAAAGTTAGCAATGAGGGGTGCCTGGGTGGCTTAGTCGGTTAAGGGTCCGACTTTCGCTTAGGTCATGATCTCACAGTTCGTGGGTTCGAGCCCCGCGTCGGGCTCCGTGCTGACTGCCAGCTCAGAGCCTAGAGCCTGTTTCAGAGTCTGTGACTCCCTCTCTCTCTGACTCTCCCCTGCTCACACTGTCTCTCTCTCTCTCTCTCTCCTAGAAATAAATAAAACATTAAAAAAAAAAAAGTTAGCAATGCTCCTTACCTCTTGGGATATGAGGGAGGATTAGAGATAAATGTCAGCCCTGCTCATCCCCCTCCCCTCCACACACACACACATACACACACGCACATGCACACACATATCTTGGGCTTTTCTGGGTGAAGAAAATAGAGGAAAAGGCAAGCAGGATCCAGGGATATGCGTGAGGAGGTGTGGCGAGGGGTGGGTATGGCAACAGTCCAATTTCAAATGCCCTGATAGTTGCCCCCGAAGCACACCTAATCTGGGTGGTCTATTGACCCCATGCAAGATTCTGGGCCATGCACTGTGAAGAGGAAGGCTTCTAGAAGCTTGTGCCTCACAAAAACGAGGGCAAGCATTCACAACAACACGGCGGGAAGTTCACTTATACTAAGTGAAATAATTCAGATAAATTCCATATGATTTCACTTATATGTAGAAACTAAAATACAAAGATGAACAAACAAAAACAGAAACAGAGTCAAATGCAGAGAACAAACTGGTGGTGGCCAGAGGGGAGGTGCGGGGGGTAGGGGGGGAGTGGACAAAATAGGTGAAAGGGATTAAGAGGTACAAATTTCCAGTTATAAACTAAGTCACGGGGTGAAAAGTACAGCATAGGGAATATAGTTAATGATATTGTAACGATGTTGTACGGTGACAGACGATGACTCCACTTAACATGGTGAGCATTGCACAGTGCACAGAACTGTCAAATCACTATGCTGTGCACCTAAAATTAATACAGCATTACATGGCAATTATACTTCAATTAAAAAAGAAGTGAGGGCAAGGAATTAGCGTCACCAAAGGAAGCCCTCCTCCTCCACCAAAGGACAGCCCTCCTCCTCCACCAAAGGACAGCCGTCTTACTGTCCTCCCTCTTGCAAGTCCAGGCCCAATCAAGAGTCCACAGTCGTTTCTCTCTCCAGGCCTCTGATACCCCCTCGGTCAAGTGGGTGTGATCACTTGAGCCCTGTTTAACTCAGAAAAGGGGGAAGGCAAGTGGAGCGAGACTCTCCCTGGACAGATCCTAGGAGGCAGACCAGGAGCAGGGAATTCTCTCAGGGCCAGAATTCCTGTCCCCTGATCACTCAGCCAGTCCTCTGGTAACTCGGCCAGTCCCCAGGTCACAGAATAGAGACGCCTCCCCTACTCTTCCCTCCTCCACCTTCCAGTGAGAGCAAAACTGGAATCATAGGTCTAAGCTGGGGTTCACTGGCCCTCTCCAGGAGAAGGGGGCTCTCCTGGAGGCCAGTACAGTTCACTCACAAGGACCTGTGGCTAGAAGGGCGGGCTGGTGAGGACAGCTCAGTCAAAACAGTGTTTCAAGTGGAGATGGACACGGTGGTCTCCCACACCCCAGCTGCTAGCAATGCTCAGCTCCAACTCAGTCCAACCCAGGCCTTGCACCTTTCTTGTTCTCCAAGACCCCAAATAATCCTGCTCAGCCCCCCCCCCCACAACAGAGTCATTCTCTAACAGTGAGCATAGCTACCTCCCTGAAGCCCTCTTAAGATGCAAATACTCTAGGGGAGAGCAACCTATTGTGTCACTAACACTTTAGTCTGAATTAGCATGATAGAGACTTTCTGAATGCTAAGACACCAGTGCAGCTTGAGAGCTGGGTGCCAGGGATGGGTAAAGGCTGGCCAGAGGAAAGCAGCACATGAAGTAGAAGGAGAACGGATCCTGGTGCCAGTGCCAGGTTTAGATTCTGCCCGCTTCCTGCTGGGTGACACCTTCTCCGATCAGAACTTCCTCGCCTGTCGAATCTGTGTCACAGCACCACTTCACAGGCGTGAAGAGGAGCAAAGGAGATCATGTATTCAAAGTGCCTGGCACGTAATGAGCACTCAGGACGCTTAGTTCCCTCTCCCCTGCCTTTC
Source organism: Proteles cristata cristata (assembly GCA_017311185.1). NCBI lineage: Eukaryota > Metazoa > Chordata > Mammalia > Carnivora > Hyaenidae > Proteles > Proteles cristata. The sequence goes on along the minus strand of JAESUZ010004080.1, from coordinate 3,017,670 downwards.
TCCCAGAGAGAGAAATGACATGAAGTGGGGGATGGGGCAGAGCTGGGAGCCAGGCTGAGGCCATCATCAGGCAGTCATGGTGGGAGATTTCTTTTTCACCAGGGCTGGCCCGGTGGTTTCAGCGGGAGGGAGGGAGGTGTGGGCTGCTGTTCATGAGGTTAACTCCCCAGCAGTGGAAGGGAACGTGGGCTTGGTCCTTGGTCCCTTCCTTGCTCTCCCCCTGGAAACACTCTGCCCGGCCCTTCTCAGCTACCAGACTGCAAAGCTGCTCTACATGCAAGAGGCTACGCCAGCTGGCTGAGTGTGGCCCGTGTTGACACAAACACGGGCTGGGTCTGCAGGAAACACGGTGGCCATGGCCTCCGTCTCCAAGAGGAAGGGCAAGGGCGCTTCAGGGCCAGGCATCCCCGTGACCGCAGACGTGTGGGGAATGCAAGCAGGCCCAGGGCCAGGGCCAACAGGACCAGAGCAAGGGTGAGCTGACCCTCAGGGGTGGCAGGGGCTGAACTTGGCCCCGGAGTCATTCCAGCTGACTGCTTCCGCCTCTGGAAGCCTCCCTCCTCATGCCTGAGTCCCAGAATGGAGAAAAGGGAGGGCTTCTCTGCCGAGTGCCAGGGCTTTGCTCGTGTCCATGAACTTGCTTCATTAAAATCCCTGCCTGCCGAACAGGCACCCAGCAGGTGGCAAAGTACCCTCCAGGGTCCCACCAGTCTAGTTAAAGGAATGCATTTCTAGAAAAGCACCCCTATCATCCCATCATAAGTTTGTGCTTTAAAAATGTTTTGAGGGGCGCCTGGGTGGCTTAGTCGGTTAAGCGTCCGACTTTCGCTTAGGTCATGATCTCACGGTTCGTGGGTTCGAGCCCCGCGTCGGGCTCTGTGCTGGCTGCCAGCTCGGAGCCTGGAGCCTGTTTCAGTCTGTGACTCCCTCTCTCTCTGACCCTCCCCTGCTCACGCTGTCTCTCTCTCTCTCTCCTAGAAATAAATAAAAATATTAAAAAAAAATGTTTTGATAATTAAAAAAAACAGTTTCCTTTCTAACTCGTGTATTTTATTTTATGCATATGAAAAAAATCTTTGAGAGGAGGGCTCCTTGGCCTCCCCAGGCTGCAAAAGGGGTCCTTAGGACAAAGAAGTTTAGGAACCTGTCCTCTGAAGCCAGGGGTTTGTTTTGTTTTGCTTTGTTTTGTTTTTAAAGTATATTTATTTATTTTGAGAGAGAGAGAGCAAGAGCGAGTATGTGAGAGAGGCAAAAAGAGTGGGAGACAGAGAATCCCAAGCAGGATCCACACTGTCAGCAAAGAGCCTGACTCGGGGTTCAAAGTCATGAACCTTGAGATGAACCTGAGCCCAAATCAAGAGTTGGGCGCTTAACCAACTGAGTCACTCAGGCGCCCCTGAAGTCAGGAGTTTCTGATCCTGGTCTGCTCCATGCTGTGTCACCTTGAGCACATAACCTCTCTGTGCCCCAGTTCCCTATCTATAAAATGGGGATAATACTGGTACTTGTGACATACAATGCTCAGAGGGTTCAGTGTGATAAAAGTCTTAATGAACACACTGCCTGCTGTACCGTGAGTATAAAACAGTCTATCACCCGGATTCGCCCTCCCTTCCTGGGCACAGGGAGTCTGCCCAGTCTATCTGCAACAGGTAGAATTCCACCAGAGAAACAGAATCAACAGGACATACATATTAAGGGATTTGTTGCAAGGAGTTGGATTTAAGGGACTGTGGAGGCCAGGAAGGCACATCCGAAATTTGGAGAGTAGGCCACCAGGAAGGGCAGGCTGGAACTTTCTGGCACAGAGGCTGAAGCTGTTGTCCGTCCATGGTGGAATTTCTTCTCAGGGAAGCCTTACCACTGCTCTTGAAGTCTTTCAGCTAATTGAATCAGGCTCACCCAGATCATTGATGAAATCTCTATTTAAAGTCCACTGATCATAGACATTAATCACATCTACAAAATATTTCACAGCATTAGATTAGTGGTTGGTTAACTGTGAACTGTAGCCTCACCTAGTTGACATATAAAACTGACTATCACACCCCCCAAGGGGAAGACAGGGAGGTCCCTGAGAGTTTCATGGGGAGGGAGGGGCTTGGTGGGAGGGCATTCAGCCCTTTGTCACCTGTTTTCTTATGTAATCCTCCTAACAACTCCTCCAGAAATATGTCTTTAGCCCCATTTTACAGATAAGGAGCCTGAAGCTCAGAGAGGTGAAGCAACTTCCCCAAGAGCACACTGCAATTAGGTAGCACAAGTGGTATTTGAACCCAATTCTACACGTAGCCTTCACATCCTTTCTGCTGCCTTCCGCAAAGCTTTGGACATTAGAAACAGGTGTGCAAAGGCCATCACAGTCCACCCTCACACCCCTCCCCCAGCATGGGGAGGGCATGGCCCTCATGGCCATGATCCTAGGTTTCGTGAGCTCCATTGGACACACAGTCAAGGGTGAACCCACTCTATTAACCCACCAGTGCCCCATGTCGCTTTTCATTTGGGTCCTTGCTCAGAGCGCAGCTCCCTCACCTTTTTTGGGTGGGGCGTCTGGGACCGTCAAGTGTGCCCATAAAAAATGGAGGGAGCTCTGAGAGGTCCACGAGGCGTTTGCAGGATTCGCACTTGGGCCAGGCCTCATCCCAGACAGCAGCGTGGACAAGACAAGGTTTTGAGGGCCCCCGCCTGCGGGGATAACAGGAGGGGCGAAGAAGAGATCCTCGGAAGTACACACTAGGTGCAGCCTCCGCCCAGAGACATGAGAACCTGTCAGAGTGGACTCTGGGGAGGGGCGTCCTGGGCTGGTTTGACCCATTCTGAACCAGCATCTTGACTCTAACTGTCAGGTCGACTTTACTCTCGGTTCCATAGCCACGGACTTTATGAAGAAGCAAACTGTGTTTTAAGCATCACTGATCTGACCTCTCTGCTGAGAATCCTGAATGAGCCCCTGACCGCGCACATTTCTGCTTCAGCCCTCCTTCAGGAAGGGGAAGTGGGAAGCCCTGAGTCTTTATGTTACTCTGTGAACTCCTGCAGATGCAGGTGGGGCCACAGCCCCTGTCTCTCGGAGGACAGTGCCTAAAGACGCCCTTGTCCCTGTGGTCCTGTGTCTTATGATGCACACTGAAGCAAGGATCACTTCCTGTTTGGGGTCCAAATTGGAAGGAGACCCAGTGGTGCATAGCCCTTTATGCTTTCTCTGTGGATGCCCCCTGGTGGCAGCAAGCTGTTATTACCGGCCAGTCCCTTGCTCAAGTTCATGTAGGTTAGGCCTCAGCGAGGGACGCGTTGGTTCGGCCTGGGGAGGCCTGGGCAGGGTTCTCAGTGAGAAAGAGCAGCTGATCCAGGTTTTATAAACCAGAGGATAAAGAAAGGAAGGGCTTTGGGGGCCACATGCAAAGGCAGAGCGCATTAAGGAAAGCGGATCTTGAACCCCATAGCCTGGTAAAATACGGGAAGGTGGAGAGAGGAGGGGGTTACTTCCACTGGGGAGAAGGAAAGCAGGAAAGAGGAGGGGCATGAGAGAGCCCGCCGGCAATGCTGCAAGTGGGAACAGACCTTTGCCAGGTCCTGGGTCAATCTGGGCTCTCATTAATTTGGAAACTGGAGAGTCAGATCCTCTAAAGACCGTGGAAATTTTTGTTCTAAAGAACCCCTGTCAAGTCCCCCTTTCTGTGACTCATAAAGTGGCCTTCCGGCAGAACAAAACAGCTCACCAGTAACAGGAGGGCTCCGGGGACCAGAAGGGAGCAGTGGGCAGGGAGCTACCGCCCACATCATCAGGCACAGCCCCGTTGCCAGCGATGAGGAGGCCCCTGCCCTACCAGCGCTACCGCCCAGAGAGGAACCTGGGAGTTTAAACTCCACACCTTGCTACAAAATTATGACAAAGCTGAGAGGTGAGAAGGGGACAGGGTGCAAGGCATGCATTCAGCCCTTTGTCACCTGTTTTCTTATGTAATCCTCCTAACAACTTCTCCAGAAATGTCATTAGCCCCATTTTACAGATGAGGAGCCTGAAGCTCAGAGACATTAAGCACACTGCAATTAGGTAGCACAAGTGGTATTTGAACCCAATTCTACATGTAGCCTTCACATCCTTTTTGCTGCCTTCCACAAAGCTTTGGACATTAGAAACAGGTGTGCAAAGGCCATCACAGTCCACCCTCACACCCCTCCCCCAGCATGGGGAGGGCATGGCCCTCATGGCCATGATCTTAAGTCTCATGAGCTCCATTTGACACATGGTAAGACCAGGACTTCGAGAAGAGTCAGACCCCAGCAGAGCTGTCACCAGCTGGGGGACCTGGGACAAAGGATGTCTGTGAGCCTCAGTTTCATCATCTGGACAATGGGACTAACAATATGCAGCAGACAACTTGGGTCCATGTCCCCTCTGTGCACATGGGCCACCCTTCCAACTGCCAGCACCTGCATCTCTGTGCCCGAGGTGCAGAAAGGGCTGACTGACCGCCAGAGCCCACTCTACTCTCCTTTGCCCAGGACCCCGAATCAGAGCAGCCCCTTTTAGAGGGACAGCTCTAAGACACATGTACACACTTCTCCCAGCCCCACCCCGCCCCCTTGCTTCTCTGCTCCCCGCTCCCCATGAGTGTCTCCTGGCCTCACCTCCCGAATGAACCCTGGCGCTTGAGCTCCTGTCTCAGGCTCTGCTCTCACGCAGCGTTGAAGACCCGCATGAGACCACGCACGTACACTCATGGCTTGCTACTTTGTGCCTCATGAAGGGAATATTACGTCGATAATACTTTCAGGTCAGGAATTTTATCTCCTCTGTCTTCTGATCCTCAAGAATATGGTAGGTCCCTGCCTTCTTCCTGCCTCTCATTAAACCCTCAGAGGGTCTTGGGCTCTGGAGCACCCCCAGCAGGGCTTCCATTCTTCCGATGATCAAGAGCACAACTCATCCATCACCCAGCATCCAGTCAGTCACTTGGTACCGGTGAGGTTGGGGGCAGAAGAAATAGATGGCCCTGGCTACTGATTAGGGTTCTATTGGCATCTCCACTGTCCTGGTGCTGCCCTCTGACACCTGGAAAGACCCACCGATGAGCCCTTCCATGGCCCTTCATCCCCCGTCCAGCAATCTAGAAACCTGAGAGGCTGACAATGCGGGGCACATGCCTGCCTTCCCTTCCTGATGGCAGTATCTGTAGCTGCATGACCCTGCTCCCTACTTTCAGCCCAGACCCCCATTCACCCCACCCCACCCCCGAATGACATCCACAGTCTGGGGTTCCTGGCTAGAAAAGATGTGCTTTCACAAACATTGAGAATTTGCAGTTTCTTAAAGAGGCTAGAGACAGTAAAGCTTAAACAAAAGGATAGGAATAGGGATGAGGGTGGAAGAAAATAAAGCAGCCCCTTCTCCCTGCCTCCTGTCCCCTGCTTTTCTCTACACTTTTGCCTTGGGGTTGGGAGAAGCCACAGAGGCAGGGACCCTCCTCCCCCTCTCCCAGCTCTAGCTCTGTCCCCTGGGCTGGATCCCTTCTCCTGGGCCCACTGGGGCTCCTGCGTGTCCTCCGCTGGCCAGCAGGCCCCTGGCAGCCGTGGTCAGAGAGTCCAGCCAGCCCCAGCCAGCCCCCTGCCCACCTTGGGCTCTGCTCCGAGGACAAGGCTGAACTGATTCTGTCAGGAAGGGTTAGACTTGTCTCTGGGGCTGGCTGGATTCGGGGCGATGAGACAAATGCATTTGGACAGCCTGGATCCAGAGCACTATCTGTCAACCACACTGGGCCACCTCTCGGGCAGGCAGCACGCTCTCCGGAAAGATCTGGCAGCCTCCCATCCAGCCCATCTTGAGAAGGCTGATGTCAGGGCCCGAGGCTCCAGGAGGAGACAGGAGGAAGCAGGTGCCCACTAGCCGAGGATCCTTGGGGGAGAGGTGTCACGGCTGCTGTGCCCCAGCCCCTGTAGAGAGGCCACCAGCCAGCGCCTTCGCCCTGTTCCAGGTGGACGCTGCTGGGCGCCTGAGTCCAGGACCATGGTTATGGAAGCACAAGCCCTGCCTGGTTTTTGCCCGCTGGTTGGGTGGGTGAAGGGAGGGCTGACGACTGGGTGCACAGGACGGGCCGCCCTCGCTGGGAGAGGGCTCTAGATCACCCCCTGGGGAGCCTCCTCCTCCCCCTGCCCCCTCTCAGACCCCACACGCCTCCTGCACAGACCAGCCGGAGTGGCAGTGCGTAGCAGGCACCCAGATGGAGTAAGCGGAAATGAAGTCTGCAAGCCTCGGAGCCCCGTCCCTTCCCCCCCACCCGCCCGCCCCCAGGGTGACGGACATTCCATGGAGAGCTCCCTCATCCCAGACTTTCCACCGCCATCCCCTGATATGACGCCAGAACCAAACACTTCCCTGAAGGGATGGAATCCCGCTAGTAAGAATTTCCATGCATTCAGTCACCTGGAGGGCACAAAACTCCTGAGCATCACCGCACAGCATCGGGCAAAGCGGACTCCTCACCCCTCGGTCCAGCCGGTGGGAAGCTGCAGCCGTGAACGTCGTGGGCACTGGGTCTGAATAACACAGGCAGGTGTTACGAACTGAATGTGACCCCCCAGATCTCACGGGTCGGCACCCTACCCCGCGACATGGTGGTGTAAGGAGACGCAGCCTTTGGGAGGTGACTGGGACTGGATGAGGTCGTGAGGGTAGGTCCCTGGCAATGGGATTGAGGGAGCTCTTACCAGAGTCAGGAGAGCTGGCATCCTCTCTGCTCCCTGCCGGGTGAGGCTACGGCCAGAAATTGGCCGCTGCCCGGAAGAGCCCTCGCCAGGCACCCGATCTGCCAGAACCTTGACCTTGCCATCTCTAGAACGGTGAAAAATGCATTTTGTTGTTGATAAGCCACTCAGTTACGCTGTTTTGTTATTGTGGCCTGAGGTAGGACAAGTGAGGGCATGAGAATTAGGCTATCGTTAGAATCATTCCTGGCCATGATCCCCGGCCTGGCCTCTAATGGGCTGTGTGATCTGGGGCAGTTACTGAAACCTCTCTGAGACTCATCTGCCTCCTCTGTGTCTGTTTTGCCCCAAAGATGATTTGGGAGCAGCTATAGCCAGCCTTCCTAACAGCACCTCCTAGGTGCTCATGTTTTTTCTTTTTAAAGTATATTGACTGATTCTGAGAGAGACAGCGCGAGTGGGAGAGGCGCAGAGAGAGAGGGAGACAGAGAATCCCAAGCAGGCTCCGCACAGTCAGCACAGAGCCCGACACAGGGCTCCAACTCATGAAACCGGGAGATCTCAACCTGAGCCCGAGCCACCACCAGTCGGACGCTTAACCGACCGAGCCACCCAGGAGCCCCCTCCTAGGTGCTCCTTTAATGGCCATCTGCTCTGTGCCTGGTGTTTTTCTAGGTTCTTGGGATACACCGAACAAAGCAGACAGAGGTGCCTGCCCTCAGAGAGCTCACATCCTCAGAGTAAGCGTGTCACAAACATACTCCTCCTTCGTCTCTGTAAGGCACTCGCAAATATCGGAACTCTTCCTCCGGACTTAGCCGAGAGCCGCCTCTCAGTGTGAGAAAGTGCGGAAGCGCATGCGCACTGCAGGAAGCAGGCCTGCCCTGTGCTGCCCTGTGAACGGGCCAGACGATACGACAGGGACAGAGGATGGACGCAGGCGCATGCTCAGGCCCGAGGCAGGCCAAGCCGGGTGGACCCCTCAGCTCAGTGTCTGGGCCAGCACCTGCTGTGGGCCCGTCAGCACTACAGAGGCTGGGGCCCTTTCTTGAACCTTCTTAACAAGTGCTTCCTCTGAGGTCAGCCCTGCGAGCGACTCAGAGGTGAGAGGGTGCTGACGGTGGTTTCCTTTTCTCTGACGGTTACCTTGGTATCAGCAACTCCCAACCCTGCCCTTAAGGCTTTGAGTGTTGCTTCCCCAGTGAAAACCGGCCAGAGAGTAGGCCCAGATGTTTCCCCCGAAACCCCACCCCCGTGACATGAGACAGCAACTCAGGGAGCTGGCCCCAAGCCTTGAGAAAGAACTGGAGGCCTGGAAATTGGGGTTAAGGGGTCCTGAGGCCTCATAATCTGACTACAAAAATTACAGCTTTCTTCCCTCCACCTTCTGGGCCCCTGCAAACTGGGCACTGACTGAGCTCTGACACCAAGACGACCAGACACCACCGAGTCCAGACTCAAGGAGAGAAAGCCAGCCACTCTCCACTCCCCTGCCTGAGGCCCGTCCTTACAGGTGTGGCTCACTGGCGGGGGTCCTGAGGGGGACGGCTCCCTTCCAGAAGCCCCAGCCTCTATCAACAGGTTGACGGCCTCGCACTGGGCCACAACAGAGAGACAGCGACTCAGAGCAGCACGACACCGCCAAACGCAGTCGCGGTCGGAGAGGGAACCCACGCAGGGCTGCGGCTGAGGGAGCTGGGCTGCGGGGGTGCGGGGGTGCGGCGGGGGTGTGTGTGGCTGTCTCCCCTCAGTAGGCGCGGCGGGGAGGTGAGCAAGGGTCATCAGACGGTTCCCCAGGGCTGAATGGAAGCCCGGCCCAAAACGTCTCCACCTGGGCCCCCACCCCCCACCTGCCTGCACTGCCCAGAGGGGTCTGCTCCCCCCAGGCCCCTCCAATCTCCCCAGAAGGAAACTTTAGCAGCTGTTTCCCTACAAAGCCAAATGTGTGTGCCATGTTTCCTAATGAATGCAAAGGCTGTCTGAGGCACTCCAGCCCCCTCATTTAGCTCTGAGGTGTAATTAATACATAAATTAAGCTCCTGCAGACTCACAAATGCCCAGGAAAAAAATATGAAAAATATAATTAGTTTGCCCATATGACTCCATCTGTCAGCTCCGAGCTCAACGCCATCTAGCAAATCCTGAGGGCTTCGTCCTCGGCGGCCACGCCAGGTGCCGCCCCCACCCTGCTCTGGGGGAGCGCACTCTGTGCGGTAGCCGTAGGGAGCTGGGGGCTCTGGTCCTGGGCATCCTGGCCAGCAGGAGCCCATGGAACATGTGCACTGCAGCCTGGGGGCACCCAGAGACCTGTGGATGTGGCCCTGGGGTGGCGAGGGGTGGTAAGAGCAGCCACAGGGAATCTGTATGTGTGTCTTCTTGCTGTGTCCTTCTCTGCGCAGAATGGGAAGTTGGAGGAGGAAGGGGCAGAGAATGGAACAGATCTAAGACTCGCCCTTCTCTGATCTGTCATCTCTGTCTCAGACTATCTACAAGAAGAGATAGGCCAGAAAGGGTAACGAAAACTGAAGGGAAGGAGAGATGCAGGCAGGGGATGTGCTAAGCTGGTAGAATTAAACACAACATATGCAGGAAAAACTAAAATATGAACCTGAAAAAAGAAAAATGTACTGTCATATTTATATATAATATAGATGGTGTATAATACGGGCGCCTGGGCGACTCGGTTAAGCATCTGACTTCTGCTCGGGTCATGATTTCATGGTTCGTTGAGTTTGAGCCCCACATCAGGCTCTGTGCTGACAACTCAGAGCCTGGAGCCTGTTTCAGATTCTGTGTCTCCCTCTCTCTCTGCCCCTTCCCTGCTCACTCTCTGTTTCTCTCTCCCAAAAATAAATAAGCATTAAAAATTTTTTTAAGTTCTAAAAAAATGAAACAAATGGTATATAATATATGTGTGTGTGTGTGTGTGTGTGTGTGTATATATATATATGTAATATAGCAAGAGCTTTCACATACAGCATATCACCAGATTTGCAGCGCTTTGGGAAAAGGACAAACAAGTTCCTTTCTTCCCAAAATTTATATTACATGTTTATTTAAAAACATGTATGTAAGGGATGTCTGAGTGGCTCAGTCAGTTAAGCATCCAATTCTTGATTTCAGCTCAGATCATGATCTCATGGTTAGTGGGACTGAGCCCTACATCGGGCTCTCTGCTGAGTGTGGAGACTGCTTGGGATTCTCTCCCTCTCTCCGCGCCTCTCCTGCTCGTGAATGCCCACACATGCACATGCACTCTCTCTCTCTCTAAATAAATATTTTTAAAAAAACATTTAAGTAAGGGTAGGAAGTAAAAAAACCACTCCCCAAAATTTCTCCCTCTCCCACTCAGTCCCCAGGGATTATGTCATTTATAGTTTATCTCTTAATTGTGTATCTTTTTTTAGTGCATTAATATTCAGGGCAATGATTATTCAAGTGGGGGCTTGTAGTGTGCATGTGGTTTGGCAACTTACATGCTCTCAGTCACGTGCTCATCTTTCCACATGTACAAAGCTCACCCTTACTGTTTTGAGCAAATGCACGGTACCCCAGCATATGAATTGGTTTATGTATGTTTTATTTCTATTTAGCATTTAATTTATGTAATCTTCTGTTGATGGATTTGGGGCTTGTTTCTAAAATTTCACTGTTGTAAACAAAGCTGTGGAGATATTGAGGGCTGGTATTATTTTTCTCGCATATTTTTAAAGACTTCATTTTTTACAACAGCTTTAAGTTCACAGCAAATTTGAGAGGAAGGCACAGAGATTTCTCATATGCCCCTGCCTCCCCCCCACGTGCACAGCCTCCCCCGTTATCCACACCCCCCCCCACACACACAGTGGCATCTCTGACACCTGGCGACATCACTGTCACCCAAAGTCCACAGTTTACGTTCGGGTTTATTGTGGGTGTTGTACATCCTATGGGTTTGGACAGATGTTTAATGACCAATATCCATTGTTACAGTATCATACAGAGCATTTTCCTTCCCCTAAAAATCTTCCAGGCTCTGACTACATTTTTCTTATTTTTAAAGATAGAAATAAAATAAGATCTAGGAAGATCAAGACACCAGCCCAAGAGCCGTACAACTAAGACGTGTAAATCTCACCTGTAGGAGAGGGGAAAGCACGGGGAGGCTCAAGAAAAGAGGCAGAGAAAAACAGGGAGGGGCAGAGGATTGGATAATAAGAAGCCAGCAAATAATTTTGTTTAAACAAAGGCAAAATGTTTTTAAAGCCACATTTGTTAGAGCCGTTCCTTGCCATCTTGCACATAATTATGAAAAATTGGAGCCCCCCCCCCCACTTAGCATCCTGCCATCTACAGTGGGGCTGAACGCCAAAGTCCATGATTGAAGACCTGCGGGGGAGTGGGAAGCACAATGGCATAGTGGTCATCACGACAGTGACAGAGCAATGCAGAAGGGGTCAAGGTGTGGTCTGTGGTGGGTAGAAGAGCAGAATGCAGAATGGTGTGCGGCTTGAGTAAATTCTGGTGATTACACGCATGTGAACAAGAACTGGAAAGATAAGCAAGATGCATTAAGGTGACGGCCCAAGGTGTGCAGAGTCCCCTTTCTGTTGTGACAAAGCATCTTTGCCTGCTCTCAGGCACAGGAGGGCTAGTCCAGGACCAGTAGCCACAGACCCCAGCCGGGAGCATCTCACACCGCGTGTTCCTCCCAGGAACAGAATGTCAGGTCAGCCATATTCTTTTTGTCCACGCACGCTTTCCTGGTCAGTATCCAGGGCAGTCCTTGGTGACTTTGCAGACATCTTTCTATGCTTGGGTTTATTTTAGGTTTGTTTGGTGAATGGGCCTGCCTGAGCATGTGAAACTGCATGCATTCCAATAGGCTGGAAAGGGGGTTCTTATTTCAGTTAAAAAATAGGGGGCACCTGGGTGGCTCAGTCGCTTAACCTTCCAACTTTGGCTCAGGGTTTGGCTTGGGTCATGATCTCAAAGTTTGTGAATTCAAGCCCCACAACAGGCTTTGTACTGACAGCTCAGAGCCTGGAGCCTGCTTCGGACTCTGTGTCTCCCTCTCTCTGCCCCTTCGCTGCTCACACTGCCTCTCTTTCTCTCTCCAAAATAAATAAACATAAAAAAATTAAAAAAAAAAAAAGACTTATTTAGTATAATACCCTCTGGGTCCATTCTTGTTGTCACAAAGGGCAATAGCTCATCCTTTTTATGGCTGCGTAATATTCCATTGCTTGTGTGTGTGTGTGTGTGTGTGTGTGTGTGTGTGTGTGTGCGCGCGCGCGCGCACGTGCGTGCACACACACTTGCATTTGTGTCTGGGTGTGGGTGTGCCATATCTTCCTTATCTACTCATCTATAACATTTAGCTTGCTTCATATCTTGCCTATTGTAAATAATACCACAGTAATTTAGGGGTGCATGTATCTTTTTGAATTAGTGTTTCTGCTTGTTTTTTTTTTTAATGTTAATTTATTTATTTTTGAGAAAGAGAGCACAAGTTGGGGAGGGGCAGAGAGAGGTAGAGAGAAAATCTCAAGTAGGCTCCACACTGTCAGCATGGAGCCCAACACAGAGCTTGATCTCTCAAACTCTGAGATCATGATCTTAGCCAAAATCAAGAGTCAGATGCTTGACCAACTGAGCCACCCAGGTGCCCCGTGTTTTTGTTTCTTTGGGTAAATACCCAGTAATGGATTTGTTGGATCATACGGTAGTTTTATTCTTAATTTTTTGAGGAATCTCCATATTGTTTCCCAAGCGGCTGTACCAATTTACATTCCCACCCACAGTGTGTAAGTGTTCCCTTTACACCACATCCTTCATCAACACTTGACATTTCTTTTCCTTTTGATTTTTGCCATTCTGATGGGTCTGAGGTGATATTGCATAGTGGTTTTGAGCTGTATCATTCTGATAATTAGTGATGTTGTGCCTTTTGGCCATCTGTGTGTCTCCTTTGAAAAATGCTTATTCACGTCCTCTGGCCATTTTCCAATCAGGTTTTTGTGTCTGTGTGTGTGTTGAGTTGTGCAAGTTATTTATATATTTTTAATATTAACCTCTTCTCAGATACATCATTTGCAACGATCTTCTCCCATTCTGCAGGTTGCCTTTTTGTTTCCTTGATCGTTTCTTTCTCTGTGCAAAAGCTTTTCGTTTTGATGTAGCCCCAATAGCTTAATTTTGCTTTTGTTTCCCTTGCCTCAGGAGACATTTCTGGGGAAAATGTTGCTATGGCCAATGCCAGAGAAATTACTGCCTCTGCTCTTTTCTAGGATTCTTATGGTCTCAGGTCTCACATTTAGGTCTTTAATCCATTTTGAGTTTATTTTTGTGTACAGTTATGGAATGAATAAGTCACGGGAACAAAAGACACACCTAGGGAATGTGGCCAGTGGTACTGTGACAGCACCGTATGGTGACAGACAGTAGCTATGCTATGTGGTGAGCACAGCATAATGCATAAAGACATTGTCGAATCACCATGTTGTACACCTGAAATTAATGTAACATTGTGTGCCGACTATACTCAAATATAAAAGTTTCTCATACATATATATGTATATATATATTCTATTATTTTCTTTCTGTGTCCCAAAGGTTTTTCTCACACACCCCCACAAAGCGTGCACCCCACCCCACTAGGGAAGGAAGGGCTTGGAATCCAGAATTGGGCTACTTGGGCTCTGCCACTATGTTACTATTCCAACTCTGTCTGACATAGTACCCTACACACAATAGCTTAGAATAACCAGTATCATGAACTATCTCCCACAGTTTCTGTGGGTCAGGAATTTGGGGGGTGATTTGGTCAGGCAGTTTGGACTTAGGGGTCTGTTACGAGGTCGTGGTCAGATGTGAGCTGGGGCTGCATTCATCCGGGGCTTGACCGGGGCTAGGGGTTTCCTTCTAGAGCACGTCCCTCACACTCATGGCTGGCAAGCTGGTGGGCTGGGGGAGCTCGTTTCCCCACCACAGACTGAGGGAACCTCCAGCATGGCGGTGGCTTCCCCATAGCAAACAACGGAAGAGGCCAAGGCAGAGCTGCAAGGCTGACCTGAGCTAGCTGGGGACAGGCTAGTTCCGATTCATTGTGGGAAGCGACTCAGGCATGGGTGGGTATAGGAGGTGAGGGTCACGGGCGGCACTTACTAGCTGTGCAAGCTCAGAGAGGTGTCTCCCCAGCTCTGTGCCTTGTTACCTTATCTACAAAATGAGAGAAATGATACCTGGAACTATAGTTTCTTGAACAGAGAAAAACACACCAAAGCATAGAATGGTTTTATCTTTTCCATCCCTGTCACTTTCCACCTGGGCGCTGTCCCCACAGGGTGTTCTAGGCAGGTGTCCAGTCCAGTCCTGTTTACACTTTGACTCTCATCTCCAATCAGTCATTCATTTCCTGTGCCCTTGGCCAGCCCAGGCCAGGCCTCTGGGCCCTGCAGCAAGGTGGTGACCCTGGATTTGCCTGTCGCTCCCCGACCTCCCCTCTGCCAAGTTCCTTTCTCCCTCAGGTGGCTGGGCTGGGAGGAGGGGGGCGCAGAGGGGTGACTGTCACCACCCAAGCTTGCGCTGCTCTGCTGTCTCTCAGCCGTCCCCGTCAAGCTGCTGAGACCATCTGTGTGGCTCACTGGGGCATGAGCAGCTCCTTTGCTAGGCTTCCTAAGAACAGCATGGCTGTCGAGTCCTCTGACATGGGCGATCCCCACCACGCACCCCTTTCTGCCGCCCCTCCATGCTCCATCCCAGAGCAAACACCAGCCTGCTCCCTTCCGCACACCCTCGCCAGGTCACCCTTCAGCCCAGCTCCTCTCTATCCACCTGTCTCCCAGCAGGAATCAGGTGCCAGCCTTCCCTGCTTGCAGGAACCCCACTCCTTCTCCTGGGCCCCTCCTGGCTTTAGAGCGGCCCAGACCCCCTTTCCTGCCCCAGGAGGAGAGCAAGGACACTGCCTTGCTCTGTCCCAGGCTAGCCGCTCACCACCTGCCCCGTGTCTCGCTCTATCTCTGCTTGCCGAGTCTGGGAGAGGCTGTTTGACAATTTGGTCACCTTGTTAATGAACTCTGGCTGGGTTCTGGGTCCCTCACTGTTTTCTGCTCTGTGTTGAGTGGAGCTCTTGGTAGTCCTCTGTCCAAAGCTTCTATTCACAGGAGTCCCGTTTCTAGGGTGAGACTTCCAAGCCCCACTGGCTAATGCCGCCTGCCTACCCCAGGGTCCAGGTGTGAGGGCCCAGTGGGCGGAAGCTCTCACCCTGCGAAGGCTTGATGTCACTGATCCTGGGCCTCTGTGCTCTTTCCTGTCCACACACGTTTGTCAACGCTCCCTGTCCACATCTTCATTCAAAGATCCTCCTCCCCTATCTGTCTTCCAGAATATCCAGAAAGGGAACCTGTCTGAGCCTGCCACTCTAGTGCTTACAAATGGCACTTCTCGCGTTAACTGCAAACTCCTAGGGATGGACCTCAAGGGCCTCCATGGGAGGGCAGAGGGCAGGGTTAACTGCCCATGACCTTACAAGGCTCTCCAGGTTCCCCAGTAAGGAGGGGACTGCAGGGGCTTCCTGGGTCTGAATACACATCACCCTGCAAAGGGGGGTTGCCACAGGGTTGAGGGTCCCCTCCTGGAGCACAGTCCTGTTGTGAATACAGCTGCGTGGGGTCCGCGGAGCTCGCCTCTCCCCAAGGCACTCAGAGAGCACCCCAGGCCTGGCTGGCCCTCCGCCTGAGAGTCGGAGCCGGTGGCCGCCGTGTGGTTTGCTGGGTCCTTGGCTCAGCACCCACTGCCATCTCCTGAGCTTGCACTCCGTCTCCTCCCCTCCATGTGCGACCGTACCACGCACTGCCCTCCAGCCACACTTCTGCTCACACTGTTCCTTCTAAGCGGAGCGCACCTCCGTTTCTCCCCCACGCAGCCGCCCCCGAACACCCTGGCTCCCTAGGTGCGCCTCCTCGACTCCACTGAGGGCTTCAGCACAGCGGCAGGAGAGCCCTTGTCACGGGGCAGCGGGCGCAGCACCGCAGAGGACATCCGCCTCCTCCCTCAAGGAGGTCCAGCGAGCTGGAGACGCACACAGGTCAGGGACCAGCGGGGTGGTGTGAACAGTGTGCACAGGGCCCCAGCGGTGGGAGAAGGAGGAACTGGCTGTGCCGATTGGCAGAGGGGAGGCTCCGGCTGATGAGAGGCAGCTGCGCCTGCCTGCTAGCGGAGCCGGAAGCTGTAGTCGACTCTTCCTTCCTCACCCCTGGTGATTCCTGCTGAGCAGGCCAAGGAAGGAGGTGCTTTCCCATGACCCAACGACCCGAGGCAGGACACTACAACCTCCCCGTACCTGTGGCACAGGTAAGTGAGGCTGGAGCCTTTAAATAAGTTTCAGCTGAAAGCTGCCGGAGGAACAGAGTAACAACGACACAGCTAACATTAATTAAGCGCCTACTGTTTCCACACACTTCGGCACGCTTTCTAAACATTAACGTACTTAATTTTCACTAATAACACCATGAGATGGACACTGTTATTATCCCCATTTGATGGATGAGGACACTGAGGTTCAGAAAGGTTAAGAAGCTTACCCAGAGTCACTTGATTGGTGCAGCTGAACCAGGATAGGAACCAGGGTAGGAGTTTGATCCAAAACTCTCCCTTTTCAAAATTTTCAAATCCTCCCCTATTATTCTGAAGTAAATCGCAGACATGATATTATTTTATTCATGAGTATTTTAGGAGACTTTCCTAAAAGATAAGAACTCTTCTTAAAAAAAAATATCACCACAATACAATGATCTTGCCTTAAAAATTTAACAATAATTGTTTAATGTCATCAAATATTTAGTCAGCATTCAAATTTCCAATTGTCTCACAAATGCCATATTATTATCACAGTTTCTTTGAATCAAAATAGAAATTAGATTCCTGCACGGCTGCTATATCTATATTTTTTAAGCTTCTTTTAGTCTGTGGGCTGCCTAAGCTCTCAATTCTCGCTGTCTCTGTCTCTCTCTCTCTCTCTCAGAGCAGTGATTTAATTGCTGAAAAAAACTGAATTGATTTTCCTCGTAAATTTCCCACAGCCTGGGTTTTGTTGATTACCACCCCCTGCTGAAGATTACTCATTCCTCTGTCTTCTGTATTTCTGTAAATTAGTAGTTGGATCTTAATCAGGTTAGGGTTGGAATTCTTGGCAAAACTCCTTCAAAGATGGCGTGGTGTTCTCCCCAGGGAGATAACCTAACTGGTGACAGCACTGGCTAATGCTCAGTGCTTAGATACCTAATTCACCAGAGTTTGCAATATGGTGAGATTCCAATTCCATCATTTCTCCCTCACCTGCTTTTATTAAGAGACACTTCCCCTCATGCACTACTTGGTCGCCTGGCGGTGTGGTTTACATGGGAGAGGCAGGATAGTTCATTCTCTCCCTTTATTTACTAGTTTTCAAAAACAATGTACGCCCATACTAGCATCCCCTGCAGTGGTCAAGTAGGTCTGGGTTTCTTGGGAGTTTCTTTTTGTTTCTGAAGTATCATTTTCAACACATGGATTTAAGTATATCTGGTGGTGTTCAATTCATTGTACTTAACCAGGGTTAATTATACTCAGGTCAATCCTGTCTTTGGCCGGGGGAACCTCCTACATAGAGCTGACTCCTGAGCCCTCGTGACAGGGTCCAGTAGTGTTTGGCAATGTCCTTGTGTTGTGATATGACAAGATGTTCCAGGCCCCCAGCCATCTCCTGTAACCCCTACGTGGGAAGTTAGTGATGGCCCCCACATACCTCTGTGGACTTCTAAGTATCTAGCACATCATGATCGTGTACTTCGTGGCAGAGCACCAGGGAGCATCGGACCACTCAGACTTTCTTGGAGGCAGAGACCAACTTTCCATGCCTCAGAGCTCCCACCTCCCACCCAGTGTGCTTACGTCTGCCAAACTTAGAACAGAGACTTCCTAGGTCCACTGGATTATCGGGCC